>WOVY01002322.1:0-357169 GCA_013436015.1 Rhipicephalus annulatus | reverse complement strand
TGATCAAATCCAGCCTTTCACAAATATCCATGATCATTTTGCCTGTCGGGTCGGTATACCCATCTATATCTTCTATGTTTGCATTCATATCTCCTGGTATAGTTATCTCGCACTCTCCTCCTAACTCCAAATGTCCTTTGATATACACTCTACCATTGCCTTGTTTTCCTTTCTGGCCTTTGCTCCCGTCCACAAGTACACGAAACCAAGGAGTGTCAAATGCCCTGCCACTTTCCCTTTAGCCATAAATGTTCCTTGCACTCCTGCTTGACCCTTTGCCAGTCTGTACTTTTATGAATGAATGCCCCCAATACCACCCCCTTTCTGCTGCCTTTTGTTCTATTACAATATTCCCACGCGTAGTCCGCATTCTTAGAGGGTTGTTCCATGTCCCTGAGATGTGTTTCTACAAACCCGTATACCATCGGCCTCTCCTCCCTTAGCTGTTCTTCTATCTCTTCCCACTTCAGCCTGTTCCTACCGCCCTGCATGTTAATATACCCTATGTCTGAATTAGCTAGGCGCTCGCGGCTACGTTTATTTTTGCCCGGACTCTACCTATCTTAGATACTGGTGCCACTTTGCAATTGTATCTGTCCATACCACCTGTCAAAGAGACTCCCTGGTTGTTTTCCTCGTTACTAGCTATCCTGCACCCCGAAGGGCCCGCTTGCCCCCAAAAAGCTACTGCTCGTCCTGCAAGTCGCCAACCCGCCTCATGACCTAGCCGCCCGTCGAAGTGAATTCTCTTTCGTTGAAAACCACCCCCACCTATGTACCTCTCTGTTATTTCCACCACCTCAAGCCTTTCTCTCGACTCATCCGCCATATCTCTTGGTTTGCGTTGAACTTCGCCCCTAAAAGGGCGCCCCTAGCGCCGCGGACGCGAACTACAGTCTGCCGCCATTCAGAGGACAACCCGCAGCAGACGACGCAGGTTCTGTCTCCTAGCAACGCTGATGCGCGTTTCTCTCAGCGCACACATAGACGACCTCTTGCGTTCCTGCAGGACGCGGAACACGTCGGAAGGGCTCGCCGATGAGAATCGCTTGCAGGCCGGATCCATGCATTGCCAGTCATAAGAAGCCAAACTGCTCGTCCGACCCGTGGAAGGGTACAAAATATTGCTCATTGTGCAGCGGAAGCAGCTCATAAAGCTTATCGGAGAGTACCATAGGAGCTCGTTCAAGCTAGAAAGCGGTGCGATTGCAGCGGATGATACGGAGAACTATAGTCGATAACACAAGCATCACAGCACTCATGCATTTGACGGCTGACTTTCCATGCCCTCATAATGGCACTAGCTATCCCACACTCCTTTGCGAAGCGAAACTGACAAAAAGCTCCCCGTCAGGTGGCGTATTTATGAAAAGGGTCTATGTAGTTGCTCCCGGAGGCTTGTCATTTTTGGAACTTTCTGAAACCCAAACGGCGACTGGTCTGAAATGAGGAGCTTACATTTAATTACCTTTCACGCGCTGCAGCAAACTATGCGCCGTGTTATGAGTAACAGTCCCCAACAACACAACGCCGCAAAAAGAAAAAGATCGCGAGGCCGAAATTTTGTGTAAGTACTCCTAATGATGATGATGTGTGTCGTTTAACGTCGCAAAACCACCATATGATTATGAGAGACGCCATAGTGGAGGGCTCCGGAAATTTTGACCACCTGGTGTTCCTTAACGTGCGCCCAAATCTGAGCACACGGGCCTACACCATTTCCACCTCCATCGGAAATGCAGCCGCCACAGCCGGGATTCGTACCCACGACCTGCCGGTAAGCAGCCAAGTACCTTAGCCACTAGACCACCACGGCGGGCCAATGGTGTCAGTACTCCTAGATCAGGGGTCTCAAGCACGTGGCCTGCACAAGACTATCCTCGTTCAAAATTTTATTATTTTCTCATTACCAATATTTCTTTCTTATTTACTCATTACGCAAAGCATTGTTTTCGTGAGGCACCCCTTGCGGTCAACATGTCTCGATACGTATCCGTGAAACATATGTGCATTTCAGAACCGGCGTTCTAATTTCAGTTACTTTAGAGATCGGTGTCGACATGTCGCAATCCTGCTTTTTTTTCTTCTTGGAAACGCTTACGAGATATTTGTAAACTCCATCCTTCTCCCCTCATACAATATACTTAAGTCCACTCTCCCGGTGTCCTGGCCCGTATGGGTTTAAAATTTCGCGACTGCGTCCCGCTAGCTGAAGTGAGTTCCAGACCGCTGCCCTAGATTGTGAATGTTTACGGAGCCTATGGCGTACCTATTCAGCATGTTGTGGTTTAGGTACCTAAAATTCCAAGTGTTACACAGAGGGTGATCATGCCCGCCTCACCTCAACGTGGCTGCGACGAATGCACCGGAGCCTCTCTTCGTATTCGCGATTCGCCGTGGCGGTCCAGGACCACGGCTTCCCATCTTCGTCCAGTTTCCGACCGCCCGTGTCGAACGCATGCATCATCTCGTGCCCGACAGCCTGCATTTATATGTAAATCGCTATCAATTCTGGCAGGCAATCCTTACTTCAGCATCTGACCGACTGAGTGACTGCAACAATGATAGACCGATGCATTGGACAACGTCCCGCCGCGAAGAGCATTCTGTTGTGCGTGTGTGGACTGGTAATTCCTTGAATTACGACATATCCCGCCATTTCTGTTTATATACGAGCACAACATAGTAGCATCCGCGCTCACGAGCGCACAATGAAAATGCCGCATGCACTCCCCTTGCAGTTCCTTGCTACGAGCGGCCAGATAACACTTGTTCCATTCAATGGGAGCAGTGCCGCAATCAGTAATGTATTTCTAAAAACTCAACTGTGTTAGTTAGACAGATATTCATCACGATTTCTTCCTGTAAATAATGCGCGCTCCTGATAGTAATTTTTTATATAAGCGGTGGTGATAAAAAATTTCGCGAGAAAAGACAAACAGCAGCTTCATATAACGCCAGAGTGTCTATTATGAACGGAGTGCGAGAGTCATTCGACCACGAGGTGAATTTTATCCCTCACAGGTCGTCGGAACACAAAATATAAGCGAGTTACAGAAATATGTGAAATCTGTTACGTGCAGCCGGTTTCCAAAGTAATGTATCGTCTACAAGACGGCCTTCTAATGGGTCATGAGACTCAGAAAAAAGAAGAGAAGCATATAAACTTGCTGCGGGAGACAGAGGGAAACGATGGAGGATGTTTTAATAGAATATGACCACATCCACCCAATTAAGAGGACACTAGACTATACGTGAAGCCAGTGGGAGCATGGTAGCTGAAAAATTTCCGCCGTAGAGATTAGTAGAGGGTTAGAGGCGGTTTGCAGTATTGGTAGTGAAAATGTAGGCAGGAGGAACGCGAAAAAAAAAGCACCTGAGGGAAAGTCCCTCTAATATGAAACACTGCAACCTAGGTTATGGTTACCAGATGTTCTTCTTTCTTTACGAAAAACGTGGTGGACAAGGTAAAACTCGGACTTTGTAGCTATTATTCAATAAATAAATTTATACAGTCGGATATAATTTAAGAAATCTGAAGAGGCCCCACCCACATGGCCGACGCGCGGCAGCCAATCAACTCCGCGACGAAAAAAATAGTTCCACTCATGTGCACTTTGGCAGGCTTGTGTAAATCCGCCTTTGAGGAGCAAATGCAGCAGAATCCTAATGCGGTGCCCCAATATAAATATAAATGAATGAATGAATAATAAATAATTAAGTATCACATCCTCGTCAAAAAGTGAACGCTCATATAGTATCCATTCGTATACACAGGAAACAGAGCGAAAGGGCAGAAAGACGATTTGGCCGTTCACAGCACCTGTCCCAGCGAGCCGTAGTTATAGGCGTCAGCCGCGCCGTGGAAATAGACGGGCTCTTGGATGATGCCCGCAGGGACCAGAACCCGGTTGCCAGACAGGTAGTACGCATTCACCTGGCGCAGAAGCAACAGAGCCATTTAGAACCTATATTTCCAACTAAAAGATAAGGGCAGACACTCATTTGTACTTCAGCTTAAAGGTTATTAATTTTTACTGCGTGCACAAGAAGATGGACTGGCATATAGTACATCATTGGAAGGTGCCAAGTTAGAGGTTAAATAAAGTCAACCAATCTATGCGAGAAGACGATAACACACATGACGGAAAAAAAGTGAACATAGAAGTAGTTTACATCCAAGCACAGAAGTTATGTGCAAACAGAAGTTAAACAAACATGCGAATAACGACTATAGTTATGAGGTTTCACACAGCGAAACATCCAGGTGCAGTATAAATATATCGAACAACTCATACGAATAAATGATGAGATATGCCGTCTGATGTTATTAACGTAAAAGATGATGTAAAAGGCATGAAATATTTTTCCGATGAAACCACGGCATCGATCTGAGTGCTATCGATTTACGTTTAAAAAAGTTGGATCGTAAACGCTGAAGGAGAAGTTTCAACTATATAGAGCACAGAATTTTTTTACGCAAAAATCCACCGCCAAACGCAGACATCGATACTCTATAAGAACATGTAAAAGGTATCAAAACGAGAAATCCTAATATATTTATAGCTAACGGAAAATTCTCGAAATATTTGCGTGGACAGTGCAGAACTTTTCTTCACCAAGATAACAAGTAATACACAACACAGTATTATGCATCCGTTTTGTACGATCTAGTTGTAAAACGAGGTGAAATTTACAAATTTTGATGCATGTTTCTTTCATTCAATTGTAAACGTAGTTTCGATACTTCCGGAAGATTGAGTTTTCAGCAGTTTTTATCTTTAAAAATCGATGGCAAAAGCCAAACATGTGTCTCCTTCATCATTTAGGCTTCTTTTTTGCTGTGCTGCGCAGTGCATATTGGCCTAAATAAACGGCATTGCTTTTCCGCCTATACTTAAACTTGCGTCGTGTTTTTGAATCATCCTTCCCAGCCATCCAAGTACATGGGGGCACAGATATCATTGCGAGCTATATGGAATGACGTCCAAGCTGTAGAATTCATGCTACAGTGATGAAATAATATATAGGCTGTATCTGGAAGTTTTCTCGGCAATACCACAAATGTGTTTCCAGCATGCCAAGATGCTGGAAACACGCAACCTGAAAACAAAAACACGCAACGACCAATACCGTGGATTACGCTACCTTATTATTTCCGCACCTGATCACGACATAATACCGCGAGTTTTGAGTGCTTCTGCGAGGACATGGTTTAGTTAACGTAGGTCCAGATTACCTACGCTCCCACAAAATACCAAATACGGCATACGAAACAAGCATTAGGGATTAAGGCGAAATGCTAGAGATTTGTGTACTTATACCTATAGGTGCACAATAAAGAATACCAGATTGCCAAGTTATCGCATCCCTCCACTACGCGTCTGCCCTCGTAACCATATTGTAGTTTTGTCACCTAAAACCTCAACAATTACAATTATACCATTAACTCGATTTTATGTGCACACACAAAATGGCACAGAATATGAAGAAAAAGCTGTGATATTGAGCCGGCCACTCTGACGATCCGTTGCTAATATTATCATTCGTTGTTTACGGATGCAACACTCAGCTCCTCCTTTTTGTCATATGGCCGTTATTCTCAGAATAGAAAGAATAACGCTTTGAAAGTGCTTTATAAGCCAGACTCGATCAAATGTTCCATGGCTAAGATTTATCAGCAGTTCGACGTAACACCATCTGAACAGATACGATCATGACGAGTAGTATACAGACGATTGACGAGCGCGAAAAAAAAAAACGACATTTGGGTATTTACTTATGAATCTGTGATGAATCCCAAAGCTCCTTTTTTTCTTACATTACTCAGATGCCTATTTTACTGATCATGTTGTTTTCAATTGCTTATCATTTAGGAAATGATAAAGAATGTGACAGATTACGTCTCACCTTGTGCGCGTACACCACAGCCAGGTCCACTTTGTCGCCCTCTGTTCGTCGTTGTCGTTCTTGCAGGAAACGGCGCAGCGCCAACCAGGACGATAGCGACTTGTCTGGGCGCACGTCGTCCAGCGTGGCGAAGTACACGTTCAACTGGGACTCGCGCGAGAAGCGCTCGGGGAATCCCAACGTCATTTCCATGGAGGCCGCTTTACGGAGCGCCGCGCTGCGGGTGCGACCCCTAAGCCACGAAGAGCGCAGGGCCCTGCTCAGCGCTGCACGCATGTGCGCCGTAAGGTTCCAGGCCTCGGACAGAACGTTGGGCGTGACGGCTGCAATTGTATTGACGCAAATCAACGTCTCCTGAAAGATATATGTTGCTCTGGATGCTACAGGACTATCGAAATACAACATTGCTTCTAAAAGGGGCAAAAAGATATTGTTCAAGAAGCAGGGCTTTAAAAGAAGCGGGCCCTAGCGCAGCATGCGGCCCGCAAACTATGCGCCGATGCAACACCACCTAGACTTTTTGGCCGGTGGCTCGACCGTGCACGACTGTTTTCATCCCATTCTTTATAACACGAAAGTGTTTTAAGCCACGGTTGATCAAGACTTCAGTGACACATTTACGTCACGGTAACGCGCACAATCAGAAGACATAAAAAAAAAGCTTGCCTCAACACTCATGAGCTCTGGGTACGGGACAATGCCGGACGCGCAATCCAATGTGCCTCGGCGACGTGCTTTGAAGGCTTTAAAAATGCCCTTTTATATCTATATACCACTGTCATCTCGCTGCGTTCTTGGTAAAGTGCAGTGATACATGCCATGGCCGTGACATCCGCGATTAGTTCCTTCAACGCGTCGTCTCTAAGCGTTCGTCCCATTCCGCACGTTGTATGCGATTTCGTCAACGTCTTAACACAGCCCCTTTTTATTACCTTATTAAACTTCCCAGCGCAAAAAAATGCAGACAACGAACACAACAGACTATACGACTGCGCTCGTCCCCGTCTATTGTGTTCATTGTCTGAAATTTCTTGCGCTGTGAAGTTTGATAATGGATCCTAAACTATCCCAATCCCACACTTCTGATGACCTTACCTTAAGCGCCAGTGTCGTTCATAGCATCATCCATTCGTAGCAAAATAGCTCTGCAGCGCATACAGCAACGCATAAAATTTCCTAAAATTAACTATATTGGACTCTTGCGCTGCGATCGTTCAGCGACCGTGCATGGGAATGATGAGTAGTACACGGATTTGCCTAATTTTCAAACTTGCGGGTCTCGAATCCCACTTGGGGGCCTCGAATCTCGAATAGAACTCGCTCCACAGCTGTGGTCTAGTGGCTAAGGTACTCGGCTGCTGACCCGCCACAGGTCGCGGGATCGAATCCCGGCTGCGGCGGCTACATTTTCAATAGAGGCGAAAATGCTGTCGGCCTGTGTGCTCAGATTTGGGAGGTCGAAACTTACGAAGCCCTCCACTACGGCGTCTTTCATAATCATATGGTGGTTTTGGGACATTAAACCCCACATATCAATCAATCAATCTATCTATCTATCTATTCGCACTTGTGGCTTTGTTTATTTCTGTATTTCGGTTTTGTTTTCAAGAAAAGAACGAACCTTTTTGAACTTCGTGACCTGATTGAAATGGTAATACTTGAAAGTTAAGGCAGTGAAATGTAATTGCTGGAAATTTATTGAGTGTTGTTTCGTAACAAAGCAGCTTCAAGTCACCCGAAGCTAACCAGAACCCAAAGTACGAAATCAGACAAATCCATGTACTACTCATCATTCCAATGCTCGCTGAAGACACTAGCGCCAGATTTACCTCTTGTGTAGTAATAGAAAACTATGAAGCAACGCACCTGCTTTGTCTGAATGCAATTCCGCGTTCCCCGGTATTACTCGCCCCGCGGAAAAAATACGGCCGGCCGAAACGAACAAAGGACGCACGTTGCGTTCAATAACTCCAGCATGCCGCGAGTAGGCTACTTTAGCCCAATTTCGGCATTCTCAGTCATCCTTTTCTGGCTGTCACATCGCTTACTCTGGATCAACATCACTGTTCAAGGGGTCACGACACACGGTCACCCAACAATGCCTGGTTTTTCAGCAAAAACTAGAAGTACATGCTTATACAGACATGAAAAGTAGGCCGTGAAAGAATATTTTAGAGCAAAACAGGACTTGGAAGTTACCGGCTGTAAATCCCACCCTCCGCCGGCAAGTGGTGCCGTCGTTCTTCTACCCCAGCTTAAGCCACTGCAAATCGTTCAATTTCGGTGCCAAGCAGAATAAAGCTCAAATAACTCGATTCCACGCCCACCTTATGAGGGAACAATATCGTTCGCCGGAATGCAGATGCTCGCAGACACATGCTAGTTACGTCACGGCTCGCGAGTGCGACATCGTTGCCTTACTCTCAGGCCGCTCGCGTGCTTGTAAATATATTCAATAGTAAATTAGGTGCCCGACTAGGTGAGCTAAACCTTCGCCAGCTTATTTGTGCATGATTAAGGATTAGTCCGCATACCACTGATTATGATCGAAAATTGGCCGTCATGGTCCCTTTAACTACTACAGCTACCACCAGCACCTTTGAGCACAATGGTTTCTTTGATCGATATGTGGGGTTTAACGTCCCAAAACCACCATATTGGGATACACCATAGTGGAAGGCTCCGGAAATTTAACGTCCCAAAACCACCAGTGGGATACACCATAGTGGAGGGCTCCGGAAATTTCGAACACCTGGGGTTTTTTAACGTGCACCCAAATCTGAGCACACGGGCCTACAACTTTTCCTCCTCCATCGGAAATGCAGCCGTCGCCGCCGGGATTCGAGCCCGCGACCTGTGGGTCACCATGATCTGCACGGACGTGAGTGTCAAGCATTTTTATGTGAAGCCCGCCACACGGTTACCTTGTGTTAAAAAGTGACCACAAAACAAAAGCTCTATCTCACAATTGATCTCCCGATTCCAGTCAGTCTGAGGATCAATATCGATGTTCCTCGAAACGTCACGTCCAATCCACCTTACAAAAGAAGGAAAGAAGGCAGAATTTAAGGGCTTGTTTATTTTGTTAATGAGACCCAACAGACAATCACGCCAAGGAAAGTACAGGGAATGGTATGAAAAGTATTTGTAATGTAATTGTGAAAAAAAAAAGAGTGGACGAAACAATAACCGTTGCTGTGGGCAGGGACTGAATCAGCGACCTTCGAATAATGCGCTCAATGCTCTTACTAGCCTAGCAACCATGGCGGCTATACCACCCGTCCGCTTAATGGGGTATGTATGTGCATTTAAACGTAAGAGCATCAGTCAGCACCGCCTGTTGCTATTGCGGCGAGTGTGGGATACTCATTTTAAATGCGAAGCATTTCTTAGCGAACTTCGGCGCCATTGAGCGTATCTATCTATCTATCTATCTATCTATCTATCTATCTATCTATCTATCTATATATTCTAATCTATCTATCTCTATCTATCTATCTATCTTCTCTCTATCTATCTATATATCTATCTACCTACATACCTACCTACCTACCCCACCACCTACCTACTTACCCACCTACCCACCTACCTACCTACCTACCTACCTACCTACCTACCTACCCTACCTACCCACCCACCCACCCACCCACCCACCTACCTACCTACCGCCTGCCTGCCTGCATGCCTGCTTGCCTTGCCTGCCTGCCTGCCTATCTATCATCTATCTATCTATCTATCTATCTATCTATCTATCTATCTATCTATCTATCTATCTATCTATCTATCTATCTATCTATCTATCTATCCATCTATCCTATCTATCTATCTATCTATCTATCTATCTATCTATCTATCTATCTATCTATCTATCTATCTATCTATCTATCTATCTATCTATCTATCTATCTATCTAGCCGCCTACGACATTTAGCTCTCCTGGCTGTTTCGATACTGGTATCAATTTCAAACTTGGTATGTCATAACATAACTGTATGACAAGCACAAGTGACTAGTCAAAACATAAAAATTGTGACATGTATGTCATGAATGTCATGATTTACATTTCAAGGTCTTGCTACTCTTGTGGTGGTTTCGTTCACACGACATGTTGCAAAACTGGCATGGTATAATATTACTGCATAGCGAACATAGGTGACAAACCCTAATGTGGAAACCATGACATGCGTGTCATGATTTTCATGTTATGACTAGTAATGACTACACGCCACGCTCATGGTGCCCTCGTGGTCGTTTCGCGAGCTTCATATATACCAAATTTGGTATTACGGGGCGTGAATGGATGACAAAGGTACATGACTGGTGCAAATATGATAATCATGAGAATGTGTGTAATGTAAAACATCACTACATGCCAGGCTCATGATGTGCTCACGGCCATTTCGCTTGCTTGACATATACTAAATTTAGTATTACGTGACGCGAATGAATGTCGAAGGTGTGTGACTGGTGCAAACATGATAATCATGAGATGCGTGTCATGTAACAACATAACTACATGCCACACTCAAGGCGCTAATACACTTTGACGTGACCCGGCGCACGTGCGCACCAGTGCTCGTTTCGTCGCGTCTAAAGCCTCTTGATCTATAGGCACCTCACGCCGGTGATTGCACGCCAGGCGCTGATCTGCCTGCCATATACTTGCAGGCGCGCTGCGCTGCTTTGACGCATGCGCATTTGAGCGCGGGCCCTCCATCACGAAGAAATGCCGATGCAGTGTGTAGCATGACTGAGTAACTCCGACGTCGCCAACCATTTTGTTATAATCACGTGACCTGTTACGGCACCATTCTTGCCTATATCTACTTCGTTTCAACGACAATAAACGTTGTTCATCCCCCGACTGCGGGCCCACTTACATGGTGGCAGCGGTGCCAAGCTGAAATGGCCACGCCACCAGCGATTTTGCCGTCAACAATCTTGCCGCCGCCAAAGCCGCTGGACACATCGGGCAACACCTGACTTGCACGGAAAACTGGGAAGAGTGAGTTCACACTATTTTCCACTGCTACCCAGTTGACAAAACAAGCGAAAGAAGGGCAAGCAGGCACGTTGCTAGTGATTATTGCCGAAGAGGCAAGGAAGGTATACAGCACCTTCACGTTTGAGGCTGAAGAGGACATTTTGACCTTCAAGGTGGTGCCGGTGAGAGACTTCTTCTGTGCGTTGTTGAACAATAAAAAATATGCTCAATGTACATGTCAATGGCTGCTAATGGGGAATGAGAGACAGGAGCATTCGGCTTTTAGTTAACGCGCAGGCTGCAATCACCGTTAGCAGCCATTGGCATGTACATTGAGCACTATCTGACAAGAAAGGGTTGCTACGTTATACTCGCTGGGTGTCACCTCCTTAGCTTTAGAAAGGTTTAGCGAGCGTTGAGCCGCAGTGCCATGAATTCAATGAACTTGTACATACCATGAATGAACTCGAGGTGGTTAAAAATGGGAAGTAGATACGAAGCGCAAGCCGTAAAAAGTGTGCGTGTGCCATCTCTCGTTTAGTCCTTGGAATGTCCACTGGATGGCGGTGCTTCTATATGGGGAACATATGATGAAAAGATGCGAGATGGTGGTACTTGGAGTGTTGAATAGATGGACGAACGGACACATAGACAGATGCATGGATGGACGCATGAACGGACGCAGGGGTGGCTGCATGGAAGAACGCAGGGACGGATGCACGAACAGACGCACGCACGGATGGGCTGATGGACGCATGGACGGTCACACTGACGGACGCATGGACGGACGGAAGCAAGAACGAATGGACGAACGAATTCTTCGGCCCACTCTCCATCATTCACTCCGTGGATATGCTGACATTTTTTACTTGCTGATGCTTTGTCGCGTTTTCCGAGCACAGTGAGCATGTGCGAGGAAACTGCGCAGCTTCAAGTAAATGTGCTGGACTTTGTTTCAGCCTCGGAACCCCGTCTAAAAAGTATTTTCGCAGCAACCAACAATGATACCGTTCTCTCCAAGCTGCGGGAATATGCGCCAACCAGTTGGCCTGACAAGAAGCACGAGGTTTCAGAAGCCATCCGCCCATAATGGTCTTATCAGGAGGAGATACACGCACAAGACGGGGTTATATTTCGCAGCAACAAGGTGATCATACCAAGTTCGATGAAAGCAGAATTATAAGCTCTTTTGCACGTCGCACACCCAGGAGCCGATAAGATGAAGGCGCGGGCCCGAAGCGTCATGTTCTGGCCCTGCCTGGCAAGCAAAATAGAGCAATTTTGCCGAAACTGCAAAATGTGCCAAAAGCATCAGCCCCGAAACGCAAAGATGCCGCTTTTGAGCCATGAGGTTCCAAACTTGCCCTGGGAAGCTGTAGGAATGGACCTATTCTTTTACGGGGGCCGACAGTTTGCCATTATTGTCGATTTCTATTCCTTCTTTTTTGAAATAAGAGAATTTCGCCATACCACTGCTAATCAGCTGAATGTTTGGTGCACAGAACTTTTTTCGGTTCATGGATTACCGCTTAAACTGTGCAGTGACAATGGGCCGCCATTTAAGGGCACAGAATTCAAAGACTTTTGATATGGGCTTGGCATTACCCACGTAACGCAGAGCCCATATCATCCGCGCTCAAATGGTATGACAGAGAAGGCCGTGCAAGAAGCAAAAAAGCTATTAAAGAAATGCTCTCTTAGAACACCTGATTTCCACATGGCTCTGCTTGAATGGCGTAATACACCGCGAGATTCTGTTTTGAAATCCTCCGTGCAGAGACTGATGGGAAGGCAGACGAGGACCCTGCTGCCCGTACCCTCAAGCCACCTGGTGCCGGAAACTGTGCCCAACCAAGCCGTCCATAACCGTCTCCAGGAAATCCGCCAACGCCAGAGGATCTACTACAATCGCCGATCCAGGCACCTACCACCTCCATCACCTGGCCAGAGGGTGACTACATACGATACCCATGAAAACACCTGGACACCTGCAGTCGTTCTAAGGCCAGCTGACACACCGCGCTCCGTGGTGGTGAAGACGGAAGAGGGCCAGGGAATTAGACGCACACGCGAGCATCTGCGAGACACACCTACACATCCCGAAGAAAGACCTCGTGACGGGTCCGAACTAGTAGACGGCGCCCAGCCCGCTCAAGAGCTGCGGAGAAGCACAAGGCCACGCCGGGAGCCCTGCCGCTACCCACAACCAGAAAGACCAGTGTAATTATTTGATTCCCTAAGAAAAGGGAGATGTAGCATGGCTGAGTCACTCCGACGTCACCAACCATTTCGTTAAAATCACGTGACCTGCTACGTCACCATTCTTGCCTATATCTACTTCATTTCAACCACAATAAACGTTGTTCATCACCCGACTGCAGGCCCGCTTACACAGTGTTTTCAAGGTAGAGCTGGGTAACGTCAGGGGCGCGAAATGCAGCATGTAGCATTTCGCGACGGTTGCCGCCAGCCTGCGCCCACTGCACCTGGCGTTGTTAAGGGTCGTAAGGAGGAACTTGCAGATGGCATCCCACCGCTGCCACCAGTTGTTGCGAATGGGGGTCTACGCGGTTTCTTGTGGTAGCGTGGTGTAACCGGGTGGAGGAAACGAACGCTGACAAGAAGAGGATACGAAAAACAAACAGGTTTATGGCACTATTTACACTTATTTACAGCCAAGAAAGGTTAGTGGTTTCACAAACTATGAGCGCGGTGGTTGAACCGTTACATGGTTCAGAGCGACGTCCAGCACTCTGCGGCGTCGTTTTAAGCCCTGTCAGGCTCCTCCTCTCCGAGTGGAACACCAATCACCCATACACATCAGGTGAGGGGGACGAGCATGCACAGTCTACGTGAACGTCTAATATTGAGTCGTGATCACTGCACTGCAAGGTTGCTGCAGCGGGGCTCTTCCTCGTCGTGTGTGTGCCGCTCGTCGAGAGGTCCCAAGATCCTGACAGCATACATCAAAGGGTCCGCCGATTAGTTCACTTAATTAGTGGGGCGATTTGCGGTGGCCGCCGCGGTCACTTCCAAGGAAGATACTGTCTTTGTTGTCCTCTCTCGAACGGTTAACGGCGTCGTGGCGACACGATGTCTCACCCTCGGGTTAGCAGAGACAATGCCTGGCGAGCATAGGCAGCCCGCCGGTCGGCTACGTGATTGAGGATTAAAAGAGCGCCGCTCCCCCGTCAGCTCTGGCGCCGGTCACAACAGCTTCTCCATCGCCAAATGAGTCGCCGAGGGCATCAGTCACCACTTCTGCTCGAAGAGATGACGAAAGGGTTCGTAGTTGAAAGTCAGGAACTCGCCTTCGCTTGCCACATGGTCTGGGTAATTGCTCAAATCTTCGACAGCGTCTGGCAGACCGGATACCGAAGGGATTGAGAGCCTCCCCAGTAGACCGGCTTACGCACAATGGCGTCTGCCCAGACGAATTTCGAGGCCAAACTTAACAGCGTCCGTTTTGCTAGCGCAGCGTCGGTGCACCCAGCGTGCGCGCTCGTCAACGTTACGTCGGACTATACTGGGCCCTTCATGATGCGCTCGCGGCCGTTTCGCTAGCTCTACATGTACCACGTTTGTTGTTACGTGACGTCAATGAATGATGAAGATATATGACTGGTGCAAGCATGATGATGTTGACACGTGTGCCATGTAAGAACATGGCAACATTCTATGATCATGATGCACTCATGGCCGTTTCACTATCTCCACTTATACCAAACTTGATATCACGTGAGGCGAATAGACGGCGAATGTAAATGACACGTCCAAACATGATAATCATGATATGCGTGTCATGTAAACCGCGACTGCAAGCCACGCTCATAGCGTGTTCGCGGCCGTTTCACTAGCTCCACATACACCAAATTCGGTATTATGTGACGTGAATGGACGACAAATGTAAATGACAGGTCCGAACATGACAGTCATGATATGCGTTTCATGTAAGAACATGACAACATACCCGGCTCAAGATGCGCTCACGGCCGTTTCACTAGCTTCACATATACCAAACTTGATATCACGTGACGTGAATAAATGAAGAAGGTAAATGACACGTGCAAATATGATAATCATGAGATGGAAGTCATGTACGGCGTAATTTACCTCCACCTCGTAATGTTGTGCTGATTTTAAAGTGACATATCAATCTTCCTCATTCGTGCTTCGCATATAATCGGTTCCCACTGTACGTGGGATCTGCCATTCTTTTCTTTTTTTTTGCTGTTGGCATGACGTAGCACGTGATCTTATTACGAGCTGGCAGCTGACCTCGCATAGCACCTGAAGACATTAAGTCGGCCATAATGAGACCCTCGCTATGAATGAAGAAAAGATGGGTGAATTCAAGGGATCGTTTTTTATACACAGTAATAAGGATAACTGACAGACAATTATATGGGATGCCATTACGAGTAATTGTAATGTAATTGTGAAGACAGAAAAGTGGACAAAAAGATACCCTGCTGTTGGCAGGGACCGAACGTGAGGTACATGAGAGGTGAAAAATGAGCGATACATTAGACATGGGAAATGTCTTCTTTAAGATGGTAACGACTGCTGGCAATTTTGCTCACACTGCACCCCTCTCCTCACCCACTTTCTTCCTCATGCTGGCCCACATTGGAAGGCTAAGCTTCGTGACTGCAGCCCGCTAGCTGAGGTGAGTTTGATACTCCTGTCCCAGAGATTGGTAGAGCGAGAAGACAAAAAATATAAGCGGACAACACCATGACACTGACTATCAGCTGGTAATATGTGCTGTTGACATCTAGTTGACGTTAAGGATTCTCTTTTGTAGATCTTTCTTTTTTCCAATTTCGCATGCGTATACATATACGCACACACACAAACACAAGTACGAGCATAAATAAAGGTTGTTACAAGCACCTCCTTTTCTCCAAAATATTTTTTCGCAGTGGTCTTGCTAGTTGGACTGTCTGAACAATTCATTCAACACTCCTCTCAACTCAACCCGTTGTCGCAGCGCACACTGTCATGGAAGATAATGTGCAGCGAAAGTTGACAGCAATCTCGGTGGTACCATAATCAGCGACGGGTATTCATTAGGTACATTCGTCAGCGCATTGAAAAAAAAAAGAAATCTAAGGGTTGGTCACCTCAACCATCACAGCTCCACCGACCTCTGAACAGATAGACGGCTCGGATGGCGAGCTCAAGCTTGGCGGCCACTCTGCGGACGCAGAAGCGGTCCAGCGCGCTCGAGTCGGAGGGCAAGTGGCGCCCACTGGCGTACGGCGACAGCTCTCGCACCAGTCCCCACCAGAGGAGCCGACGCATCGCGGCCACGCCTCCGCTGTCACTCAACAGCCGCGTGAGCAAGGACAGCGCCAGGGGCCTCGCGTACACGCTGTCCTCCTCCACCGCCGAACGCTCGGATCCCCGACGAATTGCGCTCAGCCACCGATCTGCACGAAAGTCGAATGAATGAATGAAGTCCGTCAATCAGCACATTGATGCAGTCTTTTCGTATAGGTAGGCATTGAGGCATCATGTAATACCTATACAACAATTGATGACCAGGCAACCCAAAATGTTTAAATTAAAATATTGACCTCTTCAGGCAAAAGCAGTAGAGGTACACAAAAGACAAAAAAATTATTTTCGCTTATTAGAAAAATATACTTTCATAATGCCCAAAGTACACCTCTTGCCACTTGATTTAAGAGGCTTGGAGAGCGAGAAAACGCACAAAAAGCGAAAAAGTGTGGGTGGCGACGCATCATTAAATTCTAGCACCAAACGCCCTGACTTTTACAGCTATAGGTCATACTAGTTTCTACCGGTAAAAAAAAGTGAAGCTAATTGTCCTCTGAGAGGGCCATATACTTCACATACCAAGTTTCAGAAACTCTCGTTGAGTCAATCACGACAAACACGATAAGTACACTTGTAAAAGTACACGTGGGGGTCACGTGTAACATCTGAAGACCGTGAAACAAGATTGCCACGCTCCACCCTCTTCGTAAACCGATTTTTTTCTTTCCTAAATGTCTTCCAAGTTACTTCAATAAACGTCAGTAGATACCTTGCAGCACTTATACTGTCTACTTCATTTCTTGTCTCTTTTTCTAACTTCGTCATCCGCCGCAACTGAAGCGTGATTTTTGCTGTCACTCTCAAGGTGCGCTACAAAAGTGAGAGAAAACACAATTACGTCGTCCAAATAATAAACAAACGTAGGCCACTTGAATCTGTGAAGCAGGGAGTCCAGCATTTGTTCGCATGTTGGGGGGGCATACCATAAGCCGAAATGCATGACCTTGAATTGATAGAACCGATCAGCTGTTACAAAAGCCGTCTTATCTCGGTCCATAGTCCACGGCAGTCTGCCAATAACCGGAACGAAGGTCGCTGGAAGAAAAGTTGGCGGCACCATGCAAGAAATCAAGGGCGTCGTCAATTCGCAGCAGAGGGCAGGCGTCTTTCTTCGTGATGTTGATGAGGTGGCGATAATAGCAAGGATCTGTAGTTTCAACCTCTCAGCATGTGCAGAATAGTAAAGTGGATAACCCCATCCTCCTATAGATGCAAGACATAAAGCGGAGCTTACCTGAGCTGATTAAGGATTCCTTGGAATAGTTCTCGAGGCCCCTTATCGTGGTCCAGAACGAGCTTATCTGCTTCCTTTCTTCTAGTGTCTTGTTCGCTTGTGCAAGAAACACGGCCACTACGAGATAAACGAGAACAAAGAAAAAATATTGGTCACAAAACTTCATCGCTGGATCGGGGCTGAATGAATTCAGTGCTACATTTTCTTTTTCAGCCTTCTTCAAACACAGTCTCTCCTAGATAGTATTCTTCATCTGGTATATTTGTTTTAAATTTCTCCTAGCCCTTCCTTGCGTTGGTTGGTGTCTTAAAGCACTTGTGTGTTTACTTTTGCTTTTTATTTTATTTATTTATATAGTTATTGCCAGATGCACCAGGTAAGTAAGCATCACAAAATAAATGGTAAGGCATAGTGAATTATCATACAAGATGAAATGAGTGAAAGCACACACATTACTTCATGAACACATTAGAATATTGCCTAACAACAACTGTAGAGGCAAAGATAGCCAAGGAATATTCCAATGTAATAAAAGAAAAATACAATTAGGGAGAACGTGAAACAATTCATTTCGTACACGTGTATAGGCAGTGCAATGTAAAAGACAAGGAATGGGCAAAAAGATGCAATGAGCTCTAAACAGGAGAGCTAACAATACACACGAAACAATGGACAAAAAGAAAGCGATATACCTTGTTTCGCTATCTATTTCGATATAAAATTGAACACTGCACGTTATACCCAGTCACATAATTATGCTAGAAAACGGCATAGCAGACAGGTTTTCTTAATTTTTTTTCAGATGATTCTGATTCAGGAGATAGCAGCCCTGCATGTACCACCACCGAATAGTTGCTAGTAAATTTTAAACGGCTTTCAATATATATATATATATATATATATATATATATATATATATATATATATATATAGATATATATATATATATATATATATATATATATATATATATATATATATATCAAAGTATAATCTTTTAGGCGAGTAAGAGAGGTCAAGTAACCATGAGCTTTTGTGGTGACCTCACAAAACTTCCTTCACTGCTGTCGTACCAACTAGTAGAATTGCCAGAAATATTACCTGGGTTGGTGTGGTGTTACGTCACAATTTACGCATAGCCTTGCGTGCGTTTGTGTGTTTGGTGTACATCCCCTTGCAAAATTCAAAAATTTCGGGCGTTGATGTAGGTTGTAAACCCGTTCTCTCTATGAGAATGCTGATCCCACCATCGGTATCCCAACAGTTCTGATACTCTTGAACGGATGTTTCAGAAGCTGCTCATCAAAGCGGTGCCTCCAGCTGTTTCATAGATTCATCGTATTACGATCATGCGTTGGTGTACTTATTCAATTTCGCAATAGTATCGGCGACTTTTTCAGATGGTGTGCAACGAACATGTGTTATTCAAATACGGCGACATAAATAATGTTTCTAATCACAGGCCCATTTTCTAATCTGTCCACCCATTTTTTCCAAAGTGCTAGAAAAAGTTCTTCGTGCACGCATAACAAAGTTTCTAGGCAAATATGAAGTTAAAACAAACTCACAGTTGGGCTTTTGAAAAGGTAGATCTACTGAGGCTGCTCTTTTGTCACTGAAAGACAGTATTGTTCAAAGCATAGCCAAAGGACAACTAGTCCCAGGAATCTTCATTAATTTTAGCAAGCGCCCCGCCGCGGTGGTCTAGTGGCTAAGGTACTCGGCTGCTGACCCGCAGGTCGCGGGTTCGAATCCCGGCTGCGGCGGCTGCATTTACGATTGAGGCGGAAATGTTGTAGGCCCGTGTGCTCAGATTTGGGTGCAAGTTAAAGAACCCCAGGTGGTCAAGTTTTCCGGAGCCCTCCACTACGGCGTCTCTCATAATCACATGGTTGTTTTGGGATGTTGAACCCCACATATCAATCAATCATTTTAGCAAGGCATTTGATTGCCTCAGCCATGGCATTCTTGCTCATAAGCTATCAATGCAGCGTATGTGAACATCCACTTGCTTTGATGAAATCATGGAACTCAATGTGTTTGCGTTGACAATGTCCTATGCTTGTTCCTTCGTAAGACTTAAAAATGGAGTGCTCCAAGAAAGTGTTTGGGTCCGCTCTAATTGAACTTGTACATTAATGACTTGGCAAATAGAAACCCAACAAGTGATTTCTTTATATATGCAGATGATCGCACTTCACTTTTCACTGGAAAGGACGCAGGAGAACTAATAATCAAATGCAATGCCTTGCTAATGTGATCAGAATTAGCTCTACCAAAACGAAAGCGATTCTTTTTAGACCCACAATAAACTTTTTCAATGGGGACAGTCAGTCACATACTTAGGTAAAAATATTGAACTGGTTCATTCCTAGGAGTTACATTTTCCTGTAATTTAGGTAGGCCTGGATGCTCATTTTATTAACCTTCGGAAGAAATTTTCTGCTGCCAGTGTAGTACTTAGCTATAAAGTTTTCATATTGATAAAAGACGAGCTATAAATTGATCACGCAATAATTGCTTTGCGATTTAATAATTGCAACTAAGATATATGAGATAGTTACTCCACAAAAGACGCTTTTCCGGTACAATGATAATATCGGGTACCGAACAACAACAAAATCATAGTCACACATATACGAAATGATTCTGGTGGATCGGTACTACGCATACCGTGTTTTACAGTTTTTATTTTGCATAGGAGGAATATCGAGACTTTCTTACATTTGTAGCGACCTTGAAACGCCATGACATACCTGTGCATCTAAGAAACTCTGAACCTTATAGTTTGTACTGCGTTCTTGCGACGAATAAGTAGCAATTCATCAAACACAATTTTTCGAAAAACGCAAATATTCGTGTTTCCGCTACTAAAGTATCACGCAAAGAATTGAAGATACATTTCGTTAACACGTTAGCATGTACGCTATTTATTTATGTATAACACCATCATTATCATCATCATCAGTCTGACTACATCCACTGCAGGACAAAGGCCTCTCCCATGTTCCGCCAGTTAACCCGGTCCTGTGCTTGCTGCTGCCAATTTATACCCGCAAACTTCTTAATCTCATCTGCCCACCTAACCTTCTGTCTCCCCCTAACCCGCTTCCCTTCTCTGGGAATCCAGTTAGTTACCCTTAATGACCAGCGGTTATCCTGTCTACGCGCTACATGCCCGGCCCATGTCCATTTCCTCTTCTTTATTTCAACTATGATATCCTTAACCCCCGTTTGTCCCCTAATCCACTCTGATCTCTTCTTGTGTCTTAAGGTTACACCTACCATTTTTCTTTTCATTGCTCGCTGCGTCGTCCTCAATTTAAGCTGAACCCTCTTTGTAAGTCTCCAGGTTTCTGCTCCATAGATAAGTACTGGCAAGTTACAGCTGTTATATACCTTCCTCTTGAGGGATAGTGGCGATCTACCTGTCATAATTTGAGAGTGCTTGCCGAATGTGCTCCACCCCATTCGTATTCTTCTAGTTACTTCAATCTCGTGGTTAGGCTCTGCGGTTATTACCTGCCCTAAGTAGACATAGTCTTTTACAACTTCAAGTGCACTATTACCTATCGCAAAGCGCTGCTCCTTTCCGAGGTTGTTGTACATTACTTTCGTTTTCTGCAGATTAATTTTAAGACCCACCTTTCTGCTCTCCTTGTCTAACTCCGTAATCATGAGTTGCAATTCGTCCCCTGAGTTACTCAGCAATGCAATGTCATCGGCGAAGCGCAGGTTACTGAGGTATTCTCCATTAACTCTTATCCCTAACTGTTCCCATTCTAGGCTTCTGAAAACCTCCTGTAAGCACGCTGTAAATAGCATTGGGGAGATTGTGTCCCCCTGCCTTACACCCTTTTTGATTGGTATTCTGTTGCTTTCTTTATGAAGCACTATGGTAGCAGTTGATCCCCTGTAGATTTCTTTCAGAATGTTTATATATACTTCATCTACGCCATGATTCCGCAGTGTCTGCATGACGGCTGATATTTCTACTGAATCAAACGCCTTCTCATAATCTATGAAGGCTATGTATAGTGGTTGGTTATACTCTCAGCATTTCTCTATTACCTGATTGATAGTATGAATGTGGTCAATTGTTGAGTAGCCTGTTCTAAATCCTGCTTGTTCCTTTGGTTGATTGAATTCTAATGTTTTCTTTACTCTGCTAGCAATTACCTTTGTAAATAGCTTGTATACTACAGAGAGCAAGCTGATCGGCCTGTAATTCTTCAAGTCCTTGTCATCTTCTTTCTTATGTATTAAGATGATGTTAGCGTTCTTCCAAGACTCTGGTACTCTTCCCGTCTGGAGACACCTCGTAAACAGGGTAGCTAGATTTTCTAACACAATCTGTCCTCCATATTTCAGCAGATCTGATGTTACCTGATCCTCACCAGCAGCTTTGCCTCTTTGCATGCTCTCCAACGCTTTTTTGACTTCTTCTATCATTACTGGTGGTGGGTCATCTGGGTTACCGCTAGTTCTTATATAAAGTCGTGGTTTTATCGGCTACTGTACAGATCTCTATAAAACTCTTCCGCTATTTTAACTATCCTGTCCATATTGGTAGTTATTTTGCCTTCTTTGTCCCTTAGTCATGCATCAGTTTTTGCCTATCCCAAGTTTCCTCTTCACTGCTTTGACGCTTCCTCCGTTTTTCAGAGCGTGTTAAATTCTCTCCATGTGATACCTTCTTACATCGCATACCTTACGATTATTAATCAACTTTGAAAGCTCTGCCAGTTCTATTTTGTCTGTTGTACTTGAGACTTTCATAAGTTGACGCTTGTGAATGAGATTCTTCGTTTCTTGGGAAAGCTTGCCAGTGTCCTGTCTAACTACCCTTCCTCCAACTTCCACTGCACACTCCGTAATGAGACTCGTCAGATTATCATTCATTGTTTCTACGCTAAGGTTGATTTCCTCACTAAGAGCCGAGTACCTGTTCTGAAGCGCGACTCTGAATTCCTGTACTTTCCCTCTCAGTGCTAGCTCATTGATTGGCTTCTTGCGTATCAGTTTCTGTCATTCCTTCTTCAAGTCTAGGCGAATTCTTGTGTATAACAATGCATATCAAATTATAATGTTTTTTTGTATTGCTTCACTGTCTGCACAAAAATAAAGGATGTCTGTTTCTCACTGAATGTTTAAGATCTTGTTGTAAATCATGCAACCTAGTATAAAATTCATGTTTTTTTTCTACCAAAACGGTGACTGTTCTCGAGATGTCCCGTAGAATGCTTCCTGGGCCCAGTCATGCTGCTGACGGCAGCATTTAGCCCCAGAGGACGTTTCTTGTCCGCACTACAAGAGATAATGAAGTTGAAGTCAACGCAGAACCTAAATGCGAGATAAGAACGAACCTTCGCTTTCCGTGAATATGACGTCCGCGCTAAGCGCGAGGATGGCCTCCTTGTCCAACGGTGGCATCAGCACGGATATCCGGTCACTGACAAAGCTCGAGAGGTCGTTGCTTTCGATCATTCTTTGCCGCGTCACCTGCCACGTGTTGTAGTCGTGGCCGATGTCCAGCTGCAGCGTGTGGACGACACAAAGCGACAGCAAGGCTTAGAGTTACTGTATATATGGCTCCCTCAAGAGCCAGAAGAAACCATATGCTGTAACTCTCACTATACTTTCAGCTTAGAAAATAGCGCGATCACTCCTCAGGCATATTTGCTCTTCCTTTATAGGACAATGTTGTCAATGCACGAGCGGAGAGAACGAGTTAGCACATGGCCTATCCATATCGCATGCCTACGCTGTTTGCTCGCCGAAGGGCTGTCACCATAGGCGTGCGCACAATTTATCTAAATATTGCACTAGGAATAAAGCAAGGCATTAGCAAATCCTGATGCTGGACGCACTCATTATCGAAGTTGACTGGCCAGCTTATATAGGCCAACTTCTTATGCAATCGTGAAAAGTTTCGTGAATCTCTATTGACGACTTCATGCTAAATTCGTGAACGCCGCCGCCTTGGCTTCCTACGCAACTGAGTTCAGAATTTCGCGTGTCGCAGCATTCAATTCGGACAGACATGAAATTGTGAAGGCTTGATTACACCCGTTCTCGTATGTATAAGTCTACTGCAGTACCATTTATTTAGTTCTCAGATGCAGTACAACAACTTTAAAGTGTCACGAACCACTTATCCAAGTAATCATCGTGTTATAAGAATTTCTCACGCTCTTTAAACGCTTTCTTTATTCTATTGCACCTACGAGCACCCTGGAAGCTATACACAACGAGGAATGCACGCGGGAAAGAAGTTATGTCAGCGCGCGTCATCGCCTTGTGCACGATGTTAAGTTTGGCCTAAAAATTCGTCTGGGCAGACGCCTTTGTGCGTAAGCCGATCCACTGGAGCGGTTCTAAATCCTTTCGGCGCCCAGTCTGACCAACGCTGCCGAAGATTTGGGCCATTATCCAGACCAAGCAGCAAGCAAAGGCGAGTTCCCGTCCTTCAAATGCGGACCCTTTTGTCGTCTCTTCAAGCAGCAGCGTGCCTAATCACCAAGCCGACCGGCCGACTGCCTATACTCGTCACGCATTGTACGTGCTAGCCGGAGGACGAGACGTCTTGTCGCCAAGACGCCGTTAGCCGTTCGAGAGAGGCCAAAAAAGCCAGCAACTTCCTGGAGGAGACTGCGGAGGCCACCGCAAATCACCCCGCTAATGAAGCGAACAAATCGGCGGACCCTTTGAAGTATGCTGCCAGGATCGTGGGAACTCTCGAGTAGCGGCACACACACGACGAGGAAGAGCCATGCTGGCGCCACCTTGCAGTGCAGTGTTCACAACTCAAAATTGGACGTTCACGTGGACGGTGCATGCTCGCCCCACCCTCACCTGTTGTGTGTGTGTGTGATTGGTGTTCCGCTCGGAGAGGAGGAGCCCGACAGGGCATAAAACGACGCCGCAGAGTGTTGGACGTCGCTCTGAACTATGTATCGTTCAACCACCACGCTCGTGGTTTGTGAAACCACTAACTTTTCCTTTCTGTAAATATGTGTAAATAGTGCCCATAAACCATGTTTGTTTTCGTATCCTCCAGCGACCTTCCTTCCGACTCATTCGTTACAACTGATGGCAGCGGTGGGATGCCATCAGCTACTTCATCAGCGAGCGACCTTCCTTCCTTTCATCCTTAAGAACTGGTTGGCAGCGGTGAGATGGACTTCACGCATGGTGCTGTGCTGCGGTGAGTGCTTGGTCTTTGCTATAACTTTCCAGGCTTTATTTCTTGAGTGTGAGTTGATTAGAAGCTGGATTGTGTGTGAGTTAGGGAGCTCACCTATTTGTGTGTTAGAGGGATTCCCTACATTAGTGTGAAATGCAGGACCAAAGTACAACGGCGATTATGGAGGTGAAGGCACTGCTAAAAGATGGTCTTTTGTACATTTGTGAAGGCCTTGGTATTAAGATTAAGGAGGGAATGGGCAGGTCAGAAATTTTGGAGCTAATTTTGGAAAGCGCTAGTGAGGTGGATATTGGATACGTGTTAAAAGCTTTAAAAAGGTTAGAGGAACGAAAACAGAGAAAAGAAAGGGAAGAAAAGGAAAGGAAACATAGAAACGAAAGAGAGGAACGCGAAAGAGAGGTGGGGGAAAGGGATAGAAAAGAGCGTGATCGAGCACGCGCCTTGGTGCTCGAACAATTGGAACAGAAAAACGAGGCAATGAGACGGAAAATTCGGTCATCCGCAAGTGCAGCGCACGAGAAGTGCGAGGTGCAGCCCAGAGCTTTAGAGAAGGCTAGCACGTGTGATCATAGCAGCACATTCGAAGGCGAATCGAGTTTGAGTGCTGCGAATGATGCTGCCCTGAGTAGAGAGGCCGACGAAGGCCAGAGCGAGTGCGACGAGGTGCTGTGCCAGTTAACTGTTAGCGAAACAGCTAGGATAGCTGTAGAAAAGCTGGTACAGACCTCAACTGTGTTTGTCGCAACGGTGGATCTTGCAAATGAGGTAGAAGTCAAGAACACCGGAAAAAGCTCAGGAGAAGCAGCCCAAGTAGAAAGTGAGGACAACAACGCGGTTGCAGATAGCTGCCAGGAATGCCAGCGAGATGGTTTAAAGAGCTGCATTGTTCCTTTTTTTGTTAACCTGTCCGCCAGTGCAGTGTGTGAACAGAAATATGATTCGGTCGAAAATCATTTAGACTGCGTGGATGAGACAGCAGACAGGAGCAGTGAGAGTGTTAACGAGCTGGAAGTGCGATTGGGAGGATCGGAAACGAGACGCAAAAAGCGGCGCAGACGCAAGAGACGTCAAGGAGCCGCGAGCGCGAAAAAAGGCACTACGCGTGATGAAAGCTCGCGAAATTTGAGCGTAGCAGGCAAAATTAGCGGTTCGCATTGGCGTCAAAGTTGCCTTGCATGAGTCCGAGCCACCGGACAACAAGTAAAAGAACAGCGGGTTTTTTACAAATGCAATCAAGTGGAAGGCGCCAGTTTCGTGAGGTGCGTGAGCACAGGGTTAGCGCGAGTCAACCGGCCCGACAAGGCAACACAGCCGAGAAATCAAAGTGTCGAAGTAGTAGGGCCGGTGCTGCAGAAGCACCCTTGAGCTTTAAACCCATCGATGACGCGACCCGAGGCCAATTTCCTGACGGTGCAGGAAAAGTTCGCAAACGTTGCCGTAAGAAAGCGAAGCGACCAAGGAATGTTAAAGGTGGCCATCAGCCGGGCGAACGAGAAAAGGGTAGGCTACTGGCCAGTTCAGCGAAGAGGCCTTTGTGGCGGGCAGTAAGGCACAAACAGCGAAACGCTAGGCCATGGCGCAAGTCCACGCGACGGTATGCGCGGTGGAGATTTAGAGCTTTTCGGGGAAAAGAGTGTCGACGTGGTCCTAGAAGAAAGGCCACAATAGCTAAACACCGCTCGGCTAGACCAAAGAGGACACCGTCACTCTTTCCCTTGCATTGGTCGGGTTCCCTCCGTCATATTGACAAAAGCCCGCAGAAATCGCGAATGATGCGTGACTGCGCTGTTCAGCTTGTAGCACTTACGCGACGTTGCCTCGGGCGCCCTCGAAATCCGCCAAGTCCTCGACCGCCACGAGTGCGATTGAAGTGAGTGACAACTGTAAGCTGGTGAGTGAACAAAGGAGTGTGCTTAGTAGCATGCTTTTTGCTTATTTTTGGTTTTGAAGTAATACTCCTTTGTCCTCTCCCAGACTAGTTTGTTTGGATACAGTTTTCTCTTCTAGATTTTCTAAGGGCATTGTAAGTGTTTTTAGTTGAATTACAGGGAAATTGCCTATGGTTAGGTGTGCGATTGGTGTGCTAACGCTCTTTGGATGAGAGTATGATGTCGTGCTGTGCGTTCTTTAAAAACATGGGCTGACATGAAACTACATTCAACAAATGAGCGTGTTAGTACACGGGTTGCATTTCCCTTTATTATCTTAGTATGTGCTCAGGGATCAGGTGAATTCTTTAGCTGAGCGTTATGTTATATCGAACGTTGAGATTGGAGATGCGTTTAAAGGATTTACACAGTTCGATATAATTAGAGAATGAAGAATGCGCACAATTACCTTTTGTATGTTTAGGCTGCATTTGTGCGGAATTTCGTTGGTTGTGTCTCATGAAGTTAGTCATGAAATTAGATGTAAGTTACAACTTAGTAGGGTGGATGCTAGGAGAAAGCTAGTTTTTAAAGAGTTTTATTATGGTTATTTGGGGCCAAATTATATTTACCTTTGTGTGCCTTTCTCACACGGCAATTTGTTCCATCTTTAGTAAGCATCTCCACATCCATGATTGTTGTAACTTTGGCGGCACGAAATTCTGTCTCAAAATTTTAACGTACAGGTTTCTCTTTTGTTCGCATTTCTTGAAAAGCCTGGAGGGTTTTAAGCGGGTCCAATGTGCTTGACTTCGGCATGGCATTGTTTGTGTGGTTGGCCTTGCTGGTGTCGACCATTGTGAGCTGGTTTGGGAGTTGGTTTCGAGTTCGCAGCTGGAGGGAGAAAGCCAGGCCATCGTCCTCGTCACCAACCATTCTCTTCGTGCCCAGCGCTTGGGAGCGCTGGCCAGCCGAGATTTTCCGGGCGGCGGAGGAGCTGTTAAGTTTGGCCTAGAAATTTGTCTGGGCAGACGCCTTCGTGTGTAAGCCGATCCACTGGAGAGGTTCTAAATCCTTTCGGCGCCCAGTCTGACCGACGCTGCCGAAGATTTGGGCCATTATCCAGACCAAGCAGCAAGCAAAGGCGAGTTCCCGTCCTTCAAATGCGGACTCTTTTGTCGTCCCTTCAAGCAGCAGCGTGCCTAATCACCAAGCCGACCGGCCGACTGCCTATACTCGTCAGGCATTGTACGTGCTAGCCGGAGGACGAGACGTCTTGTCGCCAAGACTGCGTTAGCCGTTCGAGAGAGGCCAACAAAGACAGCAACTTCCTGGAGGAGACCGCGGAGGCCACCGCAAATCACCCCGCTAATGAAGCGAACAAATCGGCGGACCCTTTGAAGTATGCTGCCAGGATCGTGGGAACTCTCGAGTAGCGGCACACACACGACGAGGAAGAGCCATGCTGGCGCCACCTCGCAGTGCAGTGTTCACAACTCAAAATTGGACGTTCACGTGGACGGTGCATGCTCGCCCCCCTCACCTGTTGTGTGTGTGTGATTGGTGTTCTGCTCGGAAAGGAGGAGCCCGACAGGGCATAAAACGACGCCGCAGAGTGCTGGACGTCGCTCTGAACTATGTATCGTTCAACCACCACGCTCGTGGTTTGTGAAACCACTAACTTTTCCTTTCTGTAAATATGTGTAAATAGTGTCCATAAACCATGTTTGTTTTTGTATCCTCCAGCGACCTTCCTTCCAACTCATTCGTTACAACGCGTGATGAAACGCGATCGTCCTCCAGCGTTGCGATTCCCCTGCACGAGCGTGGCTCACTGCGTAATGTTATCGGACAAGGGGTTTTTGCGGCGATACAACAAGCCTTCACGGACAGAAAAGTGTCTTGCTTGACGAGAGAGGGACCGTGAAGTCGATTCTACCGAACTGTGAGAGAGGAAGTCGAGCAGAGATTTGATCCAGGGATCCTTGTGCTGCTCGGCTGACATGTCGGTGATGCTCAGCAATGACGAGTCGCAGAAGGCAGTTGGTAAGTAGACAAGATTAAGAGGCAGCGGAGAACCGCGATAGTGCATCGGCGTCTGAATGTCTGCATCCTGAGCGATAAACAACACGGATGTCGTATTCCTGAAGGCGTAAAGCCCAACGAGCGAGACGGCCAGTAGGGTCTTTCATGGACGCTAGCCAGCATAAGGCATGGTGATCTGTGACAACATCAAAGTGGCGTCCTTAAAGGTAAGTGCGAAATCTTCCTATAGGCCAAATGATAGCCAAGCACTCCTTTTCCGTGACAGAATAGTTGAACTCTGCCTTCGTTAGGGTACGGCTGGCATAGGCGACAACGTACTCATCGCAGCCATCCTTGCGTTGAGAGAGAATGGCACCGAAGCCGACACCGCTAGCATCCCTGTGAACTTCAGTAGGTGCATTGAGATCGAAGTGGCGGAGAATTGGTGGAGACGTGAGTAGCCGGCGCAGCGTCGTGAATGCGACATCCCAATGGGAATTCCAGCCCGAGAGGTCCGCGCTATTGGAAAGAAGCTGAGTTAGGGGGGCGATTGTAGAAAAAAAATTGCGGATGAAACGCCGAAAATATGAGCACAAGCCTACGAAGCTACGGAGCTCCTTCAGGGTGATAGGCTTGGGGTACTCGGCAACGGCACGCTGTTTGGCCGGGTCCGGCGATACTCCTTCTTTCGAGACGACGTGACCGAGAATTGCGAGTTTGCGGGCGCCAAAATGACATTTTTTGTAGTTCAGTTGCCACCCGGCTGCTGCAAGGCACTAAAGAAATTGTTCGAAATGGGAAAGATGAGTTTCGAAATTTGCAGAGAAGACAAATGTGTCATCTAAATAGCAAAGACAGATGTGCCATTTAAGTCCCCTGAGGACACTGTCCATCATCCTTTCAAAAGTCGCCGGCGCATCGCAAAGACCGAAGGGCATTACATTAAATTCATATAAGCCGTCAGGGGTCACAAACGCCGTTTTTGGGTGGTCTGGTTCGGCCAATAGCACTTGCCAATATCCAGAGCGCAGATCCAGTGAAGAGAAAAACTCCGCACCGCGAAGGCAATCCAGGGCGTCATCAATGCGTAGCAGGGGATAAACATTTTTGCGTGTGATCTTGTTTAGTCGCCGATAATCTACGCAAAACCTAATGTAGCCATCTTTTTTTCGCACGAGGACCACTGGCGAAGCCCTAGGACTGTGTGAGTGTTGAACGACACCACGTTGGAGCATCTCATCGACGTGTTTAGTGATGACGTCACGCTCAGCCTGCGAGACGCGGTAGGGGCGCTGACGAAGTGAATTATGATGACGGGTGTCGATATGGTGAGCGACAACTGACGTGCGTCCCAAGGGAAGTTGTCCGTGGTCGAAGAAGGCGCGGAAATGGTCAAGTAGTTGAATGAGCTGATTGCGCTGGTATTGCGTAAGGCCGGTGTCTACGCTGCACAACAGAACGTCTTCGTTAGGTAGTGAGGGCGCGGTGACAGCTGTGACAGCATCCACGGACATCGACGTCGTATCGGAAGGGGCATCGAAAGGAAAGATAGCCTCATAAGCGTCAAGATACCCCATACATTCACCATGTAATAAAGTAGTGGGACAAGGGAACAGATTGCACACATACACGGCACTGGAACCATCGGCAAGCGTTATGACGACAAGGTTTCGGCGACGAGCACATTATTGCGACGGTATAAAGAGGGCAGTTGAATCAGGGACGGAGTAGCACAAAATAGACACCACGGCGACCGAAAAAGCAGAGATGACGACGTCAGGGGCGACGGTCACCTTTTTAGGTGAGCAAGGGAGATCTATGAATGTCGTGCTGAACGGAAACAAAACCAGCTGTGGACGGGCGCAGTCGACAACCGCATGATTAGCGGAAAGTTCTATCCCAGGATAATTTCATGAGACGCATGCGGAAGGACGACAAATTCAACTATGTACAGCACCCCCTGAATCACAACACGAGTAGTGCATGTGGCAGAAGGCTGGACGTGCTGCGAACTCTCTGTGCGTAAGGAAATATCAACCAGTAGAGTGGTCACTTTGTTCAGTTTGTGGCATAACACCTCACTGATTACACAAAGAGTGGCACCTGTGTCGACAAGAGCAGTTGTGGCGAAACCGTCCACAAACACGGCAATCTCGTTAGGGGGCGAAAGTTGAGGCCTTGGAAATTTCGTCGGTGGCGCAGTTCTTGCCTCGGGAACTGCGACTGTTAGTTTTTCTCCTGGGCGTGGTTGTAACGGCGAAGCATTGGAGAAGGAGACCGAAGACGGGGTGAAGAATATCGACGTGGGCTGAAGTCTGGTCGACGTGAGCGGGAGTCAGGTGCATCAGGTTCTGGTTGCCGAGGAACGTTGCAGGAATGTTGAGCCTCATTAAAATAGAATCTACGGCGACCACAGTAGCGCGCGACACGCCCTGGAATACTGCAGTTGTAGCAGACAGGCCGGTTATCCGGAGTACGCCAAGGGTTAACAGGTGCTCGAGGTGGCGAGAAGGGTTGATTTACCGGATAAACTGAAACAGGCGACCAGTAGTAGTTGGCGGCAGGACTGTATGAAGGGAGCGGCGGTTGGGCAGGAGGTCGGCGGCGGACGGCTTCTGCATAAGTCAGCGGTGCAGCAACTGATATTGGGGACGCGGGCAAAGAGAGAGCCTCGGCAACTTGCGTCTGAATAGCACGGCAAAGTGAGTGGTCCAGTGCTGTGGGGGTCTCGTTGATGGTGGCCACAAGAGAAAGCTGCCGAGCAACTTCTTCGCTGATGTACTGTTGAATTTGAGGCATCATTACGGTGCAGTCGGGGCCACTTCTTTTGCACTCCAAAGCTGAAATATCTGCTGTTTGCGTATTAGCGGAACGTGTAGAAATTCGCTGCTTGCGCAGCTCATCAAAACTTTGACAGAGCTGAATCACGGCCGTGACGGTTTGTAAGTCTTTGGCCACAAGCATGTGAAAAGCGTTGTCATTAATGCCTTTCATTATATGCTTTGTTCTATCAGCCTCCGTCATCCTCGCATCCACTCGCCTGTAGAGGCCGATCACATCCTCAATGTAGCTCGTGAAGCTCTCACCGTTTCGCTGAAATCGTCCCTGCAGGCCAAGTTCAGCGCGAAGCTTGCGCATAGCTGGACGACCGAAAACGAGGTCACGGTCTCTTTGAAAACCGACCAGGTGGGGATGTCGGCTTGGTGGTTGGTGAACCATAGGTTGGCTAAATATATTGTAACAATACTGATTGTTGGCCTAGTTCGTACTTGCTTACTGGCATGATTTGGCCGCAAATAATACACACACAAACTAAAGAAACACTCAACGACAAGCACAAGCGGCTTGTGCTTGTCGTTGAGTGTTTGTTTACTTTGTGTGTGTATTATTTGCGGCCAAATCATGTCGTGGCCAAATCTGTCAGATAGAAGATGACGTGAGCCAGATTCGCAGGGTCATCCCACTTGTTAATCGCGCTGGCACGCTCGTACTCTGCCAGCCAGTCCTCGACAACGTGATCTTCAGTGCCGTTGTAGACTGGTGGGTCACGCAGACGAAGTACGCCAGGGCACATGACAGGCGGCAACGTGGGAGAGGCTTGTGGCGGATCGACGAGCTCGGTCATTGCGGAATCCGATGGTAGCTTACGGCTGCGGAGCTCCAGGATGTTACCCAGCCCGTTTCCACCAAACGCAACAAGCGAGTTCACGTAAAACCACTTGTTATTAATCAAGAAGCATTAGCCGCAACGAGCTGGTACACGCAGGAACATATATATATATATATATATATATATATATATATATATATATATATATATATATATATATATATATATATATATATATATATATATATATGTATATATATATATATATATATATAGAGAGAGAGAGAGAGAGAGAGAGAGGGACAGCGTTAGATGGTGATTTAGCTTTATCGGCGGTAATACGGAAGTCTTAGGTTCGGTCCGCATATACGATGAGCATGCTATCTGCCAGTACCCTGTCATCTCCCTTCACCTGATAACTTCTTCGTCTAAATCGAGCACAATCTTTCACTAAGCATTTGTTGGATACGAAAGGCAGAGCCGTTGAGATTACGTTATTCTCAATGCGAAAGTATGCAAGACTCCTCAAGTCATTGACAGCCTGCCTCTGCGGACCATTATTTAACATGAGAGAGGGGTAGAAAGAGATGTACCCCTATCTCCTCAGTTTGCCGCTCATAATTTAACACTCTTCAATAAACTAGAGCAATTTATACATAGGGTAATCACCAAACTTCACAGGCATCCTCATCAAAATGTACGCTAATTACGAACATTCAGTTTAGTGCAATTAGAACGAAGGCGGACCTCATAATGTGACAGGAGGTAAGGTAACTAGAGAATTACATCATTGTATTTCAGTTATGTATATTTTCTGGTTGACTAGCATTCCTCTCATTGGAAGCTGAACATAATTTATTTAGGGAGTATACTCAACTAATCACTATAAACCGATTCAGTGAAACTTAGTATTTCTCAGTTTTTCACTTATCGTTTTTTGCGTCAAATGATAGGCCATGTCGCTGAGTGTGTATGCACTGGTGAGTATGAATGCACCCTGAAATAACAATCACAGCATGATTTTAAAAGCTAGTTTTGGTTCCTACTTATATTTGACATCAGTACATGGTGTGAGCAACACCACGAGGTGATGATATGCGCACACGCAAGTTTTCGTGACGTAACCTCGTCCGCACGTCGCCTTTTCGATCGTCTGCTTCGTCTGCTGCGCGCCGCAAGTATAACAACTGTGGCGGTAGGGGGGCACAAAGTTGAAATGGCATCCCTTTTAAGACAATCCGAAGTCGGTAAGCAACTGCATGTTGCCTGTGTACGTGTCCGAAGTGAACTGCAGTGAACAGAGTAAACTCCGCTTGATTGGCATCCACTCTTCACCTAAGCCTCGGCGCACAAAGTCGACCCCCGCTTGTCTAAACGCCGTATCGAACGGGAAGCGGTGGAACTTGCACCTAGTGTCCCCCGTTACACTGTAGCTCAGGATTTCACAGGGCAACGTATTGGCACCATGACGACAAATTCAAAATTAAACGATTTCTTTGTTCTCTGATGATAAACGTATACCTTGTATTTGCGTGAACGTACACTGTTGCAGACTTCGCTAGCTCGCTTCACAGGTACTCTGGATGACAGCGACCACACGGCGCGATCAAAAGATAGAGAAGGTGATGCGCAAGCTGCGATATTTTCTCTTTTGGTGCTTGACGTCATCACAACTAGCCAGAGTGCTGTGCGAAGTCACCACGACTAGTACTGCGGCCTGACGTCAAGTTAGTGTCGATGTCAGCAGGTGCACCGCGGGAAAATTGACTTTAATATCGAAATAAAATATCAGCATTTGCTGAGCATCACACTTGCTCAGATCCATCTCTGTATACAGGAGATTTGTATGGCAGAGTAAACTCACCCCCGAAAAAAAAAAGGTGCCGATAATGTTTCAAAGTTGCTGGTCAACTGCAAATGTAAGACGATTACAAGTACTCACGTGGTGGTAGCGGCTATTACCGCTCGCTCCGTGTGAGCTGAAGGATACAATGGGCTGCAGTCCGTACGTGACCGCCAAGCGGAGCGTGGTCTCCAGAGGGTCCACGCTGCTCGAGTTCACCATCTTGCCACCCACGGGTGCTGGCTGTAGCCCGTGTTGGACGAGGAAGGCCCACAGGTCGGCACTTTCGGACCGGTTCTCGGTGACGAGTGACACGCATGCGCAGAAGAGCGCCGTCACTTTCTGCAGTGCTGTCTGGTTGCGGCGGGGCACCGGCGCAGCCCGCAGAATCCACGTCAAGTTCACCATGTGCTGCTGCCTCATCTGCGCCATTTATGTCACAAGCAGGGGCGGATAAAGAATTTTTCCACGGGGGGTAGCTTGAGGGCAATCAGTCAGGTACCCAGAGCTGAGTATGGGGCACCAACGCCTAAAAATTCAAAATTAAGAGGGGAGTCAGGACACCATGACCCACCGTATGAATTTGTCCGCGTGTTGCGGGGTCTACCCGACGCGTCCCCGCTGACGTAGGTTGCCGAGACGTCAGGGTTACGTCAAACCTGGATTCCCGTGGTAGCGTGGCGCAACTTTGGGTGGAGTAAACGAACGCTGACAAGATGGGGAATCGAAAAAAAACAGGCTAGCTGGAAATATTTACAGCATAGAGGTTAGGAGTTCCGCAAATCACGAGCGTGGTGGATGAACCATCAAACCATGGTTCAGAGCAACGTCCAGCACTTTGCAGCGTCATTTTAAGCCCTTTCGGGCTCCTCTTCCTTGCTTGAAACACCAATCACACACATCACGCCACCCACTTTGGCATCAGCCAATAACACACGACTGCCGAATAGACGTCGCATCTCCTGATGCAATGCTCCTCTGGCCAGTTTCACTAGGGAGAGGGGAAGTGAGATTCTTCCCAGAACACGGTGGTGGTTGGGCTGCTGTTGTCGTCTTTCCTTGGAAGGGCAGCCAAGGAGAGGCTTTAATCGCTTAGACACGACCTGCGAGGTCAGTCTGCTTCGCCGTCTCGTCGAACAAGCCATCAGGAGGAAATGCCCGTACAGGGATATTGCCTCACGAAGAGTCGAAGTTTACCACGATCTAATCTATTTGTTGCTTCCCGCTGCTGAAATTCTAGCGAGAAAAGAGCACTAGGGCTTCCGCACGTGATAACGCCGCTCGGCTCTGCTTCTCATGGCCAGCATGGCGCACACGAACGAGGGCACAACAGTGGTCACAAACAAAGTTCTTCAATCATACTAGCTGCGATGCCATAATCTCCTATTGCCTGGTCTCCAGTCTGCTTCTTCCCTACCTCTGCATTAAAGTCTCCCATCAGTAACGTATACCGTGTTTTTACCTTACTCATCGCTGATTCCACGTCTTCATAGAAACTTTCAACTGAAGCGTCATCATGGCTGGATGTAGGTGCGTAAACCTGTTCCACCTTCATCTTGTATCTTTTATTCAGTTTAATTACGATACCTACCACCCTTTCATTAATGCTATAGTATTCCTCTATGTTGCCAGCTATGTGTCTGTGAACTAGGAGCCCCACTCCCAGTTATCTTCTTTTAGCCAAGTCCTTATAGCAAAGGACGTGCGCATTCTGTAGCACCGTATAGGCCTCATCTGTCCTCCTAACCTCACTGAGCCCTATTATATCCCATTTAACACCCTCTAGCTCCTCGTATAGTACAGCTAGACTTCCCTAACTAGATAAGGTCTAAGCGTTAAACGTTGCCAAGTTCAGGTTCCAAAGGCGGCCTGTCCGGATCCAGAGATTCTTAGTATCCTCTGCTGCGTTGCAGATCTGACCGCCGCCGTAGTCAGTTGCTTCGCAGCTGCTGGGGACTGGGGGCCGTGAGTTATTTGACGTATGCATGTGGGAGGTAGTGGCCAGATACTGCACCAGGATGGCCAATCCTTCTCTGGTGAGGGAGTGCGTTCCCGGCGGTGGTTACCGGTGAATCCGCACCCCAGGCCTCTTAATGCAGTTCCATCACCACGCGGATTTTTTTTATCCGGTTGGGAACTGCGCGGCACCGGGATATGAGCCACGGACCTTTTGCATGCGAGGCGGATGCTCTAACCACTACACAATTGAAGCATATATATAGTAGGAGATTATGGCATCGGTACTAGAAACGCTAGAGGAGAGCTACTAGTAGAATTCGCAGAACGCAATAATTTATGGATTTTGAATACCTTCTACCGAAAACGAGGAAACCTCAAGTGGGCATGGAGGAGCCCTAATGGCGAAAATAAGAACGAAATAGGCTTTACAATGAGTGCACACCCAGGCATCGTGCAGGATGTGAAAGTGGTTGGCAAGGTACGATGCAGTGACCATAGAATGTTACGGTCTCGAATTCAGCTAGACTTGAAGAAGGAATGACAGAAACTGATACGCAAGAAGCCAATCAATGAGCTAGCACTGAGAGGGAAAGTAAAGGAATTCAGAGTCTCGCTTCAGAACAGGTACTCGGCTCTTAGTGAGGAAATCAACCTTAGCGTAGAAACAATGAATGATAATCTGACGAGTGTCATTACGGAGTGTGCAGTGGAAGTTGGAGGAAGGGTAGTTAGACAGGACACTGGCAAGCTTTCCCAGGAAACGAAGAATCTCATTCACAAGCGTCAAATTATGAAAGTCTCAAGTACAACAGACAAAATAGAACTGGCAGAGCTTTCAAAGTTGATTAATAGGCGTAAGGTATGCGATGTAAGAAGGTATAACATGGAGAGAATTGAACACGCTCTGAAAAACGGAGGAAGCGTCAAAGCAGTGAAGAGGAAACTTAAGATAGGCAAAAATCGATGTATGCACTAAGGGACAAAGAAGGCAAAATAACTACCAATATGGATAGGATGGTTAAAATAGCGGAAGAGTTTTATAGAGATCTGTACAGTAGCCGGGAAAACCACGGCTTTAATATAAGAACTAGCGGTAACCCAGATGACACACCACCAGTAATAATAAAAGTCAGAAAAGCTTTGGAGAGCATGGAAAGAGGCAAAACTGCTGGTGATGATTAGGTAACATCAGATCTGCTGAAAGGTGGAGGACAGATTGTGTTAGAAAAACTAGCCACCCTGTTTACGAGGTGTCTTCTAACGGGAAGAGTACCGGAGTCTTGGAAGAACGCTAACATCATCTTAATACATAAGAAAGGAGATTACAAGGACTTGAAGAATTACAGGCCGATCAGCTTGCTTTTTGTATCATACAAGCTATCTACAAAGGTAATTGCTAACAGAGTAAAGAAAACATTGGAATTCAATCAACCAAAGGAACAAGCAGGATTTCGAACAGGCTACTCAACAATCGACTACAGCCATACTATCAATCAGGTAATAGAGAAATGCTCAGAATATAACCAACTACTATACATAGCCTTCATAGATTACGAGAAGGCGTTTGATTCAGTAGAAATATCAGCCGTCATGCACACACTGAGGAATCAGGGCGTCGATGAAGTGTATATAAACATCCTGGAAGAAATCTACAGGGGATCAACAGCTACCATAGTGCTTCATAAAGAAAGCAACAGAATACCAATCAAGAAGGGTGTAAGGCAGGGGGACACAATCTCCCCAATGGTATTTACGCGTGCTTACAGGAGGTTTTCAGAAGCCTGGAATGGGAACAGTTAGGGATAAGAGTTAATGGAGAGTACCTTAGTAACCTGCGCTCCGCCGATGACATTGCATCGCTGAGTAACTCAGGGGACGAATTGCAACTTCATGATTATGGAGTTAGACAAGGAGATCAGAAAGGTGGGTCTTAGAATTAATCTGCAGAAAACGAAAGTAATGTACAACAACCTCGGAAAGGAACAGCTCTTCGAGATAGGTAATAGTGCACTTGAAGTTGTAAAAGACTATGTGTACTTAGGGCAGGTAATAACCGCACAGACGAACCACGAGATTGAAGTAACTAGAAGAATAAGAATGGGGTGGAGCACATTCGGCAAGCACTCTCAAATTATGAAAGGTAGATTGCCACAATCCCTCAAGAGGAAGGTATATAACAGCTGTATCTTGCCGGTACCTAGCTACGGAGCAGAAACCTGGAGACTTACAAAGGGGGTTCAGCTTAAATTGAGGACGACACAGCGAGCAAAGGAAAGAAAAATGGTAGGTGTAACCTTAAGAGACAACAAGAGGGCAGAGTGGATTAGGCAACAAACAGGGGTTAAGGATATCATAGTTGAAATCAAGAAGAGGAAATGGACATGGGCCGGTCATGCAGTGCGTAGATAGGATAACCACTGTATAACCACTGGGATAACTAACTGGATTCCCAGAGAAGGCAAGCGAGTTAGGGGGAGACAGGAGGTTTGGTGGGCAGATGAGATTAAGAAGTTTGCGGGTATAAATTGGCAGCAGCAAGCACAGGACCGGGTTAATTGGCGGAACATGCGAGAGGTCTTTGTCCTGCAGTGGACGTAGTCATGCTGATGATGACGATGACTAGCTGCGAAACTCGCCATTGGCCCAAAACGGCGTCGGTCCGCTGATCGTCGTTTCATCTGTTGACCAAAAAGGAAACTGATAAACGTTTCAGAGGCTAGGTCCGACCTAGTCGATACAGCGACGTCATGAAAACGATAAGCGCCCGAAAATGGAAACAAGAAGACGACACACAAGGTGCTTATGTGTCGTCAAGCGGATCGTGGCCTCCAGAGGCTCAGCGCTGCTGAAGTTTGCCTTCTTGCAGCTATGTGTTTTGTCTTCTAGTTCCATCCTCTGGGCGCTTACCGTTTTTATAATAACCACTTGTGAGGACGCCAGCGCTGCGTTCGGCGTTGAGAAGCCTGCGAGCAGCACACGCAGGGCAGCGCCACGGCGATTTTCTGATTAACGACAACGTAAATCAGCAAATTCTGTGGGATACTTTGAAAAGAATGGGCATAATCGTCGAAATTTTGAGAGAGGTAGACTGTCTTAATACAGTTTGCAGAGAGTGACGAGAAATATGTAGCAAATATAACCTTTATGGTGCTGAGACAGGGATGTCCTTTGTTCTACATGGTGAGCATGATGATCTACATGGTGAGCATGGAAAAAGCGCCTGAACGCCGCGACATTCATTTTAATCTGTAATACAAACAAGACGGCGTGAGTATTGCGCAGGAGCTTCCAGATTTATTTTGTGCCAACTATATTGTCTTATTTCTGGATAACCGAGATGATATCGGCTTGCGGGTATATGCGGAAGAGAAAGTGAAACTCCAGAACCAGGATTTCATCATCATCATCATCAGCCTGACTACACCCACAGCAGGGCAAAGGCATCTCCTACGATCCGCCAATCAAAGCGATCTTGTGCTTTTTGCTGTCATGCTATACCTGCGAGCTTTCTTTAATTTCATCGCCCCCCTAACTTTTTGTCTCCCCTTTGTGCGTTTGCCATCTCCGGAGATCCAGTCAGTTAAATGGCCAGCGGTTATCCTGTCTGCGTGCGTGCCCGGCCTATTTCTTCTTCTTGATTTCAAGTGTGATATAATTAATTCCGGTTGTTCACTCACTCTGTTCTCTTCTTGCCTCTTAAGATTACACCTATCATTTTCCGTTTCGCTGCGTCGTCCTAAATTTAACCTGAAAACCCTCTTCGTAAGCCTCCACGTTTTTGCGCCGTAACAAAAAGTAAATCGACGGTGGTCAATGGTCCCAGTGATAAGGTGCGGTCCACAGAGCCAAATGATACCGAGGTTAAGCGAATTCAACTACCAAAGAGTTTAGAGGATGACAGATACATGAAGGTACAGGAAAAAGCCTCGGTTGCAAAGGGACAGATGAATACTGGAATAATTAAGTAAGAAGCACAGTAAGGATACAATAGGTATTAGGTGCTTCAATCTTTTTGGAAAGGTGTAATGGTACCGCGGATTACTTTTAAGGACTCAGTAGTGTGCATGAGCCTAGAGACGCAATCAGGAATGGATGTAAATCAAAGGTTTGTGGGACGCCTCACGTTGGGCGCTCATGGGACGACTACAAGTGAGGCTGTAAAGAGAGATATGGGATGGACAAGTTTTGAAACCAGAGAGTAATAAAATAAAGTTCGAAGAGAGGCTAAGAAATATGAAAGAGGGCAGATGGGCAGTGAAGGTGTTCTGTTATTTGTATTGGAAGAATGTTGACACACCACGAAGAAAAAGTAAATTTCGCAGCCGACCCACGAAGTGAAAGCTGATGATGGAGCGAAGCTAAGGTTCATAATGTCAGCGTTTAGGTCACCAACTATAGTACGAAGGATGGACGGATGCATGAATGTAGAAAAGGACGCGCCGACATATGAACGGACGGACGGACGGACGTAGTAGGTCTATTTAAAATCATACGCACACTATGAACGCTGTATGTATGGTATATGTAGACCCTGTGTGTCGGTCTGACGCGGACCTACGACAAGAGACATCGTGCGAGTCAAGGAGCTTCACTCTTAGGCTCACCATTAAGTATGTGGCTGTAGGCGATATAACAACAAAAAGCACTAAGCGTAAAGTCAGAGGGGCGAAAAGGATTTACTGGATGGCGATGAAGAAAAACCGACTCGGAGTAACTATCGAAAGGTCAAAAACAAAATAAGCACAGACACTTTATGATCATTAAAAGGGAAGTGGATTACTGTATAAAGAGACATCGGGTTGCCTCGAAACGCGTAGTTATAAAACAAGATTTAGTAATGAAGAAGAAGACTGCACATGCAATGGGGAAGATAAGAAAACGATGGAACATGTTCTGACAGAATGTCGAGATACGCACCCAGGCGTAAGTTTGGGCACGAGTGTACGTAAAGCCTTGAGTTTTAAGGTTAACAATGAAAAGCTGCATTTGAAATGGCCACGAACTATAAATGGCACGTTGTGCGATTCAATAAACGAGCCTCGACATCCTCCGCTCTCGTCGTCACCTCTCGCAGCACGGCGCAGCTATCCCCTTCCTAATGAACATCCCTATCGCCACACTCCAAGGCCACGTGACGAGCGCTACGCCAACGGACAAGAAAACCTCGATTAAGACCAGCTTCGATGCTAAAGAGTACTGACACGAAAATTTTCAGTTGTCGTTTTCTTTTTGTGCCGAATAAGTGACACTGCCCTTAAGAGCGTGGACAATGTACTGTTAGGCGGGAGTACACACTGAAAACGTAATTACAATATGTTTTCAGAAGCAAGTTTCGGTTTCCACTGTACGCTGACCTCACAAACTGGTATGAGCTATTTATTCCTCACGAGCTCGAGCAAGATATCGTTAGGTTTCCCGGGGTGCTTCGCTGCGTGTTTCCATTGGTGACACACAAGCGGCCATTTTGGAAGCTTAGTGCCTGACGTGATTACAACTAGCCATGCTGCTGCGCGAAGTCACCAAAATTCGTACAGTACCGAGGCGACAAGTATGGGTCGATGTTGGTAGGTGCACCCCGGAAAAATTGACTTTAATACCAAAATAAAATATGCTACGAGCTTTTTCTGAGCCTCACAGTTTGTCAGGGCCACCTCTGCATGCAGGAGATTTGTATGGAAGTTCGAACACGAAAGATGGGGTCAGTGCCCCTTCAAAACTGATTCCGTGGTCGCTATGCGACGAACGCCACTGAGTGCCATGCGTGGTGCAACACCGCCATTTGTTGCACCACGCATGGCACTCAGTGGCGTTCGTAAGATATAAGATCACCACATGATGCCTTAAGTGTGATAATGATTGAGTTTAGAAGGGACGTAAGATTGTGCAGTCGGTTTAGATAACTGACACATTCATACATGTGCCTGGTATGTATCGACACATCTTCTAAGGCGTCAGACTAATCTGTTTGCAAACATCACTTCAAACGTTGAAATTTTTCGACGAAAGCAAGCATCTTAAACGAGCAACAAAGAAACTTCGTAAGGCGATGATTCTTAAGTCTGTTTGATTAGTAAAGTCTTACTCATCAAACACAAATTCACGCAAGCTATCTGCGAATAGCACTGTTAAATTACCCCTCACCCCACTCTTAGTGGCATACCGAAGCGGTGGCCCACCGGGCCGTGCCCCTATCGAAACTTGTTTCTAAACGCAGAATATAAAGCGCAGAAAATGACACTCCCCCACACTTACCTGCCAGGCCCCACTTGAGGACGTGCTACCACCGAAATTAATTTTAGCCAATGGCACTGCCCCCCATCACTCTTTCCCCCTGCATGTCTCTAAGTCGGTTTTCTTAAATTTTGGCGTAAAAGAGCTTTGATCTTTGTCGGCCATTATAAATCGTTCTATCATGCCCGGCCTTCCGTCCCTTGTTTCAGAAGAGAGATAACAAAAAACAAACTCACGATATATGTTTCAAAGGTTTTTTAAAACTAGTTCGCGCAATACTGATGACATGAAGAAGACAAAACTTTTCGCGAGGCGCGACGAAGTTATAAATAAGAGCGTATGAATATCACCCTATTTTATGCTGCATATGTCCACACTCTTGCAGAATAAATTAGTACCTGAAGTACATAGGAAAATAGTTTCTATTCAAAATAACTCCCCTAAACCTCAATTATTTAACTGCTATGGTTTTACGTTTCTAAACCATGATATATTACTATGAGGTGCCGGAAAGGGAGTCTCTAGCAATAGTGAATACTTCCGGTTCCTTAACGCGCCCGTAAATCTAAGCACACATGCTTTTAGAATTTTGCGTCAATCACAAATGCGGCCGCGATTCGATCTCGTGACTTTCGGGGCACAAGTGAAGCATCGTAACCAGTACACCTTTGTTGCGTGTTGCCACTTGCTTCTTAGAGAAGAGTCAAACTTGCGCTGACAAAGGCGTCCGCGAAAGTTAAGTTCGTTTGTTGTAATTCAATTCCTTTCGCCAACAGTTATGCCCCGTTTTAGTCCTTACCCTCTTGAATGTGTTGGCGTACATCTGGTTGCTGCACACGTAGCCATAAAAGTCATTGCACGCGTCGGCCGACCGGTTGATTGAGACCTTCAGGAAGCGCGCCAGTCGCTGGCAGCCTGGACTCTCGCACACCACGTCAGCCAACTGGACATCGCTGTTCATCAGCTGTAATGGGCACGAAACGCGTTGGCTTTTCAGTTATTAACGGCGTTAGGCTAGGGTCGTCCGCTCTGCTTAGGTGCGAGAGTTTGCTGTGAAAGAGCTCGAGAGTTGAAGGCAGACCAGCTGATAAAACAACTGATTTCTCTGTGAGCAAATTCTATAGGTCAGAATAGCCGGGAAAATTGAGAGCGATGGCGCTATAACGTTACTGTAAATAGTGTCAAGGAGGAGTGCTGACAACCCCATCGTTTTCTTTCCCTTTTCTCAACCTGCATTTTTGACCGTGTTTAACTATGCATAAATTGTAATAATTATCACTATAAACTTACACTAATATACCGAATACCCCCCCCCGATCCGTACAGCCACGTGAGATTCATAATAGTTGTGTGGGGCATGTATCAGTTAGCATACAAAACGAATTTGCAAAAAGCTGGCAAATAAATTTTCGTTAGCATTTATATAGCGCGGCTGGACAAGAGGTTACCTAAGCCTTCATTGCGGAGTGTTGTACCTAAGGCTTGCTTTCAAAACTCATAAAATGAAATTTTACTGTTATCAAAATACACTGTTTGCGTCGTAAGAAAAGGGAGTCGTTACGCGACTCCGGCACCATCGATGATCCCGACTTTCGTATTGGCTGTTTCTCACCGCGTAAAAAAAGAACAGCTACCACTGGCAACTGCTGAGACAGTGAGAATGTCAAGGGTGTTCTGCAGTAGGGAGCTAGGGTATGAATCGCAAGTTACGAGGCCCATGAATTACATTTTCTACAGAAGTGGATGATGACTCGTTGAGTTTGATATAATCGACCTTTTGTTTACAGATCGATTATCTACTACAAAGAAGGTACACGCGGAACATCACGGTAAGTTTAATTGCGAATGAATTTATTTTAAGTTTCCTTGAACTATATGTTCCTTGCAGACAAGTCCCCTTGTCAAAATGTCAGCTCCAGCGACATTCCTTGTACAAAAAAATTCTCGTAGCTTCAAGTCACTCTCTTCCTTGTCTTGTTAGGTTGCAAGTCAGCAGACACTCAAGAATAACATTAGGTATATATTGTTACAAGACTACATCACGCTGAAGAAGCAAGACAGACAGCGATAAAGACGACGTGAATCTGGGATGTGGGGCACGCTCTCGCTTGCTATCTCGGCTTAGGCTTAGCGTCGTGCAAATATATCTTAACTGTCACCTGGTTTCTCTGTGTGCCCTCCCGTAACATTTTGGTGAAAGGTGCTGGGTTGAAAAGCACGACGGATCTTCGCAGTGGACGGCAAGTTGCCGCTTCTAACATGTCTACCGACAGGGATGCTGCGCCAACAGCCATGCCTCGCACATCATTGGCGCCCACCTCACTTGTGGTCATTGTGACTACTCCACCCCGCGATCCTGGCAACTTTCCGGGCACTCACGGTGAAGACGTCAATGAGTGGCTTCAACGTACTCTACGAGCTCGTGAGTGAAAGCCACAGGTGGGACCGAACCATGATGCTGGCAAACCTTATCTTTTACTTGAAAAGTACGGCCAAGACGTGGTTCAACAACAACGCGGAAGAGCTCACCAGCTGGGACGTCTGTAAGACGAAGTTGCGCGAGTTGTTTGGCCAATCTGCCGGGTGCAAGCAGGCCGCTAAGAAAGAGATTGGTAACCGTGTGAAGACATCCACGGAGTCTTACCTGGCCTACATTCAAGATGTCTTGACCCTCTGCCGTAAGAATGATATCACCATGACCGAAGCCGACAAGGTTACACACGTACTGAAGGGCGTCGCTGATTATGCCTTTAGCCTCCTTGCATATAAAGACTGTTCGACAGTTCAAGACGTCATTAAGGAGTACCGACGCTTTTAAAGGCTAAAAGCCGTCGCATTGCTCACCACTTCATCCGTCTTCCAAACACCGCAGCAACGTCCACTTGTGAGGACCTTCTTTTTGAGACCCAGCCCAATCCACCCTCTGCCGACATTACGAGGTTCGTTCGACATGAAATTGAAGTGATGTCACCAGCACCCTTGAGGGTTTTGATGCCGAATGATCCTCAACCCACCATATCCCTCATACAGAGTGTTCAGCGCCCAGAATTGGCAAACTTGGGCCTTCAGACGATCTGTTCTGTACACCGACCCGATGTCCATCTGCCTACCTTGAACACCCGTCAGCTCTACTGGCGTCCTGCTCCACGTAACTGAGATCCAAACGCATGGAGGACGCCTGACGACAGGCCAATTTGCTTCCGGTGCGAACGAGTGAAACACATTTAGCGTCATTGATGAAGCACGTGGACCTCGCCCTCTCGCGTAAGCCCAAACTTCATGAATTTCAACGCATCAGCCCACCCTTCTGGCCATGAACCACCCTGCCGTTATGACTTAGCTCATTACGACATGACCACCACGACCAATGCCCAGTACAGCCGCTCACTTTCACCGCGACGTAGATTCTTGCGGTCTCCTCCGCCAACCCGTTTCCCATCCCCGTCCTTCGCCCGACGGTTTCCTTCGGTAAACTAACTGGCGCAGCTCGTGAAGGTGCCGCTGCTGCTACCAGTTGCCCAAAAATTCCGTCCTTCTGACTCCGTACATCCGTCCTTCTGACTTACGGTGTTCCTTTTCCGCACACTATTATTCCGTTATGCGAAAACCGTGCTTGTATCCCTTTGCTGAACTTTGCTCTGTGTCCGCAAGTGCTTCCGTGTGGAATAGCGTTCGCCACGTTGACACCCTCTGAGGATTGCGTCATCTCAGCTTTGTACCCCAATGATGTGCGTCGCCCCAACTGCTCGCAAGTCTGTTCTTCGACAGAGAGTTCATCCTCTAATGTGAAAAAAATGATAGCGGTGGACATTTTGCCGCATCAAACTGACGCGCTCCATCACGTCCTAGAATGTTACTTGGAAGTATTCGACTTCTGTGACCGTCCGCTAGGTCAAACCAGCATTATGAAGCACCACATTAACACCGGCGATGTATTTCCGGTACATCGGCGGCCGTATCGCGTTTTTCCTACGGAGCGTCAGATCATTCAAAAGAAAGTCGACAAGATGCTCGCCAAAGACATAGTTGAGCCATCTTCTAGTCCATGGGCTTCCCCTGTTAATCTTGCAAAAAAAGGACAACAGTTGGCGATTCTGTGTCGACTACCGACATCTTAACCGGATCACTAAATAAGACGTGTACCCGCTACCGCGCATTGACGACGTCCTGGATTGCCCTCATGGCGCTAAGTATTTTTCCTCCATCGACCTTCGCTCAGGGTACTAACGAATTGCTGTCGACGACATGAACCGCGAGAAGACTGCTTTTGTGACCCCTGGTGGTCTTTACCAGTTTAAGGTCATGCCGTTCGAATTATGCAATGCTCCAGCCACCTTCGAACGAATGATGGACACTCTCTTGCGCGGGTTCAAGTGGTCAATTTGCCTATTTTACTTTGATGACGTCATTGTGTTTTCCCCGATTTTTGAAACACACCTCGACCACCTTTACTTCATCCTTTCTGTTTTTCGTAACGCAGGACTGCAAGTGAACTCATTGAAGTGCCATTTCGGACGCCAGCAAATAACCATGTTGGGCCATCTTGTGGACTCCTCTGGCGTGCGCGATCTTGATAAAATTCGAGCTGTGCAAAACTTGCCCGTCTCGACCAGCACTAAGGAAGGCTGCAGCTTTTTAGGTCTATGCTCTTACTTCCGACGTTTTGTAAACAATTTTGCGGACGTGGCCCGACCTCTTACGGACTTGCTGACGAAGGATGTTTCATTCTCTTAGGGCGCTGCGAAGGCTAAGGCATCCTCTAATCTCATCGCATTGCTCACAACACCACCTATTTTGGCCCATTTTGACATGTCTGCCCCAACAGAAGTCCGCACTGATGCCAGCGGCCACGGAATCAGTGCTGCTTTGGTCCAGCATCAAAGCGGCTGCGCCCGCGTTATCGCATATGCCAGCCGTCTTCTCTCTGCGGCCGAGTGAAACTACTCTAGCTCCAAACGGGAATGCCTTACTCTAGTTTGGGTGGTTGGCAAATTTTGGCCCTACTTACATAGTCGCCGTTTCGCCGTCACAACTGATCATCACACCCTCTGCTGGCTCTCGTCGTTAAATGATCCCAGTGGGCGCCTTGGTCGCTGGGCACTACGGCACTACGGCTCCAAGAATATGACTACTCAGTGTCTTACGAGTCTGGCCGTTTACACCATGAAGCTGACTGCTTGACCCGCCATCCAGTGCCCCCCCCCTGAGACTTTAGATGAAGCGCCGCCATGGGTGCTCTCTCTCTCTGCTTTGAGCAACATCCATGATAAACAGCGCCGAGATACCGTCTTGCTTGACATTATTGAGAAGCTGAACTCTCCAACGCCCCATCCGTCTACTCGAATGTTTGTGCTTAAAGAAGGCATCTTAATGTACCGCTACAATGTCAACACAAATTGGCGCGAACTGCTCCTTTTGGTGCCTTCCCACCTACGTTCTAGTGTTATATCGCCCAGCCCCATGACGCCCCCACCACCAGTCACATTGGACCCTCTCGGATTTGCGACCGCGTTCATCGTCAATTTTACTGGCCCAGGCTTTGTCGCTCCGTCTGCCGCTACGTCGTCGCATGCGACCAGTGCCAACATCGAAAAAAAAACCCCCTATGAGTCCTGCCGGACTCCTCCAGCCACCTGATTTTAGTATTGACCCCTTCTTTCGTGTTGCTCTTGACCTCCTAGGCTCTTTCCCTCAGTCTACCTCCGGAAACAAATAGATAGCTGTCGCTACGGATCATACAAACCGGTACGCCATCACGCGGGCTTTGCCAACTAGCTTTGCCACACATGCTGCCGATTTACTTCTGTACAATGTCATCCTCCATCATTGTGCTCGATGCCAACTCCTCACAGATTGTGGACGCTATTTTCTCTCTCGAGTTATGTACGACCTGCTTCGCTCTTGCGAAACCAAACATTAATTTACGACGGCCTATACCATCCACAAACTAATGGGCTTACCAAACTATTCAACAGGACTTTGACTGATATGCTCTGCCATGTACGTCTCCTCTGACCACCTAGACTGGGACGTTGCATTGTCCTTTCTTACGTTTGCATTCAATTCCTCACGCCACGATACCGCTGCGTTTTCACCATTTTAGCTTTTATTTGGCCACGACCCAACTCTACCTTTCGACTCCATCTTTTCGACAGCTGTCGATTTGCCGACTGAATACGCCCGTGACACTATCACCACAGCTCGCAAAGCACGAGAAGTCGCTCAGAAGCGCCTCTTAGCATCGCAAGAGTAACAGAACCAACGTTACGACACACATCATCGCGACGTCTCCTTTGCCCCGGGTTCCCTTTTGTTGTGGATCCCGACTCGGCGTGTTGGTCTCTGTGAGAAGCTGCTTTCCCGGTACTCAGGACCCTACAGCGTCTTGCGCCAGTTGACCGACGTTACTTACAAGATAGTCCTGCTGAAGTCGTCATCTCCCTCCGCTTCATTGTCTACAGACATTGTTCATGTCTCCCGACCTAATACACTCCGCAACACCATAGAAAGCACCGAGACTGTGCTTCTGCATCCGGGGGTCATGTTACAAGACTACATCACGCTGAAGAAGCAAGACAGACAGCGAGAAAGACGACGTGAATCTTGGATGTGGGGCACGCTCTCGCTTGCCATCTCGGCTTAGGCTTGGCGTCGTGCAAATATATTTCAACTGTCACCTGGTATCTCTGTGTGCCCTCCCGTAACAATATATATATCGATGCGCTGCACTGGAATTTCTGTACCTGCAGCCGTGATGTCATTGATTCAACAGTGTACTAAAGTGAGTGAGTTGTACTATAGAATGACTTTATATAACCCCTTCAGGTACGAATTATTGTGCACCATTGGCAAATGCGTCCAATTCGAATGACATGATCCCACAGTACTCAATATCCATTACATTCCAATACAGAAAATCTTGAAGCAATTTTTTGTTTGTTAGAGATTTAGTAATAGCTATAAATATGTGTAATTGACTATCTAATTATTTTGCAATCAGTCATCTTATATTCTTTTATAAAAGGAATCAAATGAATCACTAAGAATAATAACGCACTCAAGCCACGATCATCCCAGCGCACCCCTGTTTAGTAAACTACAAATTTTACCAATGGACAGTTTGCGTCAACAAAGAACAGCCATCGCCATTAATAATATCATAAGGTATAACCCTCCTGTTCATTCGTTCATTCTTTGCTCCTCATCCGCCCTACGAGGAATACTGCTGCCGGTAATTTTAACCTTCCTCCCACGAAAAACGTCTATGGAGAACAACGTCTGCAGTTCGTCGGTACCAAAATTTGGAATAGATTGCCCTAGGATATCAAATCAGCTGTTAACGTTCTTCTGAAAATAAAAAAAAACACTTCCTTGCAATCCTAATGTGCCTCCGTAACCCCCTTATTAGTAAAAAAATTGTTCAATTCTTGTATATAAATATCACTACGTCAAGTGAAAGTTTACTGCGTAGTTGTTATTACTCATTGCCTTTCTTTTGTTTGTGTATAAAAATTACATGTTTCTGTTATCATACCCAAGTTTGAGTATCTGAATATATCTGTCTGTACAATGCCTAACCTTTTTTACTATATCCGCAATGTTTAGCATCTTGTATCCTGGTTCAATGCCTTGTTCTACTGTTTTGTTACATGTGCTATTGTTGCCTTGTGCTATCGTTTGGATACTGTGCCATTTTGTATCGCATCATTGGACCCTATTCTAGCCTTTGGCTATGGGTCCAAACAGTTTTTTTGCCTATCATGTTGGAATTGAAAATAAAGTGAAATAAAATGAAAATGAAATGAAATAGCAGACTCAAAATGCATGCCCAGTATGTTTTTCGGTTGTAATCATTTCAAGCAAAGAAAGAAGGTCTTGACGTGGGTCTTGGGACGTGGCACGTCAAACGACCGTCGGGAGAGAGAGAGAGAGAAAGACACCTTATTAAAATGTCCCTGCTGGGGTAAAAGTTGGTGCAGTGCCGGAAGACGGGCCCCTCCGTAACCCCCTTTCCTCAGACAACGGCCAGGCCTTTAATCCTGGCGGCGTATTCGGCCAGCCGGACGACCCAGAGCTGGTCCTCCGGGCTGAGCAGCATAGCATCCCACTGCTCGACCATGGTGATTGTGATTGTACGGTTTGTGCTGTGTTGCATTGGGAGAGTGGCTGTGAGACAGGCCCATATGATACGAACATGGTGGTGTCTCTGGCACAGCGATGTTCTACAGCAATACGCAACAAAACGAAGTTAGGTATTTAAATGACCGCTAGTTGTACATATAGGAGGCCTGTGTGAATTCGCACATTGCATTTTAAGCCATTTGAAGAAACACTGTGCGTGACGAACCTCCGAAGCTGATGTGTACATTTGTGCATACCACTGCTCAAGGGGATATACGGAAAGTTTAGACCACTTCTCCAGAGACCATTTTCAGGGTCGTGATATCCCAGGTGTGATGCTCTCCTTATCACCTTAGTGGTGCGTCATGACTGCCATAAACTTACCCAGTCGCAGCTGTCCCGTCATTACTTGATGTACAGCTATGTACAAGATTACGGTTTTTGACGATAACGACGACCCGTGATATTGCACCCTCTTTATTTGCTCCCTTTATCCTTTGAAAGCCAGGGAAGAAGGCCTGCCTGCAGGCTGACGTCAGAAGCACATCCTCGCTTCATTTTTATGTCTGGATCAACTGCCAAACTTGCGTTCTTTCGGACTTCGCCTATCGAGGCTGGAGGGAGGGCTGTGTGTGTGTGTGTGTGTGTGTGTGTGTGTGTGTGTGTGTCTGTGTGTGCGTGTGCGTGGTGTGTGCGTGTGTGTGTGTGTGTGTGCGTGTGTGTGCGTGCGTGCGTGCGTGTGTGTGTGTGTGTGTGTGTGTGTGTGTGTGTTTATGAGTTAGTAGTGAGAGCTGATGCTTTAGTGTGCGTTTGATAACTCCTGATCTTATTCTTTTTTTTCAAGGTTGGTTATTCATAAATAAGCTAGCCTACTCTAAGAGTCTTCGATAAGAACCTTATTTCTATAACCCCTGCTGTAACGGTCTAAATTAACCGAGAACGACAAAAGCTTGAGCTAGTTTGTAAGAATTCAATAATAATAAAAGTATAATGCAAGAATTACGGGTTTGAGAGTGGCAACCACACTGAATTTGTTTTTAAAGCATGTAGTTAACTTTCAGCTATCACCTTCTCATTCTTCTCAGTGTATTGAACCGTGTTCCCCCGTGCCCTTTCCAGAAATCTTTCTGCACCTCAGCTAGTTTTGCACTGCCACTGTCACGATGACGTCACATGCTGATGAAGTCGAGCAGTGTAATCTTTGATCACGAGAGCTCTTGTACCATTCGTGTTGACGCCGACGGTAACATTTCTCGTCTGACAAGACATGTGAGGCATTTGCTTTAGAAATAGCTCCCCAGTTGCCGAAGTGCTTATGCTGTTTATAATAATTCCCCCTATTAATATTGTAGTTTTATAACTTCGTTTATATGAAATACGTTAACGTCCACCCTATCATGTAAAGCCATGAGCTTAATCCATGCCATCCAAGTAGTATTATTTATTTCCTATCAAGGTTTTCGAAAAACTCCCACCGGAGCTTGACTATAGCGCTTAGTATATATAACTTGACTGCAGGGTGGTCTATGAAAGGGTGGTCTCTAGAGATACTGCATATACAGTAACTCTAGTGGTCTCGAGAGCTCATGCCGCTAAAAAAGGGGGGCAGGCTGACGCGGACACTCAAGAACAAGACGACACAAACGCTGACTGTCAGTCATCGTCTCGTTCCCTTATCCTGCGTCTTAACTTTCGTGATCCATGGTCTCTGAGTGATGGAAAGGAAAGACCTTCACTATACGGACGCAGAAATGCAAGAACTTGTTGTGCAGTCGGTTACGATTTCATGTTTGAGCGGTAGGCGCCGTCGACATGCCAAGACGCTTCTGTCGACGTCACGGCGCGCAGACTCCGCCCCGCCCAAAGCTCGCCACCGCCCTCTATGGTCACGTGTCTACAGGCACAGCAGCTGCGAAGCTGCCTCCAGGCACAGCGCGTCGGGTCGTCGTTACAAATACCTCAGTATGTCGACGACGCCTATCGCTGTTTACACACATGGGATATGTCTGTAGTTGGACATAAAGTCCCGAGAGGCACCGCCCAGACGAGAGAAGTGGGGATCACCTCTGCGACGAAAGAAATAGTCTCACTCTTGCATTCGGCAATGTTCTCCGAAGGCCATCCGGCTGATGATGTCATTCTGTAGCGAGTGCCCATTCGTGCAGGCCTGTGTTCACCCGCCTTTGAGGAGGAAAAGCTGCGGATTTCTGAAGACGTATCTCACTATGAGAGTAAATACTAACCGTATCATCTACGCAAGAGAGTCGTCCAAGTTTGCTTCCGCTCCAACCATAAGTGCTTTGTTCCTCTGTTAATATGAATTACAGGCGTACTTCGAATTGAAAGGCCCACGTCGCCAATTAGAATATCACGCTTGTCTGAACAGTGATGTCAGAACCTACTGACGTTTAAATTGTCAGGATGCTCAACAAGCTACACCAACACGTGTATGAATAGGAAACTCATCTACAGACCGATGTTTCACGGTGGGCTTGTTGGTTATCAACAGTATCCGATCCGATAAGTAGCGCATGCAGAACCGGGCAGAGCAGAAGACACATTACACAAAAACAGCGCTAACTTTCAACAATGCAGTTTATTCTGAGAATTAACGTACATTGCATATACCCTAACCCGGTGCGTAACAAGCCATGTTCCGAAACCAGAAATCATGTATCTAAAACAACCTCATGTGACACTCAAATATTCTCTTTCTTTCACTTATAATGATAAAGATGGTTTACTAACATATACCGAAATTCGCAATGACAATTCTATAACGACCCTTGCCATTTCGGTGGTGCTCGTGTGATTATTCTGCCTTGCTGAAAGTTCGCGCTGTGTTTCTGTTGTGTCTCCTGCTCTGTCCCGTATGCGCTATACATGGCATATTATCTACAGAGTTCTCACTCAAGGCGCTAGACGTCGGCGAAATGGACGAAATACAGTTATATACATGATCTATGTAACTTCTCCCGGAGAAGGATTCTGTGGGTGGTGGTCAAATTATAATTTCGTTTGCGTTGTAGCTTCAGTGCGCGTCGAACTGTGGGGCCCGTATTGTGCCGGCGTACCCAGGAGATGTAGCTGAGCAGTCCGGCCGCAGCAACGACAGCGAGCAGCGGTAACGTGGCGGCCGCAAGCAGCGCGCTGACCGCGCAACAGTGCGGCACAGGGCCTTGGACCGTGGCTGACTCTGAAGGAGCCGTTGGGCCAAGGACGGCTGTGCGATCACCTACAGTGAGAAAGATATACGTAAAATAAGACCAAGGGATTGGCCTGAGGCAGAGCCTCAAAAGGCAAAATTGAGATGATAGAAGATGCATAGAATGCGAGACAAAACAAGCTCTCTGTGATGAAACATTGGCGCATTTCGGAGGGAGAAGGAGAGGGCGGAGAGACTCATACAAATATATATGCACAGGAACATAAAGAGTTGTCGAACCTCTGCCCCCGAAAGAAGTGTCTGGCAACCCCCTTGGGTGCAACTAATGTATTCATTTTCGTAACGATTCTGCACTTTATCACTGATCCAGGTGGTTATAAGGTGGTAATCCAACTGCGCCATCATCAAGATTCACTATCGCACAAGTTAAAAAAGATCCATGCATAATCTACTTTCGTAGTTGACTACTAATGCGCAAGTGCTGAGTTTTATTGTAAGCTGTGGCCGTCCCTCGAACACTGTTTTCGGGCACCATCGGCATGGTGTCTTTCCAGGGGCGAGTCCAGTGAACTCACTATAGGCAAAAGCTGGCTTAACTTTCGCTGGCAAGGCGTTGCGAGAGCTTACATTCCAGAATCCTTGGAAGTTTTTTTAACCTCTATGGCTGCGCTATAGGCCCCCTATAGCCACGCCAAGAAAATTTACTTAATCTCTTTCTTTATGGTCATTAACATACGCAAGCTTTCCCATTAAGAAAGAGGGAAAAGGTGGGCAAACTTTCATCGCAGCATCCCACCCTATTCTTATTGTTTGTCGAATTCAGACGATTAATAACAGATAAAAAAAAGAAAATCAAGTGATGTGCTTCTCACAATAACATTAAGTAGTGTTCTTCGCTGCCACCTTCGCTTTCCGGGAGTAAAGGTGGGAAGTGAAGGGTTCTTGCAATGCAACACCAGGGGCCTGCCATCTACGTTATTGTGAACAGTCAGCGTGATCGTAACAGAGCGTGCATAAGGAGTAACATGGGGATATTAGCGCGACAAACGACGGACACGTGTGAGAGACAGACAGGCGCTTGTCGCATACCCCCGCCACCTTTGTGCGCACGCCCGTGTTCACGATGCTTAAAAGAACACTAAAGAGCAAAACGACCTTAGCGTATTACTAAAGTGCAATTTCACAATTCCGACAGCACCACTCTTACCGCGACACGATGCTTTGTAAGCAAGCAAACGCACGAAAAGAGAATGCGAGTGGCGACGCCACCGTAAGAATGATTGGTAGGTGGGGTTTGACGTCCCGAAACCACTATATGACTATGAGAGACGCCGTAGTGGAGGGCTCCGGAAGTTTCGACCACCTGAGGTTCTTTAACGTGCACACAAATCTGAGCACACGGGCCTATAGCATTTTCACCTCGATCGCAAATGCACCTGCCGCAGCCCGGATTCGAGCCCGCAACCTGTGGGTCAACAGCCGAGTACCTCAGCCACTAGACCACCGTGGCGGGGCCCGCCACCTTGAGATTCCCGCACCAAAGAACATGACGTAGAAGACATTCAAGACGTTTCTGTGTTCTACGTAGCTTCAGATCGATAAAAATGAAGTACATTGTTATCTGCAGGCGCCATAGACCTAGCGTATGAAGTTTAGCAAAATTTCATCGAACTAATGTGGCGAAAATGCGAAAAATACATTTTGAAATTTCTGACGTCACGCGCGCGCATTTTGACACAAAATTTAGAAATTTTACTTCGCCCCTGAATTTATCCGCTAGAGAAGAATTACGATAGTGAAACATAGGGCATTATAGTTCTCGATGAGGAGTTTGTCAATCTAAATTAAGTCATTGTTTCTCCTTGATGTCCCTTTAAGGCCTGACCACACGTGCACGCTACAGCGTGCCAGCGCGTGGCTTTTCTGCGCGGTGCCACGCCCCTCTTTCTGTAGAGAGAGAGGGGCATGGCTACGAGAAGCAGCGCTGTTTCTCTCTCTCTCTCCATAAGAGGAGAATGCGGCGCCGTGCCGAAAAGTCAAGCGCTCACACGCTGCGACGCGTACGTGTGGTCAGGCCTTCACTGTATCACGCGAAAGAGGAACGAATTAACGGACGGTTTTCTTGTCAGGTCGGCGTAGAATGCTTGCGTACTTTTAGGGACGCTAAAGTGAACCAGCTTATGCCGACCCGCATGCAGGTCGCGAGATCGAATCCAAGCCATGGAGGCCGTATTTTCGATAGGGGGGGGGGCAAAAATGCTTGAAGCCCGCGTTGTTAGATTTTAGGTTCACGTTAAAGAACTCCTAGAGATAAAAAAATTTCGGAGCCCTCTACTGCGGCGTCTCTCAAAATCATATGCTTTTGGGACGTTAAACCCCAACAAATAAATTATTCAGATTTGTGTATCAGTTTGTACTGATCAATAATTCTCTAAAAGTTGAAATGTAAGATCGATCTTAAAGTCATTTTTAAAGTCTGTGCCAAAATTACCGGGCGTGGCGCGTCACGGATTGCCGAATCTATATATTTTTCGCAATTCGGTGGCATTAGTTGAAACCTAACGTTCTGAAATTGAGTAATCGATTGATATGTGGGGTTTAACGTCCCGAAACCACTATATGATTATGAGAGAGGCCGTAGTGGAGGGCTCCGGAAGTTTCGACCACCTGGGGTTCTCTAACGTGCACACAAATCTGAGCACACGGGCCTGCAACATTTCCGCCTCCATCGGAAATGCAGCCGCCGCAGCCGGGATACGATCCCGCAACCTGCGGGTCAGCAGCCACTAGACCACCGCGGCGGGGCTCCTGAAGTTCAGTACGTTAAGTATCTGATCCCTTTGAAGACAATGCACGTCTTCCTTTTTCTGCGCATTACGAACTACATAGGCGCCAGAAGACACCATGAAAATCTATGACGTCATGATGGTTGGTGCGGGATTTTCAAGGAGGCGTCGCTACCCACGTTCTCTTTTTGCATGTTTTCTCGCCAACCACGTGTCTTCTCACGGCGAGCGTGTCGATTTTCAGAGGTGCCCCTTTGGGTCGGAAGCTAGCGTTTGGCAGCGTGAGGGCGTTGGTCCCGCGTTCGATCCCCGGACCAGGGTGAGTACGAACTTCTTTGTGGCTTCATGCTAAAAACTGGCGATTGTCAATTGTAATTTCTTATATATCATGAAGCGTGAAACAGCACTCTTTTCTATTATTGTATCTTTGCTTCCGTAGTTTCACTGTAACTACTTTAAAATTGCACTGTTCCTATATTCTGGTATTTCTTATATAGACACGCAATCCTGGAGCATTTTGCAACGCCACCGTCACGATCACGATCACTGTGAGCTTCCGCGTAAAGTTTCATGGCGTAACACTACTCCGTGGCGTGAAAGCGCGCGAGTACTGCGTATACTGCCGCAGCTCGAAGACTCCGGCAGTCTCCCATTCCCACAGGAGGATGGTGCGCTCTTCCAGCAGTGAATGCGTGCTTCGAGCAGCTTGTCGCGTGCACCTTACCTCAGGCACTGCGCCGTGCTTTCTACCGGGCTGCAGAAATTAGGTGTCTTTTTCCTCTTCTAACCACACCACCACCACCACCCTACCTTGACAAGGAATCAGCAGACTGCTAATATGTGCTGCCTTCTTGCAGCTGGGTTTGCGATGAATCGATACACCGCTTCGCTCATTGCAGCGGCCACTCTCCCCGCCAGCGTTTGGCTGAGATGCGGCAGGTCGAATGGTGAAGGAGTCAGCTGCTAGCATAACTTGCCAATTTGTTCACGTTGAAATTGCTTCGCCCTTGCGGCTAAATTCTGACTATTCTCGATCATGTGAGTTGTTGACGACCACGCAGCAAACCGATCTTTTTAATGCATTTGACTGCGTCACGGGTTACTGCATTAAAAAAAAACATTATTGTAGAGAACACATATTGCACAGAATCACAGAGGGTGACCGCTAGACGTCAACTGGACTTTACTCGATATAAACGACACACGTGCACATTTTTGACAGCGCACACGTGCAGGGAGTGCAGCCAAGACGTCGTTTATCAAAGACATGTGCGGGGCGGAAAAGATAGGTGGTGGTAATTTTTGCGACACTTGTTAGGGACGTAGCACCACGTGTGCGCAATCAAATATGTACGTGTGTCATATCTCCATGTCGATCAGAGTTCAGCTGTAGTCTAGCGGTTGTCCTGCGTGGTTTTGTGTAGTCTACCGAGTGTGTTTGCTGGAATATAGTAGAAAGTATTCAGTCATATTTCTTCAGTATTGCTCGATCCAACAATGAGTGATCTTCAAAGGGGAACTGTAAATGGCACACCTGTTTGACATTGCGGCCAGCGTTTGCACGCAAGTCTACAAAAAGAAAAGAAGAACAGCGAAGAAAGAAGTAGACGGGACCTCATTTAGGCGATTGATGGCACACATCACCCAATTCAGGACGTCATCATAACGTCACCAACCGTCGTCGTCGATCAGTCAAAGATGAGCCTATTACGGAGGCAGTGCGACCCCACGTGAGCTACAGAAAGCTTCAGTATACAGCTGCACGCACGTCACCTGGGAGTTTCTCCACGTCCGTCAAATATTTATGCGCTGCGCCGGTGCAGTCATGTCGCAGGTACAACTATACGCCACAGTGCATTGCACGTTCTGCATGACCAGGATATGGAGACATTCGAACTACTGCACGTGCTCTTTACGGGAGCACATGCAGTGACTGTATGTCCCCCCCCACTACTGTACCCTGGAGTAGGTATATGTGTCCACGCTACCTGCGCAGGCATGCACGGGGACAGTTGGGGTATGCCACCATAGTTTTGCCGCGGCGAAGCCACCTACGCGGGGCACGTCAGCTGGGCCGGCGCCGTATTTGGAATTGCTGGCCCCGCATCGCACGAAAGAGGGAAAAGAAAGAGTTGCGAGGAGGACGCCAGTGCCAGCCTCAGGATTTCTCTAGTGGTGACGTGCTGGTAACGTGCTGGTGACGCGCGCGCTGGTGACGCAGCGACACCGACTAAACTCTGCACACCTGCACCTCATTTTCAGCCATGCTCACCGCTCTGCCATAGACCCTCTCCGGCTAAACGGCGCAGCCCCCACCATAAGCCGTAGAAACGAGGGACGGGGTCTGGGTTACAAAATAAGGTAGCGAAGAAAAGACTTCAGTTGGGTGCTCGAGCTGCCTATTCAGACGCCGCGGAAGCCTCGGAGAGTGCATTGTTAACTCCCCCGAGATTGCCCCCTTCGTGGTAATTTGAAGCAAAGACATAGAACGAATTTTCACTGAGCCGCCGATCTCCCGAAGACACGCTGGTAGTCACTGTCGTCATCGCAGAGTCAAGGAAACACAGAGAAGTGTTTACGGCTGTTCCATCGTGCCGAAGCACCCTCGCCCCTTCGGTGTCTTGGATGGATCGCTACCGTGCGGCGAGGGCGCGAGCGAGTGAATTTCGATAAGATGGCGATAGCACGGTGATGGCTTCAATGAGCGAAGATGTTCCGACTGTCAACGTGAAGTGCCTCCGCGGCGCCTTGAGCACAGACAGCAGCAATGCAACTAATACGACGTGGATCGTCGTATCAGTTGCCTTGCTGTAGCTGGCAAGCCACTCGTGCGCATCCGTCCGGGCAGAGGTCGACGAGTGGGCACTTCACTTCAGATGGGCCGGCCGAACTGGCGTCTATTTCGCACGTAAATGTGCGCGAGGCTTCCATGTCATTCGGAACTGCGTCGTTGACCGAAACACGCTTCACGTTTGATGTGTTGGCGTCTAATTCAAACGTGAGCGTCTGGGCGTCTGCTATAGGGGAGACCCGCTCAAGTTTGCCCGGCGACGCCAGCGCTTGCCTTTCCCCTGCCAGAAAAAGCGCACAATAGGAGAGTCTTCCGACCCTTCCGCTCCCCTTGACTTCCACGCATTTGCGAAGCGCACGCTGCACGTGAAACGTCCCTCGTTCCGCGATGTCACCCCAACAGAAAAGGGGGAACTATTGCTGCGTCGTCAACTGTCACAATAGCCGTGCAAACACGAAGAGGTCGACTCCACCAGTGAAATTCTACCGATTCCCAAACCGATGGTACGAAACAAGCAGACGACAGGAATGGGTTAAAGCAGTGCGCTGAAGAAAGTAAGTAATCATTTTTTTCATGAAAATTTGCAGGCGCACAATGCATTCAAAATAATGGGTGTTAATTCCTGCGTCACCGTTCCTCTAATCTATCGAGTTACTGAGAGATGCACGTCCCCATCTTAAAAGTATAAATTTTCAAATCCCGTCTTTAGAGCATGTTAAAAATAGCAAACAAATCTTTTTTGCTGCTACTATTATTCGATATTGTTGGGGACGTAGTAGTTGAAGCTGTGTACACATGTGGTATTGGTGATGTGTTGTTATATATTTTTTTATCTACGCAGCGCCGACGGAAGTGTGTGGTTGCCAAAATCTTGGACAATCATTTGTAGCAGACATTTTGTGGGAAACTGCAAAAGTGACTCAAGTCTGCACCCGTCGTATGTGCCGACAGTGTTTCCAGCGGCTTACAAGAAACGGGCACCTTACGCGGAAACGGCGCAGAGGTATGATAGGCAGTGAAGCGCATAACTATCTATACATTTTAAAGCATTTTCTGAGGACCCTTGATTTCTGATTCCAAGCTCAGCGTGAATTCGTTCCGCGTATGCACAATTATCAAGTAAAGCGAAAATAGAAGGGATTTGATGAAACATGGCACTTTCGCACCGTTACATTTTAAGGGCAAGATTGGAACGCGGTTAGTAACAAGCACATTAGTTTTTTATAGTTTTCGTGCAAAGTATAAATGACTCAAGCAACAGACAATGCAAAATCTTTAATCAATAAATTTTCATACGCAGCTATCTCCGTGAAGTTTTTGTATGAAGTGTTTCTGTCCACACAGATGGACACAATTGCTAGTTTTTTTAATGGGGCATTTCGCCATCGTACATGTTTTTATAGAGTTTAATTTCGTATGCAGTATTTGTTTTATTTTCTGAATGCAAGGCGTTACTAACAGGATCACGGAAAACACCTAAACGTATACTCATCTTCAGACTTGTACAATTTATACTTGAAGATGATAAAAAAAATATTATTATCTGGCGCACTACAGATATGCTCAATGTCGATCACCGTACTATATCTGAATAAAAAAGCTCCAACGTATAAACGTTGTTGTGAACGGCACAATCTAATCTCTGCCACAACCTTATTTTGCTTAGGTGGAAGCGTCATTCTGTGAGGGCAGCCAGATCAGCACAAAATTTCGTGGAGCAGGCTGTGCCGCAAGCTATTGCTCAAGATGACCCAGCGATGCAAGATGAAGAGAACTTTGTTTTCCTCGATGTCACGCTTTCAAGTGATTTAGAATTGCTAGAGACGCCTCTCGCACCCACCAGTAATCACGATCCCCAGCCGTCGGCAGGAACCTGTGAAACAGGGGGGCAAGCTCATCCAGCTACACAGGCTGATGCTGTAAGCGTGCAAAATTGAGATTTCTCTGTTTTAATTTTCACCCGCTATTTCACTAAGACTGCCGAAGTTGGTGTTTCTTTAATTTTTGCGCAGCCTGCTTCAATTTGCTTCACATCGGCTACATGGCTGAGCAGACGCTGCCCTTTTAGCAAATTGCTCCTACGAAAAAAAATCCTTAATTGCGGCGATCCTCTTAAACGCGGACAGAAGCGTGTACATCGTAACCGCACGCGACGCGAAACTCTCAAAAACACGTGCAGAACGCGTGCAGCGCGCGAGCAAAGAAACGCGTTTTCAAGGCAGGTTGCGGAGGGGCGAAGACTCGAGTAGGAAGTTTTCTCTCCGCATTGACTGACAGCGCCATGCTCCGCAGCTCCTCCCTCGGCGTGGGTCTCCCCTATGGCAGTCATAATCGCATTTCTGCAAAGGCAGCAGGAGCTGGTATGGTGTGTGATGAATGTGATTGAGCGTTAGATGGTAATTTCGAACTTTAATTCGCACATGAGCGTAGACCATGTCAGCAGTGGCAAGTATGATGTGCTGGTTGATTGAATGAAACAAAACAAAAAAGTCACTCTTCTACAACTCTTGCGGGTAGCACGGTTCGGCTCAGCTCTTGCAGGAAGAGGGAAAGAGGGATGCAGAAAGGCAGAAGGGAAAGGTAGAGAAAGAGTGTGGCGGCCGGTTGTGGGTGCTTCCCTACGATGGAACAGCCGGCAAAACTCCACACATTTCATCGCGGGCACGTGCGTGCGTCACCAACACGCCATCTACAGGCGTGCACGTCCCCTACAGCGAGGAACCAATAGCGCACGAGCAATTCTGACGCAGGCGCCGGCGTCGTCCTCGCACTCTTTCTTTTCCCTCTTTCGTGCGATGCGGGGCCAGCAATCCCAAATACGCGCGCCGGCGGGTCAAAATCAAAAGGCAATGCTTCCGCGCTCAGATAGCTGCCCTCTTCGCTTAACTGTTCGCTGGTAACGTAGAAGTGTGGCGGTTTGAGCTAGTTGGTATGACATGACGACAGTTATAGCGCGAGAACAGAACGACGACAAAGGGACAAGCGCTCGTCTACTTCTTCTTCCTTTGTCGTCGTTCTGTTCTCGCGCTATAACTATCGTCTTCGCTGGTAACCTCAGAAGAGCTCGCACAGCTTGATTACCCGTCGGAAGACATCGCCAGCTCACTTTCCACCCGACAATAGAATCACGTGCGCTATGGTAGCGTACGTGTGTCACACAAGTCCCGTTAATTAGGGAGGTGATCGCCGGGCTAATTCCAAGGGCCGAAGTATCGGCCCCCCGAACCGCACCACGAAAGCGTGGACAATTTAGAAGTGGTCCTTTTTGGCGCGCCAGCGGACGCCGGCTGTGGCCCAAAGAACAAGTCAGAGCCGAGAGTTGATAAACCAGCAAAATTATATTCTCAATAATGGCAGATCAGAAAAACAATACACAAATATGCTCACTCCACAATAGCTGAGTACAATATGCCACCGATCAAACAACGTACTACACAGTACAGTTGGCCACGCTCGAACAACGGACACAGACAACGGTACACACTACAATGCAGTCGCATGCATTGAACAACCAAGACACCTAAAGACTAAAAAGATAGAAAACCCATTCAGTCCAAAGTCCTTGGAACAAAAGTCTGAATGATACTCTTCTGAGAATCACTCACTCAAGTCCAGCGTTGCTGTCGTTCCGCTGCCCCCTCAAGTTTCTCTTCCAGGAAACCTCGCGTCCTCAAATGGCCACTCTCCAAGCTTTCAAACTTCTTCGCCGGAAACACGTCGGCTTCACACACGCAGCTGTTGCCACGAGTCTTCGCTCGATAGGGGTAAACTCACGCTCTTGCCTGTAGCTCGAGCCTTCACCCCTCAGGTGGAAATCCTCTTCTTCTGCTGCTTGGTCCCAACGGACAAAACCTTCGCCGACTACACGGCGGAATCCCTACGCGCGCTCTGGCGCTAACTTCCGTCTTCTCCTGCTCTGTCACTACGTACAGAACCTTCGCCGACTACACGGCGGATTACCCTACGCGCTCTGGCGTTAACTTCCGTCTCCTCCTGATCTCTCGTCTCGGCTGCTCGGTTAAATACCTTCCGCGCGACATTCCAGAAAGTTCTCGTCATTTCGTCGGCGCGATACGCAGCGAAGGCTGGGGAGAGGCGAGACGGTTCGACTGCCCTCCGCGTCGGATGACTCAACTCGGCGTGACCACGTTTCCTTCGTTCTAGAAATATCGCGGGCTTGCTGGGCCGCCGATATGGGGTGAGGAGGTTCGTCGGTGAAGCCACGCTTCCGAGGGGAGAGCGCGCGCCCGGGGAGCCTTGGATGTTCGTTTTCTTTTTTTTCTTTTGACCTCGCGGCGTTTCTCCCGCCCGTTATCGCAAGAATTTGGTGGCGCGCCCATTTTTAGCGCTCCTTCTGTGACACTGGCCCCCACTTTAAGAATATTATCTCATAATATTCAAAACCACACAAACGAGCGCGAACAGTCACCACACACTCTGAAAGACTGTAACACAAACCGTCGCTCATGACACTTCACATTCGCAATAGATCGCTCAATACAATCTTACATTGTAGTTCAATTCCCCAACACATGAAATATAGCCACAGATACATGACTACAACACTTCATCACTCATTCCAAAAATACAAACGTACAAAGTTCTCTTATTACAACAATTATACAACACTACACATCACACCACAGCACAGACATTTCGACATTTGTGACAAAGGATAACACAACATTAACACAACGTATGGCACTCAGCACTGCCAAACACATTCTTATTCGACTTCAGCACTTATCCTGTGTATTTCGAGCTGCGCTTGCGTCCTTTCTTGCGGTGCTCGCTCGATTTCTTCTTGTTTTTCCTTGTTCCTTTTCGGCGAGCCTTTTCCAACGACGATATCTGAGGCGGCGTCTCAGCCATCGTTGTCTCTTCCGACACCGTTAACGGGTCATAAAGTTCAACAGGTCCTGTCGGTTTATTTACCAGCTTGTTCATGTCACGGCATTGGGCCTGGCTGGCCGACTCCGTCACCTTTACACTGACGGTCGGTTGGGGTCGGGCCGACGTACGTCCAGCTGCCCAGCACGTGAACTCATTCAACTCGATCATCTTATTCGCTGTCTCTTGTGCCGCGGCTTCACCTTGGGCTCTAGTGAGATCCATCACGGGATGCTCCTCCACTGTATCTCGCGGTCGCTGGGTTGGCGAGGGCTCTATCTCAGGGTCTTCTCCCAAACATTCCGGATCATTCGGTCCTCGCGCCCCGTCGAGGTTTCCGATGACAAGGTCGTAAAGGGGGGTCGTCATACATAGAGCGGTAACCTTCCCGCTGAAGAACGGGTTTCCACCTCAATCTCTGCTTCGGGAAGCATCCGAACTGTACGGTCAATTAAGCAAACCGGTTTCGTTTTGCCTGTTAACGCACTTTCCCGTACCAAATTTCTCCGCACGATAACCGTGGAGCTACCGGTGTCTCTTAACACCGTAATCGTCTTGCCCGCAACTTTTCCAGGCAGCGTTGGCATTCCCTCTGTAACACCGGTTGACTGTTTTGCCATTACAGCACCCACAATAGGAATTTTCTCCCCATTCTTCAACTCTACGAATCCATCGGTGACGGCATTATTATCAGATTTCGGTGTCACTTGCACACAGGATACCTGGTGAGTTTGACTCACTCCGTTCCGACAAGCGTCAGCTTTGTGCCCAGTCTGACCACACTTAAAACATTTTAATGCCGTAGGGCTCGTAAAGATCGTTCGACAGTTTTTCGCGCGATAACCCACTCGGTTGCACAGAAAACATCGCGGAATGTTCTCTGGTGCACGCTTCTTTTCTTCGGGAGCCAATTTCTTCGAATCATCGGGACACTCCTTCTTGACTTTGGCCAAATTAGTTCCACCTTGGGCTTCTAAGAATTGATCAGCCAATTCAAGCATTCCTTCAAGTGACTCAGCCTTCCTCTCTTTCAAGTACAGCGACAGGCTTGGGTGGCAACTAGTAAGAAATTGTTCTCTAATTAGGAGCTCTCTAAGCTCATCGTAATCCTGCGCTGTCCCTGAAAGTTCAATCCATCTGTCGAAATAATGGCTAAGTCGGGCGGCGTACTGTGTAGCCGTCTCATCATCAGCTGGCTTTCCTGTCCGAAATCTGTCCCGGAATCCTTCTACAGTAAATCTAAATCGCTTCGGTAAAGCAGCTTTCACCTTGGCATAGTTGGCTGCATCGGTCGGCGTCAGCCTACCGTACACACTGAGCGCTTCACCACTCAAGCAAGTACTCAAAGCAGTTGCCCATTGATGTTCCGGCCAATTCTGGCTCTTCGCAATCGTCTCGAATCGGTGAAGGTACGCGTCAAGGTCGTCTTCCTTTCATCAAACGCCACGAGCAGCTTGCTTGGGTTCAAGCGGAAGACATGATCTTCTCGTTCGCTGCTTTCAACTCTAGATTGGACGGGAGTTTCACTTCGCTGTTGCAACCGGAGCCGCTCGAGTTCCATCTCGTGCTGCCGTTCCCTTTCCTCTCTTTCTTCTTTTAACTGTCGCTCCTTTGCCTCTCTTTCTTCTTTCAGCTGTCGCTCCTTTGCCTCTCTTTCTTCTCTCGCCCTTTCGGCTGCCAACTTCTCTCTCTCCAACTCCAGTTTCAATTTTTGCTCTCTTTCTTCCTTCGCCCTTTCAGCGGCCAGCCTTTCTCTCTCCAACTCAGCTGCTTTTTCTTCCTTGGCCCTCTCAGCTGCCAACCTCTCTCGTTCCAACTCAGCTTCTTTTTCTTCCTTGGCTCTCTCTGTTGCCAACCTCTCTCTTTCCAACTCAGCTGCTTTTTTTTCCTTGGCTCTCTCTTTTTCTTCTTTTTCCTTCTGGGTGACCCACTTCCGTAGTTCGGCGCCAGAAAGACCCATCTTCTCACCAAGAGCTACTAACTTTTCGAGATCCATAGTGTCTCGCAATTAAAACCTTGCCGCGTGCAAAAATTATCTGCCTAAATCAGTCTATCGGAACACTCTCCTGCACTCGTTAACGAGAACACTGAACAACACACCAAATCGTTCCGATAGCACTATAAACAACTCGAGGCTCTTTCTCACTACTTTGGACACACTGTGCACCAAAAGGTCCTGTCGCGGACGCCAGATTAATTGTCACACAAGTCCCGTTAATTAGGGAGGCGATCGCAGGGCTAATTCCAAGGGCCGAAGTATCGGCCCCCCGAACCGCACCACGAAAGCGTGGACAATTTAGAAGTGGTCCTTTTTGGCGCGCCAGCGGACGCCGGCTGTGGCCCAAAGAACAAGTCAGAGCCGAGAGTTGATAAACCAACAAAATTATATTCTCAGATCAGAAAAACAATACACAAATATGCTCACTCCACAGTAGCTGAGTACAATATGTCACCGATCAAACAACGTACTACACAGTACAATTGGCCACGCTCGAACAACGGACACAGACAACGGTACACACTACAATGCAGTCGCATGCATTGAACAACCAAGACACTTAAAGACTAAAGAGATAGAAAACCCATTCAGTCCAAAGTCCTTGGAACAAAAGTCTGAATGATACTCTTCTGAGAATCACTCACTCAGTCCAGCGTTGCCGTCGTTCCGCTGCCCCCTCAAGTTTCTCTTCCAGGAAACCTCGCGTCCTCAAATGGCCACTCTCCAAGCTTCAAACTTCTTCGCCGGAAACACGTCGGCTTCACACACGCAGCTGTTGCCACGAGTCTTCGCTCGATAGGGGTAAACTCACGCTCTTGCCTGTAGCTCGAGCCTTCACCCCTCAGGTGGAAATCCTCTTCTTCTGCTGCTTGGTCCCAACGGACAAAACCTTCGCCGACTACACGGCGGAATCCCTACGCGCGCTCTGGCGCTAACTTCCGTCTTCTCCTGCTCTGTCACTACGTACAGAACCTTCGCCGACTACACGGCGGATACCCTACGCGCTCTGGCGTTAACTTCCGTCTCCTCCTGATCTCTCGTCTCGGCTGCTCGGTTAAATACCTTCCGCGCGACATTCCAGAAAGTTCTCGTCATTTCGTCGGCGCGATACGCAGCGAAGGCTGGGGAGAGGCGAGACGGTTCGACTGCCCTCCGCGTCGGATGACTCAACTCGGCGTGACCACGTTTCCTTCGTTCTAGAAATATCGCGGGCTTGCTGGGCCGCCGATGTGGGGTGAGGAGGTTCGTCGGTGAAGCCACGCTTCCGAGGGCAGAGCGCGCGCCCGGGGAGCCTTGGATGTTCGTTTTCTTTTTTTTTCTTTTGACCTCGCGGCGTTTCTCCCGCCCGTTATCGCAAGAATTTGGCGGCGCGCCCATTTTTAGCGCTCGTTCTGTGACAACGTGTAGTGTATTTTATGACGTCATCGCCTACCCAGCAAGAAGCAGCTCCCTATTTCAGTTTCGGTTTTGACACATCGTTTATTGCTTATTTAAAATGATTGACTCCTCAGCAAAATGAATCATCCTAGCTGTTACAGGAGTGTTGACACTATTTTAAAACGACATTATCTTAGAATGGTAAAAAATACAACGAAGTTCCTCCTTTAAGTGAATGGTTTGTGTCACAGGCCTTGTATTTTAAAATGCAAGGTTCATGGCAGGCTTTTGACAATGATGGGAGTTGACTACCACTTGAATCCCCAAAACTGACTACTTACCGTTGTCACCCCTAGAAAGACCTGTACAATAAGCAGATCATTGTGGGAAGCGCGTCCTCGCTTCTCTTTTTGCATCCGTGGGAGGAAGGGAAGGCTGCAGCGAGACTTCTCCCCGACCCCTACGGGGAACCACGCACAAGCCTAACGCCTGAGCATCTGACATTGACTATCCTATAGCTGACGAAATACACCCGGGACACTAACTGCGGCTGTTAGTGCTTGTTTTATGAGATGACAAAGAAGCTGCATGCTGATGTAGACACGAGTTGCTATCATCTGTCTTGCCAGTTGCCACATCTTTTTTAATGTTACAGCCACTGTATCAGTGTCCACCTTGTAGCGTAGCAGTGCCACCTATGTATTTAAGTCTATAATAAAGAACAAAGATTCTCAGGAAGAGACACGTCAGAAATCTCCCCTTTCTCCTCAACATTCTAGTGACGCTAGTTCCTCCCTGAACAGGATCAATGACCGAGTACATTGACTGTGTGTAGGCTCCCCAGAGCATTGATTGTGGGTAGACCTTGTTTCTCACACTCCTTAGCTGGCCGCAGATCATCCGAGTTAGCATTGGCTGCCATGCGAGCCCTCACTAACCCGATGGTTTTCGGTTGAGTTGACGTAGCCCTCCCCCCCCCCCCTTAAAAAAAAATCTCGGACGAGCAGATTTGCACACGGGCACTAATTTACCAGACGAGCCCTCGCTTTTCCAAAGGGACAGCGAATCCAATCCCATTATCCAAAGGGCCAGCGATGCACCCTGGACGCGATCTATGGTGCACCTTGTAGTCGCGACAATGTGGCGGTACATTATATTACGGCCGAGTTTTTTTCAGTCTCATTTACCATCAGTTTCAAATAATTCGGTTTGTAAAATTCAATGAATACGAAGACCTTGCTGGGTGTTGCAGCACACAATGGCATTGGACAGAGATATGAAGGTCAACCAACCTTCCAGTGTGTCCTAATGAGGGCACGTATAAACGAATGGTAAGAAGTAACTTTTCTCATAATTTCTTTTTTGGCAGTCAGAGCACCATGCAGCAGCCTGCCATCCTTTTACAAAATGTGCTTGCTGTTATCGCATCGACTCTCTCTTACGTACCCACTCGATGCAGTTCTAAAAAAATAAGTCATGCCATTTATATGGAAGGCCAGCGCTGGATAGGTGGTGCACCGAAAAGAGCACCTGGCAGAGAGTCGCGGCACAACTCAGCTGCTAGTGTCCAGACGACAGGCCGCAGTGTACCACTCTAAAAACACGCGCGTACGCCGCTGCCGTACTTCATTTTCGGAACCAACAGCTCGAAAATCCATTGCGCTAGTAATAGTGCACTGTGGTTTAGAAAAATAACTTGGTCCGAAGGCTACTCTCACATAAAAAGCACTAAAAAACAGAGAGAAGCCTTGAAAAGCAGACTGCGTCTATACATATGGTGTCGAAGAAACAGTGCTGTGCCGTGATGGCAACTCCCTCGTCCTCAATTTCTGGTTGCGCACTGGTTTCGGGGCTAACGCTAGTGCTGGCTAACATGCCCCCATTGATAAGTCCATGCTACGACGAAACCACGCTGCCAACATCTGCAGTAAAACAAAACAAAAGCAGAGCCACGTAATGCAACAATTTCAACCCAAGAGGAGACAACTGACAGATGCAAGCACAACCTATCATACAGTAGCAGTAGAAAGTGCTTGTGTGTGCTATACTTATCTCTTCTTGCAGTTCTGTTTTCGTGTTGTGCTGCATTGTTCGTGTCATGAGATGACCAAACAATAGGTGCAGTGTATGTTGCTGATACTGGAAAAAAACACACAAAGGACAAGCAAGTTTCTGCATGGCTTCATGTGTTTATTGCCGGCACATTGTTGAACCACACTTGACATTGACAAGTAGAGGTAACAAATTTCCTCTATAGTACTGCATGAGTGAAACACATGCTGCAAACTGATCAATAGGATGCAATCGAAAAGTGAATATCCATTAGCAATGACAGTAAAAACATGCCATGTCTTTCAAACGAGAAGTATTCTTTTGGCGAACCGAAGGCACTTCGGGCACGTCTACATATCTGCCTATGTCTTCATGCGCTTGTGGCCATCTCATTTGTTTTGTATATACTACCGAAACTTCCATGGCATAATATTTTACATGGCAAGCATGAATAGCAGGTTGTCACATTACTAATATGACATGCTTGTTATGTATGTCACAATACAAATGACAGGGTGCCTTTATGTCACTTGATACACAGGCCATGTATATTATCACAAGGTTGACACAATGCATCACGAAGTCATCTCAATTGCTTCACAACATATTGTCGCGGTACAGCGCGAACCAAAGGCGAAAAACATTGACACAGCGACTCTCAGCAGCCGAACAGCAAGATCACCTTTTTATCTTCGATCAGCCCGAGCTCCACTACGTGGTGTCCGCCAAATCCCCTTATCGTTGTTTTGGTCCACCAGTACACACGCGTCATTTACTCCCCTCTTAATGAGCATCGCTCCGATGCTAAACCAGTAGTGCATTTTTTTTGTTTTTTTTTTAAGAACAGTCTTGCACAGTCACTACCTATCATAAGGCTTCATGCGTACAACGTGAACTAGTTCAGGACGGTGCTGGGGAAGCCTCGTACTACACAAACTGTTGGGGACGACCTCGTAACATCACTTAGTCGTCGCAGTACTAGGTATGGCCCAAAATATCTCCTTAAAAGCTTTTCAGGGAGTCCTCGTTTCCGTATGGCGTCCAAACCCATACTCTGTCGCTGGTCTGGTAAACGACTGTTCTGCGGCGAGAATTGTAACGGCTCCCGTCGTACTCTTGTTGTTGCTGGATTCACAAGCGTGCTAGTTGCCTTGCTTCTTCCGCTCGTTCTGTAAACATCTCAGCGTCCGGTTCGATGTCGTCGCATTCGTGCGCTAGCATCACATCTAACATGGTTCGTACTTCCCTTCCGTGCATTAGGCTGAATGGGGTCATCCGGGTTGTTTCTTGCTTGGCCGTGTTGTATGCAAACGTGATATATGGCAAAATTTCGTCCCAATTTTTGTGTTCGATGTCTACGTACATTGAAAGCATGTCTTCAATTGTTCTGTTCAGACGCTCTGTAAGCCCGTTCGTTTGCTGGTGGTAGGCGATGGTCTTACGATGGGTTGCTCCACTCAGCATGAGGACTTGATCCAAAAGAGCTGCCGTAAATGCCGTTCCTCTGTCTTGATTACGACGCTTGGTGCACCATGCCGCAGGACAACGTTTTCGATGAAAAATTGTACCACCTCCGCTGCTGTACCTCTCTGGATAGCCTTTGTTTCCGCATAACGGGTAAGGTAATCAGTCGCGACAATAACCCAGCGGTTCCCAGCAGTACAAGTAGGAAGTGGGCCCAAAATAACCATGCCAATCTGGTCGAATGGTGTTCTTGGGACCTGCACGGGCTGCAGGAGGCCAGCTGGTTTAGTCGGCGGTGACTTCCGTTGCTGGCAGTCGAGGCAAGCACGAACACGGTGTTTTACGGCTATGGTCAGTCTTGGCCAGAAGTAGCGCTGCCGTACTCTGGCCAACTTTCTCGTGTAACCTAAGTGGCCTGAAGTCACCTAATTGTTGCATGCTTCGAGTACTTTGGAGCGAAGGGCTGCTGGGATGACGAGCAAATACGCAGATCCTGTTGGAGAGAAGTACTCCGCCCCGTAAGCAAAATGATGACAGCGCTCTTACGAAAACAGTTGGTGCCTTCTGAGATCTTCCGTCCAGGTAATTATTTAGGGCAAGCAACTCAGGGTCACCACGTTGTTGTTGCGCAATAGCGGTCAAGTCAAGCACACCGAGAAATTCTGTTTCCTCCTCATCGGATAGAGTTGCCGATTCAATGGGTGAGCGAGATAAGCAGTCGGGGTCTATGTGGTGGTTCCCTGACCTGTGTACGACCATCATGTCGTACTCCTGCAGCCTGAGACTCCAACGCGCTAATTTCCCGTTAGGATCTTTAAGATTTGTCAACCAACACAGTGAATGGTGGTCGCTGATGACTTTGAAAGGACGGCCATATAGATACGGGCGAAATTTTGTGACCGCCCATACCACGGCGAGGCATTCCTTCTCAGTCGTGGAGTAATTAGTCTCGGCGCGTGTTAGTGTTCGGCTTGTATAGGCGATTACTCTTTCTGTGCCCTCTTGCAGCTGCACAAGCACAGCTCCCAAACCAACATTGCTGGCATCAGTGTGTGGCATCGTTGGGGCTTTTTCATCAAAGTGGGCAAGCACTGGAGGCGTCTGTAGTCGCTGGCGGAGGTTCTTAAAAGCAGCTTCCTCTTCGTTGCTCTATTGGAAAGCAACGTCTTCTCTCGTGAGGCAGCTTAACAGTGATGCAATGCGTGCAAAGTCCGCAATGAATCGTCTATAATACGCACATAGTCCGACGAATTGTCGGACAGCCTTCTTATCAGTCGGCACCGGGAAGTGTGCAACAGCTGCAATCTTTTCAGGATCAGGACGAACGCCTGCGTGACTGACAACGTGGCCAAGAAATTGCAGCTTTTCATAGCAAAAGTGGCACTTTTCAGGCTTCAACGTCAAGCCCGCGGACCGCATGGCTTGTAAAACTGCCTCAAGGCTTTTAAGATGTTCGTCAAATGTTGCGGCGAAAACTATGACATCATCAAGGTAGACCAAGCAGGTTTTCCACTTCAACCCAGAAAGTACGGTATCCGTGAGTCTTTGAAAGGTAGCAGGCGCAGAGCATAAACCAAAGGGCAAGACTTTAAATTTATATAAGCCATCTGGTGTCACAAAAGCAGTCTTCTCGCGGTCTCTTGGATCTACCTCGATTTGCCAATACCCACTCCTTAAGTCCATCGATGAAAAGTAACGAGCATGTCGAAGTCTGTCGAGAGAGTCATCTATACGAGGAAGTGGATACACATCTCTCTTTGCCACCTGATTGAGTTTTCGGTAATCTACACAGAAGCGCAGGCTGCCGTCTTTTTTTTAACGAGAACTACAGGTGACGCCCAGGGGCTTCTTGAGGGCTGAATGACGTCATCTTCTAGCATTTTGTCGACTTGCTCTTGTATCACTTCGCATTCCTTTGCAGCCATGCGATAGCCGTTTTGGTGAATTGGTCTCGCCATGTCCTTGGTAATTATTTGATGCTTGGTTAGCGGCGTGCGGCCAACTCTTGATGTCGAAAAGCAGTCTTTGAATTCGGCCAGTAGCTCAAGAAGCCTCTTTCACTCGTGCTTAGGCAAAGTAGTGCTAACGTCGAGAACTGGTGTTGAATCGAATTTTGGCACCTCGTTGACTATTGCCAAGCAGCCTTCTGCGTCTGTGATATCGTCGAAGTAAGCTACGACTATGCCTTTTGGGAGATGCCGGCGCTCATCACTAAAATTTGTCAGAAGCAAGTCCGTGCATTCAGCGGCGACACTGACAACACCTCTTGCGACGGAAACGCCGTGTGTGAGGAGGAGCGAGCTTATTCAGTCTGCTACTCCTTTGCCGTCAAACTGGACAGCGGCTGCCACAGAAACAAGCGTGCATGACCGAAGAGGGAGAACTACATCGTCATCAGTTAGACGCAATTGTTTTGGTCGCGCCTGTGTACAATCAGGTGCGCCCGAACTGTTGCGAAACGTAATCAAACAAACTGTCTGGGATATTGATGATGGCGCCATACTCTCGTAAAAAGTTCATACCAATAATTAGATCCTTGCAGCATGCGGCGAGAACGACGCAACGAAGAAAGAACCTCCTATGTAAATTCTCGCTGTGCATCTTCCAGAGGGCATCAATAACTGACCACCTGCCGTCCTTATTTGAGGGCCTGTCCACGGTGTCTTCACTTTCTTGAGGCGGATGGCGAGGTCCTGACTGATAAGAGAAAAGTCGGCAGCGGTGTCGACTAAGGCTGTTACTTTCTGGCCGTCAAAAAAAAAAACACTAAGGTCGGCGGTTACAATGTCGTCGCTCTCACGTCTTGTCTGATTTAAAGCGCCGTGTAATGGGGGCTTTTCATCGCCATCTTCATGACCTGCTGCCTGCTACCTTACCCTCGGAGGTCGCCGCCCTCAGTTTCCCCGGCGCGGGCTGGGTGACCTTCTTGCGTTAAGGTCCGCGGAGGTACGTCGGTGTGACGAAGGTGAATGAGCGAGAGAAGGAGAGCGGGATTGACGTCCCAAACCTGGCTGGCGGGTAGGTATTGCCTCCTCGTCAGAAGTACGGTAGTCGTAAAAAGTTAGAACGGGCTCCGTGGAAAGAGGCGTCCTCCCGGCGTGGTATGTATTCTTCGTTGGCACGTCGATCGTCAGACCATGTTCGAAGAGAACGGAACGAATCGCTGCGGTGCCAGCAATGACAGCAATATGACCTGCACCTCCACAGTTAAAGCATAGTGGACGTCGATCGATTGTGCGCCATGCCTCTGTTCTTCGAAGTGGTGGACGTCTGAGCCTCCCTTCTTGCGATGATGTCCATGGAGCTGCTGTGGACGGCTGTTGGTACGTCGGTTGGCTTGGCGTTCGGCTCAGGGTTTGCTCTTGCGGCGGTGACCAAGGGGCCGTCGGCACTGGGTGATATGGCCGCGATGTACCAGGTGGTGATAGTTGCAGAGCGTCGGCGTAGCTCATGGGAGGGAGCTCGTCATCAGGACCAGCAGTAGAAAATGCGTGGCGACCTTTGTCGCGTACCAGTTCAGCGGCGGGGATTTGAGCAACCAGAGTCCGGAACTTTTGCAGTTCTTCGCGAACTATCTACCTAATGAGGTCTCGCAGGGAGCTTTGATTCTCAGGTATGGCGGCAGCATTGATTGGGGCGCTGCTAGACATTCGATGATACTGCCTGCATCATTGATGGAAGGCCCGCTCAATAGTTCTAGCATCCTTGATAAAGTCAACTACGGTATTAGGAGGGTGGCGCAGTAGCCCGGCGAAAAGTTACTCCTTAACGCCGTGCATGAGGTAGCTCAACTTCCTATCTTCACTCATGTTCGAGTCAGCTCGACGAAAAAGACGAGTCACATCGTCAGCAAACATAGCAACGCTTTCATTGGGTTTTTGAACCCGTAGCTCCGACAGCTGCTGCGCACGGTCGCGTCGATCGACGTTGGCGAATGTGTCGACAAGCTGCTGTCGGAAGTCGCCCCAAGTTAACAAACTGGCTTCTCTGTCAAGGTAGAAATAGGCGCGTGAGAGCTTTTCTTGTTCAGGCCATAGATTAGTCTTGGCAACACGCTCATAGTGCTCAAGCCAGTCGTCAACATCTTCATGGGCGCCGCCACTAGAGTGATCGGAAACCACCGGTTGAAAGATGGTTACCTGTGAAGGCTGTGTCGGCGGGGGGCCTTGGGGCGTCGGTTGCGGACTGGTGTTGGCCATTTGGAGAGGTAATCAGCACCTGCGAGGTTCCGTGGAAGGAGTGAACTCTGGAGCGAGGCCTATCAGCCGCCGACTGAACCAGTGCACGGGAGTTGCAATGGGTGACAATGCGTCCCAGCTAGATGAACGGCTCCCAGTGGGAGTGTGGAGCATTAGGTAGGGTTGAGGGCCCAGCACTTCCACCAGTGTCGCGGTACAGCGTGAACCAAAGGCAGATAAACGTTGACACAGCGACTCTCAGCAGCCGAACAGCAAGATCACCTTCTTTATCTTCGATCAGCCTGAGCTCCACTACCTGGTGTCCGCCGAATCCCCTTATCGTCGTTTTGGTCCACCAGTACACACGCGTCAATATTATATGCCAGAATGTGCATCCTCGTATGAGAAATGTGCAGTGATGAATGTGTCATGACATGAATACCATAGGTAATAAGATGTCGCCACACTACCTAATGAAACCAACAGAAAATGATGCCATGGAAGGGAGACACTACATTACTTGTAGTTTTTCGCTATAGTGTGGCGAATAGATTAAATAAAAAAGAATTGAAGTGAATTGAAAGAAAAAGAAATTTGTCACAAATGGAAACTAAAAGCACTACATCCGAGTTCCGTTCCCTGTGTCGATGAAGTTTTCTCATCCTCTTTTTTTCGCTTGTGTCATAGTTACGGTTGAAAAATTCACAGACGATGACAATACTTCCTAATGCAAATGCTGAGCGCAGCTTCATGCTGGCAAAAGACTAACTTTTTTTGAAGTCTGGCTATCTGCAGTTGTGGCTATGTAACATTTCTTAAATAATGCCACAAGAATTGCCAGCACCAGAGTACTAGGCACACCACTCTGTTCATTGCAGGTGTCGTGAACCTTGCGAATCAATGACAGTCCAGTTATGAAATATGAAGCTAGCTGCAATGCACGTGCCCACACTGCATGCGTATGAGCTGTAACCAAAGAGGCAGTGTAAATGATGGAGGAAGAAAGCGAGGCTAGAGGCCAGCGGCTCACGATATCAATAAATTTTGCATTTGCTTTCTTTTGTTCATGCTTGCTTTGTAGGTTGCAATGCAGATGCTACCCAACAATGGTGCCGATCAACAGAAGAATGGGAGTCTGAGAGCAATGCTCTAGAACTCCAAATATTGTCCCCTATTCTTTGCTTAGCTTCCCTATCAGTTGAATACATTAGGTTGCGCCTAACAAAGAAACAAGCCCCATGTTCAACTCCTCAGATATCGATGTAGACATCATATTAGCTGAGATGTTTCAACATAATAAAAAAAGTATTACATACGCCCCATGTTCAACTCCTCTGATATCGATGTAGACATCACATTAGCCGAGATATTTCAAAATGTATGACATAACAAAAAGGTATTACATACAACCCATGGGAAGTGCCACGCTTATTCATAGAGAACCAGCACTAGTGGGCTACATGTTTGCTAATGTTGTTTCAAGTACAGCATAAGGTACATGCATGCATAAGAAATGTACAGGAATTAATTGCATGCCATGACATCGACAGCATGATATACCATCAGTGGCATTACATGAATGGCATAATTCCAAATGTTTTATTGTTGTCATTTTCTCGACATAACACACAAAAAGCAACTCGACATACTATGTACTATGTACATGTACCACATTTACTCACACAGAACCATCACTACTTGGCTAGGTCAGCTTGTGTTGTACAAGTACACCAGAATGATCATGCATGCATGAGAAACATATGCTAACCAATGGCACAAATTGCATGTCATGTACAGCACAATGTAAAAAATGAATGATAAGAGGTCATCAAAACACGGAAGAAGGGTAGTACACAGGACGAGCTCAAACTTCCGCACGTCTTTTTGCACAGCCCAGCAACAAATGTTAAATATGCACCAACTAGCCCAAACGAAAGCATTACTCAATTTGACAACATGACATACGAAGTACATAAATCATATGACATCATGTGTAATACTAAGTAAAGCAATTACTTACATGAACCAAACACAAATAGGCCAACTGCTGATTGACAAGCAGTATAGCAAAGTAATGTAGCAACTCCTAGTAGCCTGCTTCTCATGACAGCTGTTCCCCCAGAGATTGTTCCCTAAGAGAAAGGAATCTGACATATTTTTTTCCCTTTTGTGCCCCAGGCTTTCTCCCAGCGTCTAACATTTGCATGCTCTTTTCATTAAATGGAATAATCGTAGATCTTACACTAAATATTTCACAATGATCCTTAAACTTCGCACCTGACTCTTGCTGTTAGTAAAACTTTAATGTGTTATTTTAAACCCACAGTTCTTGTTCACCATGTGCACACGGTGCTCTATTTTGCACATGGAGCCACTTTTCCCACGGTTTTGCGTAGAAAAAAGACGAATGCCTAATATAAAATAGTCTTTTAATGCTGTCGAGTTTGGTTTGATTGTGTGCCCTCAAACATCAAGCGCTGGGTACAAGCCCCCCGGAGTGGTAGTGGACCGAGACAAAACTCTTGAAAACAAGTGCCCAGCACCGGACACTCCAGAAGCATGAAAGCCTCAAAGCACTCCTTAATGAGTGGCAAGTATGATATGAAATGAAAAGACAACATGCTTGTTTTGAGCAAGACAAGAAAAAAAAAGGTAATATGTGGGAAGTTCAACTAAAACAATACTGTTCTAAAAAAAGGCAGTGCAATTTTGTGGTGTGGATATCTAATGAAACCCACGTCATAGAGTTGCCCTATGAAGCAGACTACCTCAATGCAACAATTCTTCAACTGGAAGGAATTCATTTTTTGTACTTGCTCTCATACACAGTTTATATTTACCCAAATAACCTTGTATCTGGCTGGGTCTTTTTTTTTTTGAACCCCTCAAAAACAGGTAACTTCACATTCAAGAACTTTAGACAAGAAAACTGAAGAAAGGCCTCACAGAATCGCCTGTGCCGTGCACTTCTCATACCTGCCAGGTCTCCCAATACAATATACTCACGAATTTCGACCACTTTGTAGGATTGTATGACCTAGAAAGAAATCGCCCTGAAGAGCCTGCGTGTTTGTCCCAAAGCGGGTTCTAATTTGGCAACCTAGCACCAATGCACGCGCGCAGAGTGCAGATTGTCATCGACATCGTTGAACAGCTCGAATGCACATAGTTGACCAAGCACGCAAGCCTGCCAGTACTTCGCTGAATATGTGAATGCAGTGCCACCACTTCATGAGCTGTGACGCACATGGCAGGTGTGGCGGTGACAGCGTTGGATTCTGCTCGCTGAATTTTCCATGCTGGTGTCCCTGAGTGATAGCACTGACACTGCTGACACACCAAGATGTGGTTTTTCCTCCGAGTATATTCTTGTGTTGTGAGCACTGCTAGGGTGGCTAGCACTGTGTCGCATTGCTGTCAGCCATGGCAGTCAGCAAAGAGCGAAAAAAAAATATCATTATGTGTTCTTGAGGCTGTATACAGCAGAGTTACTTGTGAGGAATACTGCACATACACACTAGATTTGGAAGATGGAATAACCAGTCTTTTAAAGGATATTTATAAAAGTAACAAGGTAGTTCTAAAATGAGAAAGACTTGTATCTGAACCTATAGAGGTAAAACACGGGCTTCCACAGAAATGTCTCTTGTAACCTTTGTTATTTATACTGTATCCACAAGGACTAGAAGCCAAATTAGCGGGAAGTTGGCCCGACTTCAGCCTCTCTTTTCCCAAGCAAGGAAAACAGCCAGCTACAACCAGGCATCAAATACGATGTGGATTATCGACAGCAATACCAGAAATCCAAAGAGGCAAGTTCGCATGTTGTTTGTTTTGGTCCCAAGGGGCGAAAAGCCAAGTCTTATGAGATTTGATGATATAGACTATAATTGTGAAGCCACACTTAATCCGCCCTTCCCAAAATGTCTTCTGCTCTCAGCGCGCTTTTCTACTGACCCAAGGTTAATGCGCTGAACAATCATCACAGGCATTGATGTATGCAGATGATATAGTATTGATGGTTGACAACAAGGAAGATCTCCAGGAATTGATAGACATCTGCGGTGATGAGAGAGATAGGTTAAATTTGAAGTTCTGTAGGAAAAAAATTATCATAATATTTAATGATAACAAAGGCAGTGAGCATAAGATACAGGAAGTCACGCTAGAGATAGTGAATAAATACAAATATCTGGGCGTATAGATAAGCAATGGGGCTGAGTACCTGAGGGAGCATGAAAGATATGTAATGACTAAGGGCAACAGGAACGCAGCTGTAATAAAAATAGAGCACTGTGGAACTACAATAGGTATGACGTTGTGAGAGGGATTTGGAAAGATGTCATCGTCCTGGGTTTGATGTCTTGTGCATGAAATCAGAGGTTCAAGCAAGATTGTAAATTCAACAACGTGGCATAGGTAGACTTGCTTTGGGAGCACACAGGAATACCCCAAATCAGGGGGTACAGGGTGACATGGAATGGACATTGTTTGAGGGCAGGGAAGCTAGCAGCAAGATAGAATTTCAGGAGTGATTGAAAAAAATGGGAGAGGAGCGTTGGGCTAGGGAAGTTTTCAGCTACTTGTACTGCTAAATGGAGGAAGTGAACTTGAAAATTGTCAACCAAGTATTTGAACAACAACAGAGTACCAAGCAGAAGGAAACATCAGTTAAGAAGGTGAAGGAAACACAGAGGGACATGTGTAAAATTGGAATGCTTACGAAATCATCACAGGAGACCTACAGAACTTTCAAGCCACAAACTGCAAAACAAGCGATGTAACATGATTCTCGGGGTAGTGCTTTGCTGTTCAAGGCCAGAATGGGAGTATAGCGGACCAAGACGCACCGAGCCAAATACAAAGGCACAGACACGTTATGTAGTGCGTGTGGAGAGGATGAAGAAACGGCTGAACATTTGGTAATGTTCTGTAAAGGGCTCCACCCTATAGCTTTTTCTTGTGTTTTACTGCACGCCACGTGGTTACGAAACATGCATTATTGCTGTGTGCCCTTTTGCACATTGAGACAACGTAAGAAGCAACCCGGCGTGTTTTTTCACGAGATCCCCGTGGAGAAAACACTGAGGAAACAGTGGCTCAAAGTGATACCAATGAAAAACGCAGCCAAAGTCAACGTCGAACAATTCTGCTGTCTGCAGTCTCCACTTCCTTAAAAGTCACTTCCGAGGAGACATCAAGAGGCACATGTTGAAGAAAGGCAGCGTGCCCAGCGTTTTTCCATTATATCCGTCCTACTTCCGGCCAATACCACTCAGGCCGCAGAGTGACACAAGCATCGCTAAACGCAAGCGCGAACCATCGCCGTTAAAGACAGCTACAGCTAGAGCGTATACTCGCGCTCCTGATTTGGAACTCTGTACAGAACCAAATGTTGCGGACAGTGCGACTGTGGATTGTTTGGATGCCTCTGCACCTAACACAGCAGCAGCAGAGGCCAGTGACTGCATGATGCGGCGTTTCCAGCATCACAAATGAGTTCTTCGAAGATTATAAACTGCCTGAAGCCAGCAATGTGCCACTTCTCACACCTACAGCGGGCGTTATGAGGTCTTTTGGCATACAAATGAACGGATCAAACTCATCAAACTCGTCAGCTGCCTACTTGCAAAAAAAGAAGTAGCGTGAGAGACAGAAAAGTTTGAAGGCACAATATGAAAGGTTCCGCCTCACTGTAGATAGTTATAAGAAAGAGCTTGATTGCCTGAAATACGAGTGCCGTGTAACCAAGTTTCTGCAAGTTGTTGAAGACTCAGAACTGCTAAGCACTAAGGCTAAGCTCGTCTTAGATTAAGTGATCAACTACAAGGCAAAAAAGCCGACATGGTTTCAAACAACAGTCAGACAGTGCACCATATTACAGCACCTATCAGCAAAAGTATATGAGCACATTAGGACTGAGAAGCTCCTTGCCTTTCCCTGCCGAGCCACTCTGCAGAAATACCAGGGAAATTCAGTAGGTGAGGTCGGATTCAGTGATTTGGTGAAGGCACGGCTGAGTGCTGAGCTGGAGTGCCTGACATCTCCGCAGTCAAAGCACTGCAGCCTCGTCCTGGATGAGATGCGTATCCAATAAAACCTTCATTATGATAAGCAGAGGGATGCAATTCTGGGAGATGTTGACTTAGGTGCTGACCTAAACCACCTTATGCCTACGTTGGAAAAAAAAGTGAGCTTGCGAACTTCCTTTTATGTTTCCTACTTTGTGGCCTGCATGGCAGGTTTAAAATTTCTGTAGGTTATGTGCCATACACGGTACAAGGCTTCGTTCTATTCAATCGTAAATGAACTGATATTTTTTCAATAGCAACAAGTTACGTCTGAAGTAGAGTACAGCCAGCTTACAGTCTATTCACGACTACGGCTATGCAGAGCTTCGAGTTGTTGAGAAATGTCTTGCACCCCTGACAAAACCCCAAGAACTCCTCAGGTTTCCCACGCAAAAAGGACCCGGCAGCTAGCCAGCTTCTACAGCTCATCACCAAAAAGCAAACTCTCACGAAGAGTCAGCGCGATGATCTGAAGAAAGTCGTTAAAGGCTATGAAGACGTGTTTTCTTAAAAACCCAGCAAAACTTTTCTGATAAAGCATATCAAGTTCTCAAGCCAACAGGCTATTTCTAGCAAGCCATACTGTGTATCACCAAGGCAGAAGAAGATCATAGAAGCCAAGATTGCATGTGCGACTTGGGAGTTATTCTTCCAGGTGAAAGCTTTTACACCTCTGCGCTCTCTTTAGTTAAGGTTTGGGGAAAGGACCCTCGAGCATTGTAGATTGCAGATAATTGCACACAACACCATGAGAGCACAGAAATGTCACTTGGAATGCGCTAGTGTAAGCTATTTCGGGCACATTATTGGTTGCGACCAGCATAGCCCATTTGAGCTAGAGATTGCTGCCACATTAGAATACGGACCTCCTACCACAAAGCTGGAATTACAGGCGTTTTGGGGACTAACCGGATATTACCACCACTAGGTAAAGGGGAACTCAAACCTTGCTAGTTGATTTGATTGACTGAATATCTCCGTAAAATGCCGTAATCCGTGGACTACCAAAAAGGAGAAAGCTTTTGAGTGCGTGAAGAGTGCTCTCGCAAAATGGCCGTTGCTGGCAGCGCCAGACTTTCTTAAAGATTTTATTATTCAATGTGACGCCAGTGATCGGGGCCTAGGAGCAGCTTTATGTCTAAAGGATACAGACGGACATGAGCAGCCAGTTTTTATTGATTGATATGTGGCGTTTAACGTCCCAAAACCACCATTTGATTATGAGAGACGCCGTAGTGGAGGGCTCCGGAAATTTCGACCACCTGGGGTTCTTTAACATGCACCCAAATCTGAGCACACGGGCCTACAACATTTCCGCCTCCATTGGAAATGCAGCCGCCGCAGCCGGGATTTGAACCCGCGACGTGCGGGTCAGCAGCCAGTTTTGTATTCAACCCAAAAGCTGAGTGTGATGGAGGAGGCTTACAGTACTTCGGAGAAAGTGTACATCCGACTTGGTTGGGCAATTGGTTCGATTGTATGATACTAAGTCTCGAGATCAAACTTCATAGAAGAAATCAATCACTGTTCCTTGGCTTGGTTGCATCACATGTACTCTAAAAGCAGTCGCTTACTTAGGTGGAGCTTGACACTTCACCACCATAACATTATTGTGCACTAAAAGAAGGGCAAGCTGCACGGAAATAAAGGTTCAGCACAGCTTTTTGAAGTGCAGCCTACAACTCCCACAAATAAATTATGCGTTACACTATTATCGTTCAATATGTTTTGCACAATTTTAGCCCCCCCCCCCCTTTTCTTTTCAGTTTAATCTAAAGCAAGCAAATTTGCATTGCATTATGTTGTGCATTGTGCTTCAAATGTGCTTAGACAGATCAGTTCAAATTTTAGCAAGAAAGGCTGTTCAAAGGTGCGAGAAGTGCGCAGGATGGCTTTCTTCGCAGCCTCAGCAGGTTCCGGCCTACTCGCATGATACTTAGTGTCGTTTCATGCCGTTAGGCTATGTTTTGCATTCTGTCTTGGCATCAAAGGCATGCATCACCTTAGTGAAATTTATGTGGATCAGTGTTCTGAGCCCTCTGACAGATGTCTCTCATGCTGTAACATATAGTAGTAGAGAGCCTTTGCTGCTTTTACCTGGTGATGTAGAGGACATTTAGAGGGTGCTTAATTACACACGAGTGATTTTTTACTGCACTGCTACTGCTCATCGTTCTGTGAATCGCTACTGAGCTATGAAGGTCTATACAGGTGGAAAGAGCAGAACAGATGCAGTTGACAACAGTCAAGCAGCATCCTATCATCTGAACTGCGATTGACAATTTAAACTCTGGATGCATTGCCTTGTGGCGGAGGTGCTTTTGTGCCAGAGCACATGCGACCGATCAAACACTGGGGGGGGGGCAACACGTGTGCGAAGCAGGATCGGTCGTGGAACATGGACCTGCCTGCATGAACCTGCCTGCCTGGAGATGCACAAGTCACATCACTCACATGCATGGAGCTGCACCTGGCACCTCACCCGCATACCTCATTCAGGACCATGCCGGTCCATTGTTAGAGGAGTTACCCAGTCGACTTGATTGTGCTGGCAGGCTCCGTACTATTAATGACGTGATTACTGTTTTCAAAACGTTTGCTTTTTGCTCTGCTTTAGGAAGAAAAGTCCGATCTTCGTGTACAACTCACCAGCCTCCAAGGTTACAGCAACACGTAAGCCTGCATTCTGTTACAAAGACGAGACGCCAACATGGGAAGACGCCACTGCTCCGAACTCTGTCGACAACGGTCACCAGCCGTTCGGTAGCGTGTGTTACTCGGCTCGCGACTGCTTTTGCGCAGAGCTGATAGGCGAGCAGACGAGACGACGGTGAGTTAAGGCAAAGTTTATGTACAGCAAAGAAATACAGGCATTACATATTCGGCACTGGGGCCGACAGCTGTTACGAAGCGCACCACCCGCGTCGACTGCGAAGGGGCTTGAAGCAACGAGAGGCTTCTCTGACACATAGGTCTACTGCTCGCAACGCGTCGCAGGGATTTTTTTTTATAGGCACTGGGTGGATCCTTTGAGTAACCAAACGTCCAACCAGAAGCGCCGCTGACCAGTTAGTGCATACTAGTGGCCACGAGCTGTGGCTGAAGACAAGGAGTGTGTTTCATCATGTCACAATTGTCAAAGGTATAATTGCCCTACATCAAAAAATGTGAGACTTTTGGGGCTAATGCCTATGTGTTGCATACCAATGTGTCGCTACTTTGTTAGCTCTTACCACCTACGCCAGTTGTCGACTTGTCTTTCTACACTTCTCAGACTTCAAAACAACACTCCTGAGCAGGAGAACCTCTAAAGCCCCACAAACGCAAGGCGCCACTTGTCTGACGCCATTGATGTCGTCCGGCTGGCCTCACCCTGCCCAGGTGTGACAGGGGACTGTCAGCGAGCCACCAGCTCACCAAAAGGGCCACCATTCACTAATATCATGGTCCTATGTCATTGACTGGGTATTGACCCTCGGAGGAGAAGGCTTGATCATCACTGAGCAGCAGCAAGAGGAACAGGATTGGTGGATTTGTGACCATGCGTGGAGAGGAGAATGCGGGGGTGGACCCCACCCTTTCAATTTTCATCCTGTGCACCAAAGAGGGCCATGCCTGTTCTATGAGAGTTGAGACCATCAACACGTAAGTACTCCCTGTATGAAATATTTTCCGTCTTCCAACTCGTCCTCGTGATTGCTCGAGGCACGACACCCACACGTGTTCGCATCAGCCACACAAGCCCATTCCTAACAGTGGTGGAAGTGCTTGGATGCTGCAACATCCCATTCCCAACAGTACCCTCCTCGGCTATTGTGATTGACCATGGCATGATGCCTTCCACGAATATGGCACACTACATTCTGGGGGTCATAGACTTACTTAAGTTAGTGAAAAAGAAGTCACAGAAGACTTGCTTTCAGTCTTCTATCACTTTGGTTCTCACAACCACTCAGATGATGGAGCTGCTTATGAATCTTTTCTAGGTCTATTCAATTCGCCTGCACCACGAGAATCAGTTCATGAAGTGCTGCACACTACCATTCGATTCAACCGTGCAGCCTAGTGCTCTCTGCACACCGCTGTTCGTTTAAAAAAGTGCGAGAAAGTTGCAGCCTAGGTTCACGTTTTATCCTGCGTTTTCTTGCACCTCTGTTGGTGGTGGTACAGTGTTGCCGTGGTTCAGAGTGCAGCGTAAGTAGACGATTGCAGCAGCTCTGGCATCGACCAAGGCGGTGAGAGCAAACATCAACAAAGTGAAAACTCTCCTTACACCCATTCTTGGCGTACACTGAAGCCGACTTGCACAGGGCGATGGTTTTGCCTACAGAGCACCAGGTAAGCATACATCTGTTTAGTCTGCTGTCTAATTATCATTCATAGTGCTTGTAATGAGATAAATATGTGAACGTTTTGACATCAAATTAGGCTGGATGCCAGCACGCTGCATGCTGTGCAGGCGAGCGTGTAATGTGCATCTCGCATATTAGGTACCACGACTGCTATGCAGTGAGTCTTGTGGACAGCATTTGTTAACACAAGGCACTTTCACAAGGCTTTAAAAACTTGAACTGTGATGCATTGTGTATGTTTTATTGTCTGTGCATAATGTTACTACGGGCAGGTTGAGAAGTTCTCATCGCCACCTTGGAGAGGTTTCAGGGAAAGCAAGTTAACCCAGAAATATCTCGCAGGCACGTGCACACGCTCAACAGTTTTGACGTCTTTCGTCGTCTTAGTTTTCCTAGCAGCATTTGCGGAGCCTTTCTAATAGTTCTGCTCCTCGCGTTGTGGCAACTTTTTTGGGTTCTTAATATTTTGTACTTCAATATATTCGCCATCTTCACAATGCTGTGTACATTAAACGGCGGTACAGTGTGTTCAAATAAACAGAGTTTCTACATGAACACAATGTTATTTTTTTAAAGAAATAATGCTCGTAAGTTCCAAGCAGTTTGGTTACCCCAAATTTAGTACATAATACAAGTATTTAAGAGTGCCAAATATAACGTTTTTTGATATTTTGTGTATTTCATGCACATCTGTGGTTTCATTACTTCCTACAAGATGCACGATTTTGTCAAATGAAAAGTCATCATACAACCTTTTAATTAGCGTTAAGTAAGACTCTTGCTACATTTTCCTTAGAGATGAAACAGTCATCACACTGGTTTTTGAGGACGATGTGCCACAGAAACAAAGCACTGATGATGAGCATGGCATCGTAAACAGACATTTTTCCAATGTTGTAGCTATGGCACTCAGCCAGACCAGTGAACATCCTTCTCCAGAGCCAAAGCTGCGGAGCTGGTGAAAAGCAAGATTTTATAATTAACAAATACAAAGAGCTTGACTCTTTTGTTACCAAGCCTATAGAACTTGGGTCACCGGTGAGCCATAAGCGCAGCGTGAAAATTTAAAAATACTGGCGCTCCTTCGGACTAGCTGCGCCATCCAGCACATTTTCTAAGCATTAATCTTCCATCTTCTTTGTAGTTTGTTTTTTTCCCGCGTCGGCGATTTTTATCGCCAGTTTTGTGATGCACGTGAGCGTGACACACGTGCTCACGTGCATGCGGCAACCAGAATGTGCTCACGTGCATGCGTGTACAGCCAAGGAGGAAGTGATGTGAGTTATGATAAGCCGTTAAGGCGTACGTGAGCAAGTGCTGCGCTCCGGATGCGGGGGAGTGTCTCATCGAGTCCCAGGAACCATCGGGCTACCATTTATGTGCAGTGACAATGGACCGTCGCGCTGTACGAGCTTCTAGGAAGACGAGGCCTAACGGACCGGTCTCGAACACCGAAAGCAACATCGGCATGTAGTGGAGTGGTGCCGCCTGCGGATGAGAGGTGGCGCCAGTTTCTACACCCGTGGTGTGCGAGAGGCGGTTCGTGGAGTGTTATCGGCTGCCCACGTCGTTTTGACGTGCAGCATACCATGACGCCGAGGAGGTAGGCCAGAAAGACAACAGGCTACTGCTAGTGACAAGCAACAGGTAACGCTGAAGGCCAAATGACAAAGCGAGCTAAACAAGAGCAACGCACCGGCGCGCCAGTCGTACAGTGCGACAGATGTGATAGATGGTTATACTTTGACGAGGCTACTGCTAGTGACAAGCAACAGGTAACGCTGAAGGCCAAATGACAAAGCGAGCTAAACAACAGCAACGCATTGGCGTGCCAGTCGTACAGTGCGACAGATGTGACAGATGGTTATACCTTGACGAGACTGGCTTCCCTGACCTCGCCACAGCCAGTGCGGCTAACCCATTCACTTGCAAGCCATGCTCGACAGTAGAAGCCTTACAGACCAGGCTACATGCACTTGAGGCCATAGTAGCAGGTCTGGGGCAGCAAGTAACTGCCCAAGGTCAGGAGGTACCTGACCGGTCTGAGCAGGAACAAGATACCACTCCGTCCACATCTTCAACACCCGAAACCGGGGCGATGAGAACCCTAACATCAGGCTCATCTGGATAGCCCGAGACTCAGCCCCTGGACGGAAAGAGCGCGCCTGTCAACTCTGACAACGCAGCACACGACGATCACAACGAGCCATGCAGACAGGAGCAAGGCAGGGCACCACCCGAACGGCCTCGAATACACACGAATATGAAGGAGGCTGTAGACAGGCCGACGGGTGAATCACTGCAAAAGCTAGATACTACACCAAATTCACCTGGGGAAACCCGGCAAGTTGGTGTGAGGCAAGAAGACGACCTCCCAACCCCAGACAACACAATGAATCTATCTGCAACGGGCCCGGAGGCACCCCCGAGGCCGAACGACGATGCGATGAAGCAGGAGCGTCGACACTCTAAAGGGTATGCGAAGTCAGCTCAGGCTTCCCGCAATACCCACTCGCAGATTTTGCTGGTGGGAGATGGGAACGTGCCACGCGTCGCAAGAGCACTCCAACGACAACTTGGCCCCAAACAGAATCTGCAGACATGCTGGACACAACACGCGACTGAAACGTACACACAAGTTGCTACACCAGTACATAGGAGAACCCCAAGGGGAAGCTGGCCGTTGTCGCCGGCTGGTGGTGCTGCTGGTGGGAGCAACAGACGCAATTCGGGGGACCCGCCCGGAATACGTCGTCCAAGTGATACGTGACAGCGTGGCCCTGTACGCGGAGAGGCTGGTGATTTGCTCTGTTCCAGAGATGACAACCCGAGGGAAGGTTACACTAGCTCGAGCTATTCAATTGAATGCCCAGCTAAGAAAGATGTGTTCCATACTGAGAGCAACGTTCTTGGACAACAGTAAGCAGTTGGAAGAAGGATGGCTGGCCCGGGACAGCGCTCTCTATGTCGCAGACACAGCCTCCCAAGTGGCGAGCCGATTGGCAACGATTGCAAACAATTTTTTAGGGAATCGAGAAGGTCCTCGGAGACGCGACAAAAGCGGCCCGAAGAGAAAAAAAGGAAAACGACACCGGTACCACTGATGGGAAACCGGGCGGGCTGACACCTACTGTCTTAGACGTTTGCGGACACGGGAGCGAACGTCATCCAGCTTGGCCCCAGACACAGCACCCCGTGCTTCTCCGGCATCCCCAACCCGGCACCACCAAACACCGACAGGAGCCGACGGACACCCAGAAAACAGAGAATTGGACCAAAGTGTCCCCTGTGGGACTACTATTACCGGAGACGCGATCAAACAACGTGATACCACAAGCCGTCCAGCCCCAGCAGTCCCCGCCCTGGCAGGGCAACATACCGCCTCCATACCTAACCCAACCGATGGGAGCACTACCTATTGGACTAGACCTGGCTCACATGATAGCCGACATGGTCGAGCACTACATGAGGCAACAACATCCCCAATGACATGCCTTCCGTGCCGAGCAGGACATGAGCAGGAGAGCTTTCGCAGCGCGGAGTATGGGAGACACTGTGGTCCAGAGGACATTCGGACATGTCGATCAAAGTGCCATAGGCAAGGGGCGAAGTGGCAATGCTTCCGATTGGGCTTTCTTAACATGCATGGTGCCCGCCGGGAACAAAAGTGGGGAGACCTGTATAATGCCCTGAGAGATGAAGAGTTCTCAATATATGCAGTGGCAGAGACCCACTTGCGAGATCTGGAAGAGCCACCAATTCAGCCAGACTGGCACTGGACGGGTCAGAACAGATCTGGCCAGAGTCGCAAAGGGGGAGGGGTCGGTGTGTTATGGCGCCACGACCTCCATTGGCAACGTTTGGATGGAGAATGCAGAGACCACATGTGGGTAACAGGAAATGTGCTTGGTGTGACCACTGCGGTGTGTGTTGTATACTTGTCTGTGCAAGGCCTACACGAAGGAAATGTAAGGCTTATTGAATGTGTACGCGAGGACGCATGACGACTGCAGGCATACAACGAGCTCATCGTTATTGGCGACTTTAACGGGCACCTGAGTGAGCTGGACGGGCACCTGGATGCCAACGGGAAGCTGCTCCTGCAGTTGGCCGAAGACTTAAACCTCGTCATCATGAACCTCGAGACACAGTGGCAGGGACAGTTCACGTGGTGTGCTCGCGGCAGCGCCACCAATATTGATTATGCCCTGGTCTCTCTGCGTTTGCATGCAATGCTACAGAGGTGCGGTGTGGACGAAGAGGGAAAGTACAGTCTCGGCAGCGACCATAACCGCCTCAGGCTCAACTTCGGACACTCCTGTCATAAAGGAAAAATAATTTCCAGACGAAAGAAGATCAAGCGGTACCTACCACACCATTCCATCGAGGCTGCCGTTGAGGACTTCGAGGCTTGTGCCGAAATGCACGAGGCTACCACTTATGACGAATATATGTTGGCCCTGCGACGGCTGGTGGAACGACATATGGTCCCAGACATGAGCGTTAAAGAGTCCATGGTGGAGATAGCAATGTTGAGGAAGCCTGGAAAAGGCGTCGAGAGGCAAACAGGGAGCATCGAAGGATGGTGCGGTCGTCGGATACAGAGGCATGCGCAGCCACCTGGCAGAGATATCTTGAACTGAAGCACGAGGTACAGGCATTAGTGCAGGCGAAAATTGCCGAATACAACAAGAAGCTATTTCAATCTCTGCGCAAAGAGGGCAAGAACGCAGCCCAGAAGTTCTGGCAATAGGTGCAAACACTGGACAGGCGACAACAGAATTCGCCCCAATTGAGGGATGCTGACACCAACCAGCCAGTGGCACATGTGCGGCAGCACATGACACGATACATCAGTGGACTGTTTGGCTCGACGGGAAAGGACGGCGACAGGGATGCTTTCGCGGCCACGACACTGCACCCTGCCTTCGGCGAAAGGCAAGAGGAAGCGGAACCGCGCTGGGCGGTGAGCAGTGTGACAGTCATCCGTGCCTTAGCGCGATTGAGCACTCGAACTGCAACGGTGCTCGACAAGGTGCCAGCGCGCCTGGTGAAGTGCCTCCGCCCACAGGCTAGGAAAAAGCTTGCAGACCAGCTGTCGAGCATCCTTTCTGGCGCTGAAATCCCGAAGGACTGGCGTCACGGTCGGATAACATTGATCCTAAAGCAAGGCGGCGCAGCGGACCTGCTGCAGAGCTATCGCCCTATCACGGTCACTAGCGTGATGTACCGAATGTTTGCTGGTATCCTAAGGGAATGGCTAATACCCGTGCCACACGGGCAGAGAAAATGGCATTTACACCCGAATGCCTTCAGATTTATTGCCATTCGCGCGGTGCCACACGGGCAAACAAAATGGCATTCATCCGAATGCCATTCGAATGCCATTCGCCACCAACTGCCTACGCCAGAACTCAGTTGACTGAAAAATGCCTACTCTCGGCGACACAGCTCGTGAAGTGCGATTTACCTGAAAGTATATAAAACAAATCATATTGAGCTAAAAATGAAATTTCCAGTCTTTTATTTGCACTAAAGTCTTAAAAAGATGCTTTGAACTATATACAAAGAAAATAAAGTATTGATAATGAAACGCTTGTCAATTTTAGCGAAACTTTGGCAAACAAGCATGCAACACTGGTATTTTCATCGCCATCGCCATCGAGTTCACATTCTCCGTGATTTTCTCTGCTTTTTTCATCAGTTTTCATTCTTTGCTTTCCAATCTTCCGCCAACCCGCACGCGCCATTTCGCTCTGCTTAAACAAAAAAGAAATAAAAGAAGAGATGACGTGTCCCAATGAGCGCGCGAGCTGGACAGAAGAGGAGACGATGACTTTGATTACGCTCTGGGAAGAACACCTCTCAGGCCTTCGTGGTCAAAAGCGGAATGCCAAAATTTATTCTGCCATTACGGAAGCGCTGGCCAGGTACGGCATCGTGAGGACGCGAGCCCAAGTGCATACTAAAATCGAAAATCTGCGAAGCAAGTACAGGTGAGCATTTTGACTTGAATATCATGGCTGTGTACTGCCGAGGAGCTTACGCCGTGCATGTCAATGCTGCCACCAACCAAATGACAATAGTTATAGCGCGAGAACAAAACGACGACACAGAGACAAGGGCACTCCCTGTCTCTGTGTCGTCGTTTTGTTCTTGCGTTATAACTATCGTCATGCCATACCAACTAGCCCAAGCTGCCACACTTCTAACCAACCAAATGTTCGCGGAAAACGGCGCGAAAAAGCTCTGCCTCTTATGACCATTTAGGTGTGATTTGGCTAGGTGTCCCACATAAAAACACTTGCTATGCCTATCTAGTTGTCAATTTAAACAAATTTGTACCCGCGTTGATTGTATTGCCTTTCTGGGGCAACATTATAGATGAGTTAATAGCTCGTCCTCATGGCCTCTCTCAGGTGCCTTTATTGGCAAGTTCAGTCGGAGATAAAATTTTGAGGCAATGAAAAAAAAAAAAAAACCTTGGAAGACAGTATGTTCCTGAAGCCAACACTTTAACAAACGGACCTGTCCTCAGGAATTAAAGTCCTACAGAATACAGGTCCACTTGTGAAAACATTAACTCTAGACTAGACATACCTTGTGTACCTAGGATTTTTTATCTTTATAGTGCGACTACCAAGAATGAACTGTGTGTAAGTTGGTGCAGTCGTCTTGCCATTGGATACTGTTATCGAATTGGATTATCACACGCAGTACGCACAACAATTCAACCCATTCCACTGTTCAAAGCCTGGTGTCATAAGGTGGTGTCATACACAAGCCCAGAGAATCGTTTCGACTTGCTTCTGTCACTACTACTAAGCTTGCACTTTCGTTTATTACAGATTATTCTCAAAAAACAGAACTACAGGTTCTGGTGCGGTCACGTGGCCATTTTATTGGCGAATCCACCAGTTCCTTGGGAGTCTGCCGGTAAATGACGCTACACTTGCTGTTGAAAGCAACTGCGAAAGCCTCTGCATTTCACTTCACAGGTTGGTATCTACCTTATATGTGCCGATGAGTTACTTGGTGAGCCACGACGATTTCAAAAAGCATTGCACAAACGGACACCATCACGCACATAAAATTGCAGTGTTTGCATTGCTTTATGTGCGTAAATGTGTATTTGTCTATTGCTTCGTCAGCATGTACATTCCCCTGAGCACTGGTGCAAGTTGCAACGAATGGTGTCTCTAATATGTGTCCAGCCTTTGTGACACTACTGTTAATATTTATGTAACTTTTCGCAGATCGTACGCAGTATGGAAACGGGGAATGAATTAAGCGAGCTTCTCGGCTGTGAGGCCGAGATGCAGCTGGTGATAGAAGTTCCAGAATCTTCAAGCGTAACCGTTGCCAAAAGTACTGCTAATTTAGAGCAAACTGCTGTAACTGGACCGGCGGAGACAGCTGCACCTGCCGTGGAAAGCCTTCCGCAATGCAGTGAATCGTCACCAGCGGACTGCTGCATCAAAAAAAAAAAAAAAAAGGACACGAGCTGGCCCCGATTCTGCAATCATGGAAATGGTTAAAGAGCAAAAGATGTTCAGAGGAATGTGGCAAGAGTGCAAAGCACGAGAACTCGAGCTACAAAATGAACAGTTGAAGCTTCAGAAGGAAGCAGCTAAAAGAGAAGAGAAGCAGATTGGTATTCTTCAAAAGTTCCTTGAATAATGGAGGCCTTAAAGAAAGGTACAGTGAAGATGCTACAAAGGTACCTCTCACCAGGGACATTCAAAGAAGTGTTGAAAAGTCCCACAAGGTGTACCGGGAGCGAATTGAACGAGAAAACGCTGCGACGTCCCAGAAGCGAAAGCATGAGGAGGAGGAGCTAAGTGAACACTGCGAGCGGAAGAAGCTGATCAACGAGAAGTCGAGCCTCCAAAACCGACTGTCGTCTCTCAAAGCTCTGCTTGCAAGTTCACAAGAGCTTATAAGCGAAGGTCTGGCTGCCAAAGACATGGACAAAGTGGAGAGTGGCAATGTTTTGCTGGGGGATGTGAACTCTAAACTGCCCTGTGTGCTTGAGCGAATCAAAGCAGTTGACTTGGCTTTTCAGTCTATGAAGGCAACCTGAATCCTTGTGAAAATGGTGTTTGTGTGCACATCTCATTACGTGGCTGTGTTGTGTTTTTGTGTTTAGCGGCAAGGTGCTGCAAGCCAATTGCCACCTGTGGTTCTTTTGGCACTGATGTTTGCACGGTCAAAATTTTGGTGGCCTGGCTTGGACCACGATATTGAGCGCTTAGCCGCTGTGTGTCAGCACTGCGTACAGGCGTTGCCCATGCCACCCGCGCAAGCACCCATTCGCTGGCCAGAGACGCAGGAAAGATGGTCGCGACTGCATGTCAACTTCGCGGGTCCGATCCAAAACAAGATGCTTCTTGTTGTCATGGACTCTCACAGTAAATGGATTGAGGCCATTTCCCCTGGCTCACGCGACCTCGAGCAACACAGTCGATGCCCTGCGAACGCTGTTCAGTAGATTCGGTCTGCCACACACAGTAGTGTCTGATGATGGCACGCCATTCACGGGATGGGAGTTCAAGGAGTTCTTGCAACAGAACGGGGTAGTTCACGTGTGGGCACCCCCCTACCATCCACAGAGTAATGGACTCGCCGAACGTGCGGTGCGAACCATCAAAGACGAACTAAAGAAGTGTGGGGACGCAGACTTGTCAAAGACGCTGGCTAGAACACTGTGCCGCTATAGAAACACGCCGCTTCCGTCCGAGCGCTCACCATCAGAAATGTTGTTGGGTTACCAGCTCCGCACCCGATTAGACATGTGTTTTCCTCCCAGGAGCCGAGCAACAGGGGATGTCCACTCTGCTGACTGCGCCGGGCGGAACTTCGCACCGGGAGATCCTGTGTACCTTCGCAATTACGGCCGTGGTGAGAAGTGGACACCTGGAAAGGTGCGGTCAACCTCTGGTGCATGCATCGTGTCTGTCGACACGGAGAACGGACTTGTGCACCGGCACATGGACCAGCTCAGGCGGAGAAGCATCGAAGAACCGACGAGTCCAGAGGCTCTCACTAGCCACCAGATTAGTGCGGACCCTCCAGTACAAGACTGCGAAGCTCCAACGGCTACTGGCCCTGGTCTTCCGGGCCACCCGCCCCCAGAGCTAAGACGTTCCACACGTATCAAAAAGCCAGTGGAGCGTTATGGATTCTAAGGAAGAAGGAATGCCACGAACTGTTGGCCACCGCTAAACAAGCGCTGCCAGTCTACGCTGCGCGCGCCTTCGATCTTATCTCCCTCTTCCCCTTCCCTTAACTTTCGTTCTTGTAAAAACCCAAGCCGGACAATAAACGCTCTCTTTTTTTTTGCCCTGGCCACTCTGTTCGTGCATTTCGTGGCGCGGCCCAGCCGCGGGGCCGGTTCCAACACTTTTCAAGAAAGTGCCAAAAAAAGGACATCAAAAACATATCCACTTGCGGCCTGCCATCGAAAATTCGGTATCAAGAAGTGAGCATGTATGCACTCGAGGAGACAGCTGGCCCATACAGCAAAGAAAGCGATAGTCACCAAGCACCTGTTCTGAATGTTCCCCAATTCCTGACGTCCACAAATGTGGTCTTCCCAGCGCTTACTGGGCTCGACATATAGTTGCTGGAGCCGACGTCACGGTGTTTACAGTTTGTGCACTAGATGGTGACAAATTGAATTTTGACAAGTATATGCTAATGACATCATATGAAAACAAGCTACAAGACACAGTTTTTGTGTGAACCACAAAAATAAAGACCCTTGACATTACCGACATCAAAATTGCAGAAGAGTTGCTTCGCCACGACGACTCTATGACAGCATGCAGAGAATTTAGTAAAAGTGGTGAATTTAGAGTGAATTCAAAGTATAAAAAAAAACTTTTGCTGACAGAACCTTCAACCCATCTTGCAGCCATATGGTCTCAAAGCAAGACGAGTGTCTTACAAGCTTTAGGAAAGTCCTAGACGCAGTCATAGTAGTTGGTCGGTTAGATTAGCAAGAGTACTATGGGGTGCTTGAATACGCAGAAGAAGCCTTTAGCAACAGTTGAAGCCCAACCTGCGGCAGTTTGACAAACACTCTACTAGTCTGAATGAATGTTATGTTGAGCTGCTGCACTGATAGCAGTTCGTTGTATATGCACCTGTGAAAGGCTGTACGACTTATATTCTTGAGCCATGAACAGGCCTCTGTTGAAAGAGGTTTTAGCGCCAACTGACACAGGTATCTGTTGGGAACCTGAAGTAGATCTCACATCTATTGGAAACCTGAAGTAGATCTCGCATGTGTTGCAGCAAATCATCTGTGATGCAGTAAGCAAGGCTGTTGGTGTCGTGAACATTGTAATAACAATGGAATTGCGTAAATCTGTCTCAGCTGCACACAGCCGCTACCTGGCATACTCGGAGGAGATAAAAAACAAGCAGGCAAAGGTATCAAAGAGAAGCCACATTGAGGAAAAAACTCACAGTATCAAAGCGACGACGCGGAAGCCTGAAGAAACAATCGCTGACTTGACAGCTTGCGCCAACAATTACGCTGAGTGGGCAGAAGCTAAAAGTGACATCTTTTTTATTGTGAAGTCCGACAGTCTGGGAAAAACAGCGAAAGACTTTGGAACTTGCAGATGTAGATGAGAAGTTAAAATAAACCTTCATAAAATTAATCTTTAGTCCACTGCATGAAAAGGACCTTTTGTTTATGTGTGTGCCTTTGTATGCAATATGTCAAATTTTTGGTGCATATTGTTATTTCATCAAGCCAACCGTAAAACTGGTTTTTGAAGCCTGTGATAAACAAAAAAGATGGAGTTCCTAAATAATCTTAAATCTTTGTTAGCTTGATAATTATTGTTCAAATGTACTTGGTTTTGCTTCTGTGAAATGAAGGACAAATTTTGATGCTGTGGAGAGTGCTGTTGTCGTTTTCTGCGGTTTCAAGTATGTTTTAGGTTCCTAAAACTACTCATTAGGTCCTTGAAAACTGTTGAATTTGGTTTCACTCGGGTGCTATGAACCCGAGTGATGCATGATGAGTGAATTCTCACTAAGTGCACTAACTTGCCTGAATAAAGGTAATGTTGCGCACAATGGGGTAGCCATGAGACACAGCCCCCCCCCCCCCCTCCCCTCCAAGATGTGAAAGCTCTAAAAGCTGGAGGTAAAACATCCACCGTCTGCAAAAAAGCCATTCGCACAGTTGACTAGCCATAATCGGCACATCAACGGGCCATCAGGTCCCTTACAAAAATGGACATTGACGTGATGTAATTTTAGCAGGCACGTTTTATTTAATTACTGTTGCAAGTATTCCTCTTGGTGTGTCCTGAAAAGTGCGTCATGAAAACTGAAGACACGGCACCGACTATAAAAAGGAATGAGGAAAAAAGACAGTTCGATGGCCTTGAGGGAGCCTTCCCCACAATGACGAGAACCTTGTTTACTAAATTGTGAACAAAGCTCCCCTTAGAGAAGCCAAAACAGCTTTTTTTTTTCTTTTTTTTTGATGCCCTTTTAATTTTCTCGAGCAGACGTGCTTTGGTCAAAACTTCGACTTGATAGACAGCGAGAAATCAACATTGCTGAAATATTTTCAGACGCGGTTTTGTTCGAAGGACTGCAGCTAAGTACAAATATATGCTCTCATTGAATAGTGCGATGGTCAATGCATACATTGTTGCATGGAGCAATGTCTTTTCCGAAATGAAGGTGCTGATAAAATATCGCCTGCGTGGCCATGGATGCGCAGTTCCTAAGGCACATGGAGCTGAGCAAAAGCAATCAGCTTCACTTTTTCACCAGCCGACATGACGTTAGGTCTGTGAAGGTGCGCTAAAATTTGCTGTAAAATATCACATTCACGTGCTTTGACTAGCAGCTCATGCTGACCTCACTGCATCGAGGTAATGCTTACAGCAATTCAAATACACTGTTAAGCAAAAAGTATAACACCACAGATCATTGTTGCAGAAAGAAAGCTGAAGCCGCGCAACCACTCAAGGGCAGGAGCAAGAGTTACACCAGATCTAACCGAAGCGCATGCGTCGCAAAGCCTCATCGTTTAGGCAACCTGGCTGCCTTGACCGCCGCATGTGTGCAGTGGGCACAGAGTGTGAGGGAGCGAACGGCTTCATGTTAGATGTCACTGTCTGCGATGGCAAAATACATGAAAAACTCTCTTGTTTGTGTGTATATGGTGCACGTCGCTTCTCGATCGGTGGAGTTTATTGGTCGGTGTTTTGTTGTTTGAAATGTGCCTGCGCTCAGTGCTTGTCCTGTGCATTATGTTAATGCTGCTTATTACAAAGATGCACTATACTGAAGGGGAGACCTTCGGATTCATATCGTGGAGCACTCGAAGTGAAACAGTAACCCCCGAATGCAGAGATGTTACTTGACTCGTACTTGACTCGTTCTTGACTCAAGACAGTCTTGCCGGTCACTATAATCGTTCTCGAACTTGCGGATGACTTGAAGGCGACTTGGCCAACACCATCTAGAAAAGGTCAAGGCCTCTCCACTTCCCTTCGCCGGCGGTGTGACGTCACCCCACCATGCCCGAGGTTGGCCCGAGCCAGTACGGTGTTCTGTTTCCCTTTTTCTGCAACAGATGGCGCGACGAAGCGAGGGAGACAGACCCTACGGACGCGCCGGCGAAGCCACGTTTTTTTTCGGCGTGTTGCGTCAGCCTGGTAGTGGTGTTTTGTGGTTGTGCGGTTGCAATTTGCTTTGACGACTTGTTGTGACCTACTACATGTACAGCGCATCACGATGGGACGCTGTTGCGTGCCCAACTGCAAGGGAAATTACGACAACGGGCCTAAGGTGCGTTTGTTTTCGTTCCCGAGCGATCCTGTGCGGAAAGCGAAAAGGCAGCGTGCCGTCCGGCGCGACGACATTGACGTGTGTCAACTCAAGAACCCTCAGGTAAGCGTTCGAATACACCCTTTTCTTGAATGCGTAACATTCGTATTTAACGCGCTGTGATTGTTATAGCTGCTCACGCGTTTTGCACATGCTTTACGCGTTGGTCGTCGGGGTGCTGTTTCCTAACCAAGCTGTGCAATCGCCCATTGCGGCTTCGTTATTGTTTATAAGAAGAATGCTGTATCACCTTTGCTTTATGAGGTGGACGGTGTCAAGCTTCACGGTGCATTACTTCGCCCCTTCTCTGTGTTACAATGTGCAGGTCTGCGAGCTTCATTTCAAAGCGGAGCACCTTCGAACGACGTCAAAGTACACCGACGGCGATGGGCGGACTATTGAGGTTCCGATGAAGCTGACCCGGCTGATGGCTGATGCTGTTCCTACCATTTTTCCTGGATGCCCGAGTTATCTCTCCGATTCTCAAACGTCACGAGAAGAGCCCGACGTCAAGCGAAGGCGAAAGGAAAATGAACAGTTGCTCGAAGCTATCCAGGAATCAGCGCTGGCATTTGCTGCAGAGCAGGACGAGAACAAGGTCGAAAACTTCGAAGATATAACTTCTAGGCTCACTCGATTGCATCAAAAGAAGTTCTGGTCACAAACAGTCCGCGAAGGTTGCGTCATCTTCGCTCACGTCAGACCTACAGATCACGCACCGGATCTCCTGTCGTCAGTGTGTGTGTCGTCAGACCTGTGCGTGCGTGTGTTCTGGAAGCGTGCTCTACTGACATAGAACGACAACCTGAAGATTCCTGAAAAAATCCAGGATTTTCGAAGGTTAGTGAAGCTTTTAGATAATGTGGAGGACTTCTGCACGACAAAAGCACCCCACGAGACGATGAAGTGAATTCAACGCTCGCTCTTGTGTGCACCCTTTTGCAAGACGTTACAACTGAAGGGTTGGTCGACGATGAGAGGGTTGATGTTCTGAAATTTCTTAAGGAGCAGTGTTTTCTTTGTAGAAGAAAATCAATGATTTGAGGGGTACTCCTCTGAAGTGTTAGTTCTGGCTAGCATATTATTTACCATTTCACCAGATGCGTAGAAGTTCCTACGAAACAGCGGTGTGGTCATTTTGCCCACATCCTAGTACTGTTGAAAAGAGTGTGTGGCCGACATGATGTTAGCCCATTACAGGAGCAGTCCGAAGACGGTTTCTTGTTGTACGTGATCAGAAGGGCGAGTTCACTGAAGTCACAGGAGCGAAATGTTACGTTAATGGTGGACGAGATACATTTTCAGCAGTACTTTGAGTATAAAGGAGGCGGTGTGACAGGCTCTGCTTCCAACAGTGCTGAGCCAGAAAAAACTGCGCATGTCTTCATGGTGCAGTCTCTTCTGTCATCCTACAAACATGTAGTACATGTCCTGTCGGTTGTCTAGAATTACAGCGGAGGAGCTGCATGATGTTCTGAATAAGATAATCATAGGCCTAGAAGATGCTGGCATTCATGTAGTCGCAGTGATAACTGACAACTCAATTCCCGGAAAAATGATGGCAATGTTTGGCAAAAAAAAAGGTGCCAGCTTGGATATCGTATACCCACATCCTGCGAATGCACAGCAGCCGTTGTTTCATGTTGTTGATTCTGTGCATTTATTAAAATGTGTTCGGAACAACTGGCTTAACCAGAAAATTCGGGCAAGTGTCTGAACTATCCCACGTTTCACAGCGACTCGCCAGACAGTCGAAAAATGGAGGGTGCTTCATTCAGTTCCCCAAGAGAACTCCATGAGGCAGAACAGAGCAGCATTGCAAAAGTTGCGTACGGGCTCACCCACAAGGCTCTGCACCCCAGTATTCTCGAACGACAAAATGTTCGACTGGCCCTTAAAGTTTTCAGCGGTTTTGTCTCGGCAGCTTTGAGGATTCGAGGGGAAGAACTAAGGCTCGAAGTGGCAGAAGGCACAGCACAATTTATTGATGTCATTGTTAAGTGGTGGGACATTGTGAATGTTAAAAGCCCTCACAAGGGTCAGCGATTGCGGAATGTTTGGCAGGAGCCTGTAAGTGAAGTAAACTGCCACCAACTGAAGTATCTGGATGAATTCGTTGACTGGCTCGATAGCTGGAAGGCAGTAAGCAAGACACAGGCAAGCTGACAACTGAAACACACTCCGCCCTCCGCCAAACAACGTATGCTCTCATTGAAGTCTCCCAGTACTGCTTGGAAGAACTTTGCTTCAGATATGTTCTTCTTGGTAAATTTCAGACAGATGGTCTGGAACCAAGATTTGGCAAATACAGGCAGCTGTGTGGTGCACAGTACCACATTTCAATCACACAACTATTTGAAGCAGAGGCAAACTTCGCTTGCAGGATACATTGATTTTAGAGGATTTACCCGAGGCTTCAAAAGAAGGTGACAAAGAGCTCAACCCTGAGGTGCTTCTGGCCAAGTACATCATACCAGTGCTAGACAGCGAGCTAAAGAAGCCTCGCACAGATATGCCGGCTGTTGTGTATATAGCTGGCTACTGTGACCATGCTGCCTTAAAGCGTCAGCCATGCGAGGATTGTTGCATGCAGCTGACTGTCGCAGAAAGAGTACTTGACCAAAGGCGAACATGTGCTCATAGACAAAGTGAACCGGGGAGGTCTGAAGTTCCCGCAACCTTTTGTGGTACACGCTGTACTGTGTACGAAAGTTGTGTTGGAGCATTGTACAAATGACGAGTACCTGCTTGTTTTCCACAAAGAGAATAACCAAAGGTTGTCACTGCTGAGCATTATGATGTTTTTGTTGTCTGATAGTGAAGGCCTCGAAATGTGCGCTAGCGGTCACTGTCCTGATGTTGTCCTCAAAAATATTTTACGGCCTGCTGTGAACACACAGTTAAAAAATTATGCAAGCACTAGAAACGACGTCTTGACAAAAGCAAAGCTTAAGTGTCAAGCAGAGGAAGGTTCTTACACTTAAGTGAAATGTGCTCTTGAAGTTGCATGCCTGCCATTTTACTAGCTTGTTCAAAATGAGTACCTTACATCATTTTTATTTTGTCCATTGTATACCTCTGAACGCTTCCATACATAGGTGACTTCTGATCTAAGTTCATAAATTTGCCTTTATGCTCAGCAATAGTGCTACATGTGCTTATGCTCTTCTTTTCTTTGATGTACTCATGATAATGTATTTCTAATACCCACATTCGCAGCTCTTGTTTCTGTATATATGTTCCACGTGCTGTCATTGGATATAAATGTGTTCAAATCATGTTTTCGTCTCCAGTTGATCTTGTGAGTGCTTGAAAAATATGTAATTGTCCTGTAAAACCAAGAAAGTGAACGCTGGTTCTTTGCCCCACTCCTGTCGCTTTGTTATATATTCAAGAGTTTAAAAAAAAAACTGGAAAGGCGACCGCATGCATGACAGTGGCGGCGGCACCGCGCGCTGCCCCGCTAAGAAGTCGGGCAAGAAGCGGTGACATCACGGCGGCAGTGAAGGGGCCTTGACCTTTTCTAGATGGTGTTGACTTGGCTCGGTCGAAGTCAGGACAAGTTTCAAGTCAGCTGCGGGGCTAGCTTGAAAGCGACTTCACGCGTTATTTCAACATGGCCACCTCTCGAATGGACGTCGCGCGGAGGGTGGCCGCTTTTGAGTTTGCTTACCTCGCCATAAGCGTAGCATTTTCTGAGGCGCACTGCCTGCCGAAGATTCCTCGACCCGCTTTACGTGACCGAGGAAATCCGATGGAGTTGTACGACGAGCAACAATTCCACGCTCAGTATTCACGAAGAACGCCGTGTGGCAGCTGCTGGCTATGTTGCCGCTCTGTGAAAGTGGGGACAACCGAAGACAGCCTGTGCTTCCAGTGTTACAGCTATTGATGGCTCTCAGGTTTTACGGCACTGCCACATTCCAAACAGTTACCGGGAATCTCGTCCGCATTCCGTAGTCTACAGTGTGCCGTGCAGTAGGAAAAGTTACGCTACTCGTCGCAAAGCACCTGTACGCGATGCTGGTGCGCTTTCCACAACCGGCAGCACTTTCTGTAGTTATGCGGGACTTTTCTGAAGTTGCCGAGTTCCCTGGCGTGGGGCCACGGCACTGCCGCTGCGGATCGACGCTCACCTATCATGTATCTGCAGGTGCTGCTTTTTGCCGTCGTGGGCCAGCTGTCGTCTGCCTTATCGGATGGCCTACCGACTACAGTCACCGAAGATTCTGGCGTGTGCTCGGGTACACCTTTGAGCAGCTTTTCCGCGCACCACAGCCCGTTTTTTCGGGTTTCGGATGCTTTGCCACCAAATCTGGACTTTACCGTGTTTGCCGTCCGGCAACATGGTGCAACATCGGCTGACCCACCCCTTCAAAAGCGCGCCGGCTGCATCGACACTTCGGGCCACGGCACTGCCGCTGCGGATCGACGCTCACCCATCATGTATCTGCAGGTTAGTTATTACAACTGTTGTTCCTACCGGAACGATGATATTTGCCTTTTGGCGGTGTCGTGGCCTTCTGGGTTTTTGAAATTTGCTCGGAGTGCAGCGCTATTCCTCAGCCGCCTTTTGTTACTTCACGGTGACGTGGAGGAAAACCCTGGACCAATGAATAAGCCCCAGGAAGAAAAATTGAATTTCGTGTTCGATGCTATTAACAACATGCTAGAAAACGATGCTAAAAAACAACAACGCTACCTTGCTGGAATCCGTAAATAAAATTTTATTAATACATGCTGCTATTCAAAACGATGTCGAACAGCTCAAAACTCGGGTGCAGGTTATCGAATCTAAATTGCAAAACAACGATAAAAGCGTAATTCTACCAACCCACGATCATTTTTCTACATTACAAGACAAAATCGACGACCTGGAAAATAGATCTCGGCGTTCCAATGTTCTTTTCTTTGGCGTAGATGATAAAGAACCATCTGAAACGTGGGATGCAACTGAAGGTTCTCATTAGGGACTTTTACGCGTCAAAATTAGGCATAACAGTAGATTCCGTTGCCCGAGCTCATAGATTAGGTCGTTTTGTACGGGACAAAAAGAGACCCACTATAGCCAAGTTTTCAACGATAGGGAAATCGAAGCAATTTTGAACAAAGGACCTAAACTGAAAAACACGCCCTTCAGCATCTCGCGCGATTACTCGGTGCCCGTTCGCGACAAGCGTCGAAAGCTTGCCCAGTTCAAGAAATCTGTAGCCAAGGAGGGCGACCGTTGCCGCCTGGTATTCACTAAGCTGTTCGTGAATGACGACATCTACGTGTGGGACACTGTAAATGAATGCGCTGTCCGATTAAATCCTCGTGAGAACGCACATGCGGCGGAAACCCCCGTAAACGACACATGCAAATGACGTAGCTCTCCCCCGAGAATTGAGTGTTCTTCGCTTCTCGTACCCCGCCCGATAGTCAAACATTTTCCATTCTTGTTTACAAATATCCGTAGTGTTCTTTCTAAAACTGTCCCTGTTTCTTCACTGATAGAGTCGTTGTCAGCATCAATAGTAATATTAACCGAAACATGGCTTAATGACACTGTTAGTGATAACAATATCTTTGTTTGTGCATCTGAATTCAACTTTTCTCGTTACGATCGAAAGCACCGAAGGGGCAGTGGTGTCCTCCTTGCCGTCAAGAATGATCTTGTTGTTACCCCCATCTCAGTATGTTCTTTTCTGGAATGTGCCTTTCTTTCCTTGAAGTGTGCTGATTGCCATGTTATAATTGCCGTTTTTTACCGTCCCCCCAATATGGGCTGCACGTTTTTGAATGAATTTTCTCGTGTTCTGGGCGATATTCACACCCGTTTTCCGAACGCTGTACTTATCATTTTCGGTGATTTCAGTTTTCCTGCCATTAATTGGAGTGCCCTTACTGTTCCACCAAGTGATGTTGAAGCGCACAAATTTTTGCAGAGTTGCCTGGACTTTTCTTTAACTCAACTCATCAATTTTCCTGCACGCTGCTCAGCGACAAGTTCAAATACCCTTGACCTAATTTTAACAAATGAACCCGATGTTTGCTCGAACATTAATATTTTTGATGGTCTTTCCGACCATGCGATTATTACCGGAAACTTGATTCGCCCACTTGTCGAAAGAATAGCAACTAACAAATCGATTAGGTGCTATAACAGAGGTAACTTTGATAGCATAAATAATGAATTGTCTGCCTTTTACGAAGAATTTATACATGGTCACCTCCAGCGCGCCATTCAAGAAAACTGGTTGCTGTTAATAAATAAACTTACTGGCCTCATTAATAAATTCATACCTGTCATCACCGTGAAAACCCGAAGCACGGTTCCTTGGTTTACTCAGCAGCTCCGACGGTTGAACAACAACAAAAAACGTTTATATAAACAGGCCGTCCAAAAGGATACCTTTAACTCTTGGACGAAATACAAAAAATGCGATAAAGAATATCAGTCGCTTTTGAAATCTACTCGCCACCATTTCTTTAACCATGATTTATCATCTATACTTGCAAATAATCCACGCAGATTCTGGCGCGTTGTTAACCCCAAATGTTATCCTGATATAGTCCTAAGCAATAACGATGGCGTTTCAGTTCCCACATCTCAATGCGCAGATGTCTTAAACCAGGCGTTTTCCTCAGTTTTTACCAGAGAAGACGTTTCATCCGCTCCCATATTGCATAGTTTCAGCAGCACAGTCATGCCGGAGATTGTTATCAGTGAGGCCGGTATTCTGTCCCTTTTACAGAAACTAAAAATTTCTTCCACCTTGGATAATATAGGCTTAAATAATAAAATCCTGAAATCTATATCATTCAGTATCACCCCCTTCTTATGTGCTCTGTTTTCACAGTCTTTGTCTACCGGAACTCTACCCCAAGATTGGCTATCAGCTAAAGTCGTCCCCCTCTTCAAATCAGGTGAACGTTCCTCACCGCTAAATTACAGGCCCATTTCCTTAACTAGTACCATTTGCAAACTCATGGAGCATATCATACACACTCAAGTAATAAACTATCTCGAACGTCACAATATCATTTTCAATTTTCAGCACTGTTTTCGCAAGGGATTTTCATGCGACAACCAACTTGCCGGTTTTGTTCACGACCTTCATAAATCCATGGATGCTGGTAGCCAGGTCGACGCCATTTTCTCAGATTTCGCTAAAGCTTTTGACCGCGTTCCTCACCACAGAATACTACTAAAGCTAGAACAACTTAACATTCACCCTATAGTTCTTGCATGGATAAAAGCTTTTCTTTCCTCCAGGTCTCAATTCACCTTTGCTATGAATTTTATTCTTCCTCTTTACCGGTAACATCTGGTGTACCCCAAGGCAGTGTTCTTGGTCTTCTACTTTCCTCGTTTACACTAATGATCTACCGAATTTTTTATCTTCACACGTTCGACTTTTCGCGGACGACTGCGTAATATACCGTAACATTTCTTCTGATTCTGACCGCTTAGCTTTGCAATCTGACCTTAACAAAATTAATCATTGGTGTTCAACTTGGCTTATGTCGTTAAATGTTTCTAAAATAAAGTGCATGTCCTTTACTAACGCTGCTACACGTTTTCCTAGTCAATACTCATTGAATAATACGACACTTGAGTAAACATCTACCTACAAGTACCTCGGTCTCCACTTTCAATCGAATCTATCTTGGCACCATCATATAGAAGTCACTCTTGCAGCTGCTAACCGGTCTCTCGGGTTACTAAACGAAATCTTAAACAGGCTCCATCGAAGTTAAAAAAACTTGCTTTTACCAGTTTAATTCGCCCTAAATAGAATATGCCAGTACCATTTGGGATCCTCATCAAGCCTACATCGTATCAAATATTGAATCTTTGCAAAACCGAGCTGCTCGTTTCATTTACTCAGATTATTCTACCTATTCCAGCGTAACTAACTTAAAAAACCGTGCTGAGCTAGAGGATTTGGCCATTCGTCGGAAATATGCACGCCTATCACTTTTCCACAAACTTTACAATCACCCATCATTACATGACAGTTTCTTTGAACCCGCCTGTTCCATCTTTCCCCGCCGTGATCATCCTAACAAAGTCAAACAACCGCTATCTCGCACACTTCGTTTCGCTCAGTCATTCATCCCGCGCACTATTATTGAGTGGAACAGTTTGCCTGCACATATTGCCACCGAGAAAGACTCGGTAAAGTTTTCAGAGCTCATGCGCACTACGGTGACTAACTAAATATTTTTGCTTTTGTTGTTTTGTTTTTTTTTTTCGTTTTTTAACTATTGTATAACGCCATGCAATTGCTGCCCGTATTCATGGTTTGCGCTTTGTTGCGGTTGTCAGGTTGCACTGTATCTTGCTGTACTGCTTTTTTTTCTGTTTTGTTGTTTTTTCTTCAAACCATGTTGTATTGGCCTCCCCCTATGTAATACCCTCTTCTAGAGGGCCTTTAGGGGTAACCTGAATAAATAAATAAATAAATAGACAGGTTGTGTCGACTATAGACACGTGCCCCGGTGGTGACGATGCCGAAGTGTTCCGTAACCGCAAAGGCTATTCTTGTTTTTTTCTAAAACACGACGACATTTTCTATCTCTTTCGGTACAAAATTGACTCGGCGCTGTGTCTGTGTGCCTCGTCTATCCTTTGTCCTGTCTAGGGCACTGTTTCGCACTCAGAAAGGCATCGTTTATAGCACAACGCCTCGTAAAATTCCACACACATAAAAAAGAGGTGCCCCTATCACGGGTTTTTTGATCCCCTTCACCATCATGCAGCAAGACATTGCTGCACCCCGCGAGACAAAATTCTGCTGAGGGCAATGTCCTGACCCCCGCTTTTTCTCTTGTTTACCAAGCTCAACAAAAGGATACGAATCAAATTTATTCCCAGAACTTGTTTTTTTTTTTTTCATATATAACTGCGACCTAGCCCACTACAGGCATGTCCACAGGCGAACAGAAAGGCAAATACCGTGAAAATCTCGTTACCTCGTGAGCTAGGTCAGTACAAATGCACGCCATGGCATTCGATTAAAAAAAAAAAAAGAAACGACGAAAGGACCCAACGCGATGCTTGTTTCGCCTCCAAACAAGCAACCGTGGAGAAACGCGCCGTACTTGGGTGGCCACTAAAACCAGCGGGCAATGAACGCTTTATACAAGCAACACTGCAAATCGCTGTGGCGGCAGGCACCACGTGCCGCTCGTTAGCCGTAAAATGGCAAAAATATGCTTGTGGCCCTTCGTTTTTATAGTTACTTTAAAACGTATGGTCTTTTTTGCTGTAACACATGCCTAACGCTAACAACTTCATTATTACCCTCGTTAGCAGGCGAGCAGCATGTTTCTGCTTTAAAGCTCGTTCTTGACTTGACTAAGCAAGGCAGCCTGAGCATCTATGAAACGCAAATGCTGACTTGGGCGTTTTGAAGTCCACTGCTTGCTTCACGCCGACTTGCTCAAGTCAAGTCGAAGTCGCGAGCCAAGTAACATGTCTGCATTCGGAGGCAAGTCCGCTCTCAAGTTGGTGCGGTCAGCGCTTTGTTAACAGCGTGAGCGCGAGAATAACGCCTTCAAACAATTTTTTCCTAAGTAGTTGACAAGTGCGCAGTTGTTTACCTCGTGAGCACATTTCTGTGAATTGTTTAACCGGGATCATAGAAAAGTTGTGTTAGTGCGGACAAGTTTTTCTTTGTTTGTATTGTTTGGAGTAGAAAGCGGAGTGCGCATGCGCAGCTGTAGTTCAGCAAGGAATTCTAACAGAATCGTACGGCCTCCTTGTTTGTTGGTAGTGGTGCTTGGCGCCTCGCTCGCGATAAACATCTATCTTATTTTAGTAATACTTGTGTTTGGATGGTGCTTGTTAGCTCTAAGCGTCACCCGTGTCTAAGACGCATATGCTAGAGCAGTTGGTAAAGAATTTGCTCTCTTTTTTCTCTTTATCACAAAAAAGGACCGTGGACGTTCAAAAACAAGGGTGTGGTGCGCTCGTCGTTTTTTTCGGTCCTTCTTCATTCTGTGTGCTAAAGCTACTATGATACTGGATTGATCTATAGGGTGACAATACAGCATATTGCTTCATGTCAGGTGTGCCTTGCAAAGCTCGCCTACGTGCCAATAGATTCCATTAAATTCGTTTTTACCGACATTTTCGTTCACCTGTAACATAGGTTGCGTGACAACTGCTGGCAGCCGTGCATGTGTAGCCGATTATTAAGCTGGATTTGAGTTTGAACGGACTTTTCGTCTGTGTGTGTGGCCACATTGCCTTACCTGAACTATGCAAACACTAGTTTGAGCAGAAGTGCTGACGTTCAAGCACAACTTATTTTTTTATTCCGCTTGTTCCCACTATGTGTAACTTTCATTATATTCTTGCTACTCAGAGTTATATACGCCTTGCACCACTTTGGAATTTAACTTCGCTTACTTTAAAGCATACCAATATTTTCTTTGTTGCGCAAAAAACACTGTAATGTTATATTTATTGCATGGTATCCATGCATGTGTTCCCACCAAAATGTAAGATTAGGCAGCATATTTATCTGTGACCACAGCAAATATAGAATGCTTTTTTTTTATCGTAGCGTTAAACGAATTGAATAACTTCAGGAATCAGTTTCACTGAATCATTATTGTGAATTAACCAACTGCGGTCAAAAGCTTTCAGGATTCTGATTGCTGTATAGGTTTTCAGAGAAGCTTATATATTTATTGTGACGACACGGAGTTCATGAGCAGTGCTTCGCATGTCTTGGCCTTTAAACTTTTTTAACGCACAGCCAGCCAGCATCATTAAAACTAATGGCCCTAATTTAAGAGTATGCACTGGTCACTGAGTAAAAGAAATGGCAACTTATTACATTATGTAATCGTGTCCATGTAAACCACCTGAAGAGCACTAGTTTCATTTGCACTTAAATAGATAACTACACACTACTTAATTTTACATGTTACCTGCACTGGATACCTTATAAATATGCACACCATCATGTATGCTCCGTGGCATTGTGCTTTTGTGCAATATAGATAAAATATTTACATGTTGTTGCGAATCATATTGCATTCCTTTTATGAAACAATTCGTATGAGTACCATCGTAAGTCTGCAGAAATACACCTGTACCTGTGTCGATGCATACTTAAGCGATTGAACGAGTTTAGCTTTCAACCGGGACTATAGCCTTTTTTCCCCCGCTCCTCCCGTGCGTTAATTTTCGACGCCTGCTTCGCGCCTTCGAGCCCACAGCCCTTCTAAAGGCTACCCTAGGCATGGGCCAGCCTGTGATTCGGTACTGTGCTCGTTCCAACAAACTACTGAAGACTGACTTCCACCCGAAGCAGCAGAAACTTCAGGGTGCGTCAGCGACACGGCCACTTCGTGACAGACGGCCACGGCGCTCGGCTGCAACTGCGCAAAGCTCGCCTGCGGGCGCGTGCGAGAAAGGGTACTCCGACAAGGACACACCAACTTGGGCGGAACCCTCGGAGACGGTTGAATCATGCGCCTCCAGTTCCCCATGGGAATATTGAACGCCATCGTCGTCGTCCCCACACAACCTGGACACGACATGGATAAAAACTGGCGCCCCAAGCTTCTGCTTCACCAACTCAACTCGTCTCCCAGAACAACCGGACGCAGACCAACAATCGAAGCCTGTGACACAGCTCCCGGCCCCTCCTGCAGCAGTGGGAGAGCTTGGCGGCACAATCCTGTATCGCCCAGTGGTCAAGAAGGCCAATTACCTCCCAACAACCCGCAAAGCCATCGGGGCCTTCCTGTCTAGCTTCCCGGCCACTCGGCGCGTTCGTGTCAACTTTCAGCCAACGTGGTCGCAGTGGATGTCCACCCCCTCGGGGATCGACCGCTGTCAATAACATCCACAAGCCTGGCAGTGTCACAGTCGTGAAGGGCCGCTCCTTTCGAGACGCTGTCACCGGTACTGACCGATCGTTGCCGGCACCCGCTCCTCGCATTGTTACGAGAGCGCCTCCTGCCTCTACGAGCACGACGACCCCATCACCCCCTCCTCTGGATATCACGGCCCCCGAGGTCGACCTGAAGAATGCGGTGATCACCAAACTTGTGGTGGCAATTCATGCAGTGATTGTGCTCCTGCCGGTGGATTCTCCGGTGCGTGGATTGTGTGCCGCGGCTCTCGCTGCACATAAAGACAGTGTTCCGGCGAATTAGATGGCTGGATTAACACATCGAGGCCACTCGGACTCTCATCTGCGAGTTCAACTGAACTTTTATTTTTCTGTGCTTGGGCAAGATGCCCAGGTTAGTGTTTTGTGCACTCCCGCCTTTTAATGTGCCTCTTCGACTCATCATCTTCTTCAGTGAATATTTCTTCCTTGGCCTTCTCGGCTGCTTTTCCAGTCCTTTGCGGGTTTTTGCGGCGATTCAGGTGCGCGCAGTGTGAGGTGGAGAAAATGTGACTCTTTTCCCTTTACCTTTTTTGCCCTTTTTCTTTCTTTTTTCTTCTCGCTTTTCCTTACCTATCCCCTTTTATTCCCACTACCCCATCCCCTGCGCTGACAGTGGCGAATCCAGAGGAGGGGGGGCGGTTGTGGCGATCGCCCCCCTATCCCCAAAGCCTGACAGCACTTCTCCCCCTTTCTTCAGTGCTTGCAGTCCAATTGCTATCACCTGTTAGGTGAAATCAGCGGGACTACTATGAGCACACATTAGCAGTATTTATGCAATTACAGGGTTTTGACGCTCGTAAAAACATAGAATATTGAACATGCCCCCCCCCCCCCCCTCCCAATGTTATTTTGAAAGAAATATACTTCTTTAGTGCACAGGAAACCTTTTCAGAAGAAAAATAGAGCCGACAGATAGGACAGAGCGCAACAAAGGCGAAGAAAATGTTCCGGCAGGATCTGCGGGAGGCCTTGCCAACTGCAGAGTTCTTTTGGCGTTCCATGGTGATTAGACTACTAAAGGAAAATTGAAATCACACGTTTTGGGGCAGAAAGTGGTCGTTCTTGGCAACTAAAAGATTCCAAATGACGTGGAGTGCCTTTTGGAACTTGGACCAAAATACTGCGTCCATCCAAGCTTGATAAGACTGAATTGGTCAGCCTCGTCAGGCAGGCTTCAGGAAGAACAGAAGCTGGTGAATTTGAGAGCTGCATTCAACAGAGTCAAGTGTCTGCCCAAGGAGTCCATGAGAAAAAGAACTTCAAAAATTCGGCATGTCCTGCCTGCTCTTAAAAAAAGCGGACATCAAGCTACTCCAGTCTGACAAGGAAGGAGGAATTGTCCTGGTTCCAAAACCACTATGAAAAAAAAGGTGGTGGCAGCCTTATCAGGAAACTTCGGAAAACTGCCGAAAGTGGCTCCGGCAAAAGTAAAGCGAGAAGCTGAGATGCTGTGTGTAATAGCGGGGCTCACTAGATTGGCCCTGTCGGTGAGAACGTGCAAAGATAAAAGCCTCTCTGTCTTCTTCACGGCCAAGACCCACAAGAAATTGTGTCTTTTTCGGGTCATCGTGTCAGGGCGTGACTCCTGGCAAAAACTTGTTGGAAGGTATCTGCAAATGCATATTACAGCCCTGACAATTAGAGGTCCAATCATCGTAAGAAAACCCCAGGACGTCTCAGACTTTCTACGCGATAGGTGTCCCCAAAATGCTTGTGTTTTTCCATGGACGTTGAGGACTTAATTTATTCTCTACCTCGGGACATTCTGCGCGAGGAGGTGAAAGAGTGCATCCAGCGACATGGTGACGATATTTTTTGTAAACTTTGTGGAACTGACGTAGATAGCTTTTTTGAACTTCTGAACTTTTATTTGCAGTCGACGTTCGTCACGAGAAATGAAAAATGGTACATTCAAAGACAGGGTGTGTGTATTGGTTCATGTTAAGCTACAGTCCTCAGTGACATTTTATTAGCTCGTTATGAGAAACGCACACAAGCGAGGCTTGCTAACACATACTGTTAAGGTATTCTGCTATGTTGATGATTTTTTAGTCTTAGATAGTGCAGAACAGTGTGACACAAGGTCACACGCCGACGAGACTTTTAGCACTTTTTTCTGACAACATGACTTATCTGCAGCTTACGACGAACTTCCCTGACAATAACAGACTTAGATTTTTAGACCTGGAGCTCATCTTTCTGTCAGAACACGTGTGCTGCCAATACGCTCCCCACTCCAAGAAAGCCCTGTTACCCTTTAGTTCAGCACACTGCAAGTTTGCTAAGCGAGGAATTGCCAAAGCATGTATGATGGCATCATTGTCGAGGCCTTGCCATCCCCAGATTCAGAGCAGTTTTGGCAACTGTCACGGACGGCCATTTCTGGCGGCTCCGCGTCACGGCAATTAACGGGCGCCGTACCCCCCCCCCCCCCCCCTGTCCATGGGAACGGCGGGCGCATAAAAAAGAGCCGAGAAGTGCAGAATAGGGTGCTCTTCTTCGAACGTGGCTGCTGACGTTTGATCCTCTGTGACTGCGGCGGCGTCTGCAAGGTCGTGGGAGGCCGCGATGTACCCCGAACAAGGATTAGACTACGGGACGCACCGGCTGAGAGCCAAACAGCCTGACCGTTTCCCACGGAGGAAACCGTGGGAAAACCTCTGGTGGCCAAGCCGTATGACAACATCCCAACAGGCTGTCACTCTCGCTAGTTGAGGGCCCTCTCCCAATTAAAAAGGGGTGGGGTCAATATATCTTTTGGGGCGGAGTTTCCATCAATGAAATGCGCATGATTGGACCCATGTAGAGGTCTCTTGTCCCCAAGGAAGAGAGCGAGGAGACACGAGGGGGATTTAAGCGCAGGATTTTGCCCTGCTAGGCAGACTAGTCGCTGACCAACATGGTGTAGAAACAGATCAACAAGCATCTCTTCTAGAAGTTTTTAGTGTGGCTCTGTACTGGCTAGCCACCTAAACTTAGCCGTTCGTCTAGTTGTGACGCGATATTAACGTCTGCAATGTAGACATCGGGACTTCGCCTCGAGTTAGCTCAACCTACTCGAAGTCACCTGCAAGCACTAGCCTCCCGGAGCCACCAGCGTTGCAACACCGCCGACATCGCAGTCATGCCAGAACTCTCTTCGACTTCTCGCATTCGATCGTCGGGGACGCAACGCTGCTAGTCATCACACGTATGCCTTCACCTGTTTATATCTTCGAACTTTCTCCTCCTTAGTTCTATTGTTGTTAGTTTGTGTACTTTGTAATAGTTCTCTCTCGTAAGCTGATTTATTGTTTTATTTATATACTTTTTTAGTTGTATCAAGTGTTGATGTATTTTGTTAGTTGTATTGAAGTGTTGTACTAGATCCCGTGTGCTGCAATATCACTAGAGTAAAGTTTGTTTTGTTTGCTCACGTCTCTGATCTCTTCACTGTCTCTGCTTGCGTACGGAACGAACTAACCTGCTGTCATTCCTGTCGCCGACTTCGCCCTGGCGACGCTAGAGTGGCAGCTTGTAACAAAACTGGCGTCCGCAACAGGAACGTTCCGTACAAGAGTAAGACAGTGAGGGGTGAACGAGAACCGTGCGGACAGCGTGGTGATAGAGCCGCACAGTTGAAGCGGTTGCATCCTGCATATGATTGCGCTGTTTTTATAGTGGCATTGTAGTGACAGTTGTAGTATGGAGTGTATGAATTTTGATAAGTGGATCACGCACGGTGAACAGTTAGGCCTCGAGGGCGCCGAACTGAGACAATGGGTTAAGGAGCAGCAGGAACAGGCGCAGGCGTTAGCCAGAGAAAAGCGGGCACTGGCCCGGAAAGAAAAGGAGAGAGAACGCAAAGAAAAGGAGAGAGAATGCGAAGAAAGGGAGAAAGAACGAGAAGCGGCAAGGGAAGTGGCAAGGAAGCCGGAGAACGGGAAGTGCAGTTACTGCAATTAAAGATTCGCCTCAGTGAGAGTAAGAGTGTGAGGCGGATCTCACAAAAAGCCAGTGAGGAGGAGATTGAAAACGCGGTAGAGATTTCAGAAAAACAGAGAAGAAAGAGAAAAAAAGGAAATAAGGGATAGAAAAGAGCATTATCGAACACGCTACTTGGTGATCGAACAATTGGAACATAAAAACGAGGCAATGAGACGGAAAATTAAGCCATCCGTAAGTGTAGCTCAAGAGAAGTACGATATTCAAACGAGTGAGGCGCAGTCCAGAGCTATAGAGAAGGCTAGCACGTGTGAAGAGCGCAGCAGGTTCGAAGACGAACCAAATGTGAGAGCTGCGAAAGGTGCTGCTCTGAATAGAGAGGCCGACAAAGGCCAGAGCATGTGCGACGAGGTGCTGTGCCAATTAGATGCTAGCAGAACAGCTGAGATATCTGCAGACAGGCTGGTACAGGCCTCAACTGAGGTTGTCGCGACGGTGGAACTTGCAAACAATGTGGTAGTAGGCAAGGAAACCGGAGAAAGCTCAGGAGCAGCAGCCAAAGCAGAGGGTGAGAATAACAGTACAGTTGCCGACAGCTCCCACCCATTCGAGGTAGATTGTGTGAAGGAAAACTGCAGCACTGTTCTTGAGTGTGTTGAGCTTTCCACCAGTCTAGAGTGCGAAAGAGACGATTTTTTAGAAAATCATTTAGGCAGCGTGGATTCGACAGCTGACGCAAGGTGTGCGAGGGTTGACGAGCTGGAGTTGCGATCGGGAAGCTCGGAAAAGAGTCGCAAGAAGCGGCGCAGATGCAAGAAACGTCGGAAAGCCGCGCGAGAAAAAAAGGGTACTACGCAAAAGGCACAACTTCTTTTAGCGTAGCAAGTAGGACCAGGATTTCTGCATCGGCGTCAAAGCCGGCTTGCATGAGTGCGAGGAGCCGGACCAAAAGTAGAAAGAACGCTGGTTCACAAATAAAATCACCTGGAAAGTGCCAGACTTCCCGTTCTATTAACATCATGATTAATGGTGCACCCTTGAGCTGTAAAACTACCGATGACGCAACCCGAGGCCAATTTCCTAACGGTGCAGGAAAAGTCGGTCGCAGACGTCGCGGTAGAGGAGTGAAGGGTACGCACGCGACAAAGTGAAGGCAAGAAGGAGGAAGCAAGCATCGGGGAGAACGAAAAGAGGGTAGCTCATCGGCCAGTTCAGCGAAGAGGCCTTTGTGGCGGGAAGTAAGGCGCCAGCGGCGAAAGGGTAGGCCACAGCGCGCATCCTCGCGACGGAATGTACGCTGGAGATTTAAAGCTTTGCGGGGACAGGATTGTCGAAGGGGTCCTAGAAGAATGGCCACAATAGCTAAACACCACACCGGAGCTAGCCCAAAGAAGGCATGGCCACTCTGTCCCACGCATCGCTTGGGTCCCCTTCGCCAGATTGACAGAAGTCGCCTGAAATCGCGAATGATGCGTCACTGTGCCGTTCAACTGGTAGCACATACGCGTCGTTGCCTCGGAAGTTCTCAAAATCCGGCAAGACCGCAACAACCGCGTGTGCGATTGAAGTGAGGGACAGCTGTAAGCTGGAGAAAGTGTATTTTGAGTTATTTTCTTTTTGCTTGGTGCATTGGTTGTTTTTACTTGTTGTAATGCACATTGAAGGATTTCACTACAGTAGAGGAGCGCACCTGTTCCGTTTTGCTCGTAGTATACCTTGGTGCAGTGTATTCTGTATTGATGGCTGCCGTACACGGCTATTTCTTTTTCTTGTTTGTATGGCGCATTGATATTGTTGCGTGTAACTGAAGCTGGTACTCTAACAATTGGTTTTTTCCCTCTTGTTATTACTTTGATGCACTCTGCCTATTTATGTTGTGTACGAGAGGGACAGTCCTCATGTCTCCCTTGTTGGTGGTGTTTTGTTCCTAGTTGTCGAAAAATTCCCCTCCGTGTGAGCCAATGTTATGAATAACATTCTGAAAGTGGGGGGCAATGTCACGGACGGCCATTTTTGGCGGCCCCGCGTCACGGCAATTAACGGGCGCCGTACCCCCCCACTGACCGTGGGAACAGCGGGCGCATAAAAGAGAGCCGAGAAGTGAAGAATGGGGTGCTCTTCTTTGAACGTCGCCGCCGACGTTCGATCCTTTGTGACTGCGGCGGCGTCTGCAAGGTCGTGGAAGGCCGCGATGTATTCCGAACAAGGATTAGACTACGGGACGCACCGGCTGAGAGCCAAACAGCCTGACCGTTTCCCACGAGGGAAACCGTGGGAAAACCTCTGGTGGCCAAGCCGTACGACAACATCCCAACAGGCTGTCACTCTCGCTAGTTGAGGGCCCTCTCCCAATTAAAAAGGGGTGGGGTCAATATATTTTTTGGGGCGGAGTTTCCATCAATGAAACACGCATGAGTGGACCCATGTAGAGGTCTCTTGTCCCCAAGGAAGAGAGCGAGAAGTCACGAGAGGGATTTAAGCGCAGGATTTTGCCCTGCTAGGCAGACTAGTCGCTGACCAACATGGTGTAGAAACAGATCAACAAGCATCTCTTCTAGAAGTTTTTGGTGTGGCTCTGTATTGGCTGGCCACCTAAACTTAGCCGTTCGTCTAGTTGTGACGCGATATTAACGTCTGCAACGTAGACATCAGGACTTCGCCTCGAGTTAGCTCAGCCTGCTCGAAGTCACCTGCAAGCACTAGCCCCCCGAAGCCACCAGCGTTGCAACACCGCCGACATCGCAGTCGTGCCAGAACTCTCTTCGACTTCTCGCATCCGATCGTCGGGGACGCAACGCTGCCGGTCACCACACGTATGCCTTCACCTGTTTATATCTTCGAACTTTCTCCTCGTACTTCTATTGTTGCTAGTTTGTGGTTTGTAATAGTTCTCTCTCGTAAGCTGATTTATTGTTTTGTTTATATATTTTTTAGTTGTATCAAGTGTTGATGTATTTTGTTAGTTGTATTGAAGTGTTGTACTAGATCCCATGTGCTTCAATATCACTAGAGTAAAGTTTGTTTTGTTTTCTCACGTCTCTGATCTCTTCACTGTCTCTGCTTGCATACGGAACGAACTAACCTGCTGTCATTCCAGTCGTCGACTTCGCGCTGGCGAAGCTAGAGTGGCAGCTTGTAACAGCAACCAAGTTAACAGATTTAAGAATGCAGACTTTCTTGATCACCTTCTCTCAGCATAGCAGAATCACTTCTGAATGTATTGAAGCAGGGCAAGAATGTATAGCATACATCAAAGGACCAGCAAAAGGCAAAAGTGTGTGCCATTCCTTATGTGCACAAAGTATCGCACTGCTTAAAAAGAATCGTTGAGAAAACTGTTGTAAAGGTTGTCTTCACGGCAAAAAATAAGCCGAGCTCTTTTTGTAGAAGAGTTAACTACGAAGGATCTTTAAGTGTTGGGTGCGATACGAAGCACGCGAAGATGTTTGGAGAATGTATTACAGGCGTCGTGTATCTGATTTATTTATCATGTGGTCAATACATCTATCAGATGAGGCGCTGTCTGAACGATCGCCTTAGGGAGCACGCAAATCTGTTGTGCGGATAACTGGGCAGCCACTTGGCAAGTCACTGTGCGAATTTTGGGTGGACACCAAAGTTTGACGAATGCCAAGTAATGGCAAGATATAAGGACAAGAGGGCACGTGAAATATATGAAGCTTTTTTTTTATTCGCAAAGCAGGAACTGAGTGTGTAAGTGCCCCGTGCGTCAATCTGTTGGATAATGAATAAGAGTATATTTTCAGTTAAGTTGTCATTTCAAGGTTGGAATAAGGTGGTCTGGCGCATGCGCCATAATTTGTCCTTTTTTCTGTGTGTGATCTCCTCACCCTCTTGGCTGTATATATATTCCCGCCATCTGTGCAATTAAGTTGGTTGTAAGTGTGCGCTCTGTCCTATCTCTTGCCTCTATCTTCCTTCTGAAAAGGTTCGCTGTGCACAGAGGAAGTATATTTCTTTCAAAATTTCAATAACAACCAGCCCAAGTAGCCACTCTTTTCCAGTGTTAAATTCAAGCGACCCCCCCCACCCCCTAAAATGGGTGGTTGGATCTGCCCCTCTGCGGCTATCTGTTGAGGTGTCATTGTAATGATAGACAGTGATAGGCAGCACTTTTTTCTTCTTTTCCTTTATCATTATCACTTTAACGCATATTTAAGCATGTAACTTGAAATTCATTTAGATTTCATCGATGCATACAGCTAATGGAACATTATCGCCTTGGACCTGCACCTTTCATTAGCCTGCGCGAGCAAGCTAAAAGGATAAAGTAAGTTTCATATCTACGACATAAAAGGTATAAAAATTCTGCCACGACGCGCTTTTTACGGCATTTATTACGCAGCATACCCTTTTTTATTTTTCACTGCAGTGGAGTCAGATGCCACTGAATATGCTGGCTATGCATTGCATTTATACCTACACATAACTAAGAAAGCAGTTAGTGATGCAGAGTGCCGAAAATATGTTACACTCCTTAGGCAACTTTTGGTCATTGCTCCTTGTGTATTGGTTTTAATGACTCCTGGGATTGAATTTACTGTACACAAAGATAAGCCTGACCCCACTTCTCTCGAAGGAACCAGTCATCTCAGCAGCTGAAGGTAATTGTGCAAACACTAGCAACGAGCTTTAGTTTTGCAATTAGAAGTGTATTAACAATAACATTATATTAATCTAGCCCCAATTACATAACCTTCTCAAATGTTGTGATTTTTTTAATGTGGAAGTTTACACTGTGACATATAGTGAGTTGTAAATAGGTCTCCAGAAATAGTAAAATACTCGCTTACTCTTTCTGCACGTTTGTTTTTTTCTGTTGTATGCGTGTCATTCAAGGCCAAACCTCTCAGCTATTTGCCCGACTAACGCAAATGTTTTTAAAAGAAGTTGTGTGGATTTATAGCCTTTAAAACAATGAATTTCTAGTAAGTTTTAGAGAAAAAAGTTTCATTCAGGTGGCAGATTTCAAAATTTTACAGAACGCTGTCAGAGTCCTGTTTCTCAGACTTCTTGCAATTTTTCTATAAATGAAGGCAGATGCAGACATACCGGCTTCACTTATATTTTACTCGGACGTTATATTCAGTTGAACCTTACGGTACAGCTTACTGCTATCACTACTGTAGTGTAGTGAGTGCGTGCATCTGTGTGTTATGCGCCTGCCGCATCCCACTTTGTCATTTTTAGCCCAGTCTACCTACACATATATATATACTGATATTATGCAGCTCATTCAGGACCAAGGCCCCTAGTTTTATCAGCTACATAAGTGCAGGTATACAAAGTGCAGTGGTGACACCAGTATCTTCCTTCTTTCCTGTCAGATGCAGGAAAAAAAGGTTAACATATGCTTCTCCCTTAGAACAGTTGAGGCTTCGGCCAGTTGGTAATGTGTATTCGATAGAACGAAGTGCTATGAATGGGACAAGAAAAGAAGAGGCACACAGGATGAAGCGTTTCGTCCTTTGTGTCTCTCCTTTTGTTGTCCCACTAATTGCACTTAATTTGATAAAGTACCATTTGTAGGGTGTTTTCATGTGTTACACCCCCCTTGCATAGGTGAAGCTTGTTCTAAGACCCATAGTGTAGGGGTGTTCATAAACACCTATGGAAGTAGGGTGCAACGTTTCCTTACATCCTACGGCTTAAATGCGAATGTATTCTTTAGTCAGGGTATGTCAGAGATCTGTCCGTGTCCACGCGCTGGCAGGTGTTCTCTCTTCGTTCTCACTCCCTATCCCATAGCAACAGCTACGGGCGCGTGCGCTTATCCTCGCCCCCAGCAACCGGAGAAGGTGGTGTGAGGAGAGAGTGAGTGGAGAGGCTGATTGCGCTCTGGCATATGAGGGCGCTCGCATCGCGGGTTCGCTGGCTGGCCAAGTGGGCGGTCTGGATGTGTTCCTCAAGCGATACCTGCCCTTTAGCCAAGAACTGCGACAGCGATGGCAGTCCTCGCTTTTCGACCTCGATTGCCGCGCCTGGCCTAGTGTCAGTGGTGGTATGTGTGACGATGGTGCCGACGACGCCGTCAACGAGCACTACTTGGCTCAAAGCGGCAAGGACGGCTAATACTGCGGTGTTAATCTCATTGCTAACATATATGGGAACCGCATATCGCATGCCATTGCCACCTTGCTTGTTCGAAACACATCTCCACACAAAGACTTGTACACCCTTGCCCACACCGGAGACTGAGTCTTTATGGTGACTGTGTACCTTGCGCTCAACCTCGCCTGCGTCACTGTTGCCGCGCAATTGGACACGGCTATGAAAAAAAAAAGTGTGCGCGCTCTAAAGTATTCGACCTTGTTGTCTTGGTTGGCGAGTTTAACGTGGCCGTGAGAAAGTAAAGCGGCGAGTGGTTGGTGGAGTACATGCGGACAAAGTACTCTACGCAGTGTGCCTCCACCGAGTCAGACAAGTGTCTGACTACCATTCACGGAAGTTGCATTGATGTCACCTTTACCCAAAACTGTGACATGCGCATGCTTCTCAAAACCCTTTGTACACGTCAGCGACTACAAGGCTGTGATTATGACCGTCAGGTACACAGTAAAAATTTTTACAGCCAAAAAGGTCCAAAAAGGGTGCTTTTACGTTAAAGCACTTTTTGCCACACCATTTAACACCCATGAATGGTCGACTTAAAAAAAAGCACCTCTTTCTTTTTTTTAGGTGCTTGCCTTGATAGCACCCGAAAATTGGCTCTAAGGGTGCTTTTGTGCCTGAGAAGGGTGCAGGTGACCATGCATCAGATAGAATATGCAGCAAAAGAAAACCACACGATTCCTCCTCAGACATTTTGTCCCCCCACAGGGACATTGGTTCACATACGACGAAAACTACAACGGCTGTTGCAGCGAAGAGAACCAATGTCACTCTAGGAGGACAAGGTCTGTGGCGCCATCTACCTTGAGCTCGGCGAGATTTCTCTTTCTTGCTCGGAAAAAACATGGCGGCAATCAGCGCCAGCACGTTTTATGCGAGACGGCCAGGTAAGTCGCTTTATCATTGGTCTTAACGCTTTTTATTTTAAAAAATTGCAACGGCGTGCAAAGGTTTAACCCTTTGTTTCCCATGAGCCATACAGTTGTGCAAATGACGTTTTTTTACATATATTTATTAGTAGCATACACAAAAGAGCAAATAAGCTGCAAAAATAGAAATCCTAGCTTTATTTCTAGAAGAAAACGAGTGTCCACATATGTGGACAGTAGGAACACCAGTTACACAAGGTGAAACTGTTCGAAACAGTTTGTGGGCCCATCTACCTCAATGCACAGGTAGACTTTGCATTTCTTGCACTGCATACGGGTTTTTCGTTTGCACTGTGACATTTTGCAGCGTTGAGCGTTCGGTTGGGCGATTTTCACAGGTATGTGATTTACACAGTCGTACCGCACTGCACCAGGAATGTCCGAGGCTCGATTGGAGAGTGAGGTGGAGCTGACGTCCCTTTCTTCTTCAACATCCTCCGCTGCCTGCGCAGCTTTCATCAAGCCCAATGCAATCTGCAGCTTGAAGTGAGCCAGTTGCATTACTGATCCCTTTGTGGCACGATACAATAGCCAACTGTTTACGACGGCTAGATCGAGCAGGTGAAAAATGATTCTCTTATACCATTTTTTCGTCTTCAGGTCATTCCTGTAGAAGGCAAGCAGCTGGTCTGCCCTGTCTACACCACCCATACTTAGGTTGTAGACTTTCACAAGGCTGGGTCTCTGGACATCAACGAAGGATTTCTTCTTTCGGTCATACCTCCGACAAGACCCCACAGGGTTCACACTGTGCTTGTTTGATCCAATCGTTACAGTTCGGTTGTCATACCACTGACAGATCACAATTCCACTGTCTTTTTCGTGGCGGAAATCAAATGAGCCACGCCCATTTGTTTTGAGCTCCTTTTCATTTTGAAGGGGACAGCGACCAGTCCTCCCGCTTCTGAGAGTTGAAGTGCATCCCAGATCACGCTGTTTCATTTCAGCAAGGAGTTCAGCAGACGCGAAGAAGTTGTCGCAGAACACTTCTTTTTCTTGGCAGCCTTCTGTCAGACGCACCACTATCTTCCCACTTTCGCCAATTGCATGATGAAGGTCCGCCGGCTCAGAGACAAGGTTGTCACCATACAGCTCGAACCGGTACACGTAACCTGACCTACCAGCTAACGTCCATACTTTGTAGCCCCATTTTCTTGGTTTTTTCTGCATGTAGACTTTCAGGCTGTGCCTACCCTTGAAAGGAATCATCATTTCGTCCACCGCCAAACATGGCTCCATTTCTGCGGCAGCCAAGAAGTTTCTGTTGAGGCGTGTGAGAACGGGGCGCACTCTGTACAAGCGGTCATACCCATCCTCTCCTTTCTTCTTCTCGTCGTCATTGTTTGCGGCGTGGAAAAGAGAAATGATTTCATCAAACCTGTTGCGAGACATGCATTCTGCAACGTGGGTTTGACGCAGGAGTCGCGACCAATACATCCGCCTGAAAGGTAGGCACACAACTGACATGTACAGAACTATTCCTAGAAATTTCCGGATTTCATCCACTCTTACAGGCTTCACCTTTGTTTTGTTGTTCTGAACCCGGAACCGATTGGTCTCAAATGTTAGGTGCTCAACTAAACCATCGTCTACGAGCTTCGAGAACATATGAAGGGGTGTTTTAGCCTCTTCCGGAGTGACCAGCGGCACAAGTTCACTCTCGGGAAAGCCTTCGTTGATAGGGACGTCTTTTTTCACCCAATGCCAAATCTTCTTCACCTTGTTTTTCACTGTGGATGATTGCTGTACTTCTAAGTCTTCATCGTCCGATGGGTCCTCTATGTACTCGTCGATGGGGCCTTTGCTTGATGGCTCTGCTTCAACGCGTTCATCATCGGAGCTGTCCAAATCAGAACACTCGCTTCCACTGGGCCACTCGAAAAGGATAGCTTGTATGTCTTCATCGCTTAGCCCTCGTCTGAAATAAAGTAGATAAAGTCTAAGTCGAACTTATAAATACCGTAGTTCACCCCATTACAGATAAAAGTTTGTAAGAGTCGCGATGTAGCGAGGCGCACTCCAGTACCGTGCGGCGTTCTATCAACATTTCGCGAAACTCCCGGGGCCTGGCGTCCACACACGTGGACGCCGCCACGGCAACTCGCTTTACAAAAGATCTACCGCTTGTATTGCAACAAAACTTGGACATAAACAAGATACACGCTTCCGTTTTCTGTTTATTACCAAATATTTCACAAATTCTTAGGAATTTAGAGGTAATATACCAAAAAAGTAGAGGTACCCACCTTACGGCGTGGCTAGAGGAGGACGCCATGTTCCTGTGTGCATTTGCTGCTGTTCTTTGACAGCTACCGCCATCTGGCGGTGTTTTTATGAAACGCATGATTGGCGCGAACATTTGAACTCGATTTTGCGGTGAGGTGTTCGCTACAACAGCAAAAATTCACCGATATGTTTTGTCCACATATGTGGACGCTGGGATACAAAGGGTTAATGTCTGGAGAACACGTTGACACAGTTTAGAGAAAACCATTGACTTTATTGGGACCTTCGCAGCTTACTAAGTTTAGTGTTCTCGCAAAGGGACATTGGGTTCATGTGCGTGTTTATATTGAAGTCAGATGGCCGACCAGCACATTCTTTTTTATGAAAGTTTACCAGTGGGAATTCAAGTCTAGCTTCCCGTTGCTTTGTAATTTCAGGCTTATCCACCAAGAAGGCAGACGAAATATTGCAATCAATTTGCGACCGGGAAACTTCCGATATTTCGGACTCCGAGAATGAAGACGACGTTGACGACGTGAATGCCTCGTATGATTCCGACACTGAGGAGTATGCTGGTTCATCTTCTGATAGTGACGACGACGGCTCCAGCGGCGTAGGAATTTCGCAAAGGCGTCCTCTGTGGAAGGCAGCCAATTCTTCACCAGCAAACAATGTGCCTGTTCTCGAGACGGGGTGTGTTTTTTCGGAAGCTAGATTGGAGTTCTCGCCTGCCGACTACTACAAGCAGTACGTAGATGACAACATGCTCGAAAAAATGGCCGAGAAAACAAACCAGAGAATTCTGAGAAAGCGTGGAATCATATCTAAAATCACAGGTCAGGAAGTTAAACAGTTTCTGGGTTGTTCCATGCTGATGGGAGTGATTGGCTATCCAAGAATACGATTTTTTTGGAAGAAGGGCCTGGCTTTTAGCTCAGTAGCCGACACCATGCCACAAGATCGTTTCTTCTTACTGCGATGTAACCTGTGCTGCCAACTTGACGACGACATCAGTGATGACGACAAGAAGAGCGAGAGACTTTGGAAGGTTGCGCCTTTCGTTGAGATGGTGCGAAAGGGCTGCTTGGGCTTGAAAAGACCCAATTGCTTCTGTGTGGATGAACAAGTCATCCCATTTTCCGGGCGCTGTCCTATAAAGCAGTATATCCCTAACGAACCAAATCCTGTGGGCCTGAAAAACTTTTGTTCTCGCAGGAAAGGATGGGTTGATTTATGATTTTGCAATTTACAAAGGCACAGAGACGTTTCCAGACTTTGTCCTTGGCATATCAGGCAACTCAGTCTTGAAGCTGGTTGAGACAGTGCCTGCATGCTCCACGCTTTACTGTGACCGTTGGTTTTCTTCGGTCGGTTTGATGGATGAGCTCATGAAGAAGGGCATTTTTGGCACCGGCACTCTGATGAAGAACAGAATGCTAAAAGAGGTCCATTTCACAAATGACAAGGATTTGTTGAAGAAATCTCGGGGCACTTCAGAGCAGCGACTGCGACAAGACAGCAGGCTTGCTTGCACAAAATGGGTCGACAAAAAGCCCATTGTGATGCTGTCGGCTGCCTCTGGAGTGGAGCCTGAAGATAAGTGCAAAAGATGGTGCAAGAAAGACAAGAAGTTTCTGGATGTCCCGCGCCCATCCATCATCAGAAACTACAATGCAAATATGGGTGGTGTTGACTTAGCTGACAGAATGCTCTCCCTGTATGCTCAAAGGAGCCAAACAGGTGGACACTGCGTACAATTCTTCACATATCTGATCTTGCTAGAGCAGACAAGAAGGCAGAGGGCGTCCAAAAAAAAAACATTCTAGAGTACCTTGATTTCAAGCTTTGCGTGGCCGAAGCATTGATATGGCAGAAGATGATCGCAACTCATCAAGAAGACGAAGATGACCTAGACATCCCACCAAGGAAGAGGCCAAAAGCTCTGCCATCAGAACATTTTCGCAAAACAGACGCACTGCATTTGCCAATTAAGGACGACCTACCAAATAGAGCGAGGTGCCGGAACGCTGGCTGCAGCATGAAGGCACGCCACAGATGTGCTCGATGCGACGTGTACATTTGCATAGAAGTTGGAAGAGACTGCTTCTATGAATTCCATTCGTGAGTTCTGTCACAAAGGAATTGCGCTGATAGCTTGACTCACTGGTGTGTGGGGTTAAGAACGTCCCAAAAGTGATTTTTTTGTGCTCTAAATGTGTCACCAAAACTAATAAAAATCAATTTAATCTTTCTTTTTCTAAAGTTCATCCTCGAAACAGTTATTTGCGGCCCTTTCCAAATACACAAAAATGCATACGTGTTCCTAGCAATGCCTAAGGATAGACCCAGTGTCCCTGCAGGGGGACGAACAATTACTTGTTGTTAGGCTCTGCACACATTCGAAATAATTTTTGGGGGGTTCTATGTAACACAAAAGTAAGTATAAGAACTTGGTCAAACTTATTTCTCCGTGCCATTACTCTCAGGTCTGAGGAGGGGTTTTTAAGGAGGGGTTTTAAATATCCAGGGTTTTCAGTCCCAAACCCATGATATTGTCACAGGTTGAACAACCATCGTCTTCGCCACCTGCCCCTACCGTGACTTCTACATACGTCGTTCTACCTCCTGCTCGTGATCCCGGTGTATTTTCTGGTCAGGATGGCGTTGACGTCGACAAATGGATCAACCGGTACGAACGGGTCAGCGCAGGCTATAGGTGAGACCCGACTCTTATGCTTGCCAATGTGCTTTTTTACCTCGATGGCCCACCGCGCGTATGGTTCGAGACGCACGAAGCGGAGATTACGAGCTGGGACTCCTTTAAAGAAAAGATCCGCGACCTTTTTGGCGACACCATTGGGCGGCAGGTCGCAGCGCGGAATCAACTGGAGGCTTGTGCACAGACGTCGACGGAGTCGTACGTCGCGTACATTCACGACGTCATCGCCCTATGCCGCCAGATTGACGAGCACATGAGTGAGTCGAAGAAAGTGGCCCATGTGCTGAAAGGCATAGCAGACGACGCATTTAATCTACTAGTTTACAACAATGTTGCTTCCGTCGACGCCATCATTAAAGAGTGCCGGCGGTTCGAAGAAGCCAAGAGCCGCCGTATTACTCAGCGATTCACCCGGCTGCCCAACACGGCCCCGACCTCATCGTGTGAAGCCGCCCGTCAGTCCCCCACGTATGACAACGTCACACGTATTGTTCGTCGGGAAATCGAAGCCGCCTGTCCGGCTCCTCTTCAGCCACCCGTTTTCGCAACGCTCGCCTCTGACCAACAACAGCCGTCAGTGGCGTTAATACAAGCTGTGGTGAGGCAGGAGTTTGCAAACCTCGGACTTCCATCAGCATGTCCCCCGACTCGCCCTGAAGTCCCGTCCTACTCCCGAGGACACACTCGCCGTTCACCTCCAACAATGCCCTTCCGTAACCCTTCGGAATGGCGAACACCCGACGACCGGCCTATTTGTTTTTCCTGCCACCAGCCTGGGCACGTTTCTCGCTATTGCCGCCGCCGTTGGTCAAACCAACCACGTCAGACTTCCTCTACCTCGGCGCTCATGCATCCGACGACCCCTCGACGTTCAGACGCCACAACCTTCAATTTCTATTCGTTGTCATCTTACGAGCCTTCCACTGACGCCCCTTTGCCCGGTCGCCGCTACCCTGACGCCCCTTCGTCCGGTCGCCGCAGCTCTCGCTCCCCGTCGCCGCTACGTCGCCAATCCCGCTCTCCACCACCTCGGCGCTTTTCCTCGCCGAGCTTCTCTGGACGACCGCAGCAGGAAAACTAGATATTGCAGCTTATAGAGGTGAAGCTGCAATTCCAATGACGGCCGAAAATCCTCTACTGATGCTTCCCACGCACCATAGCCTGCTTGAAGTACAAGTCGACCATGTTCTTGTGACCACCCTCATTGACACAGGTGCGCACCTGTCTATTATGAGCGCTCCTCTACGCTGCCGCTTACAAAAGATTATGACGCCATCTACGACGCAGGCAATACGTGTTGCCGATGGCGGTACTGTACCAGTAATCGGAATGTGCACTGCTCGTGTCAGCATTGCCGGTCGTCACGCCGTGGTCCTTTTTGCCGTGCTAGCCTGCTGCCCTCATGACCTCATACTTGGCCTTGATTTCCTTTCGGCACACTCGGCCTTAATTGATTGTTCATCGGGTACCCTCAGCCTTGATCTACCAATCTTTGCCGACTACTCTGCAAAGCCCACCAGCCACTTGAGCCCAACCACTTTCGTTCGCCTGCCACCTCGAGCCGTCACGTACGTGTCTTTGTCATCGAGCCCTCCCGTTCCTGACGGTGATTATATCGTTACGCCAATTACTGACGTTCGGCTGACGCGCAGTGTTACTGTGCCCTATACCATCGCGACCATAGCAGATAACTGTGTGTTACTTCCGCTCCTTAACTTTGGTTTCACCCCTCAAGTGTTGCCCTGCCAGATGTCTCTAGCCCAGCTAACTGCCATAACAGAGGACGATGTCAGTGTTGTCGCTGTATCTGCTCTTGATCGAAGCGCAGTCTCACGGTCACCCAGCTCAGACGATGGTATGTTTCGAAACATGATTGGATCGGAGCTGTCGCCTCACCAGGCCGACGCTCTCTGCCAAGTTTTGGCCTCATACAGTGACATTTTCGACACCGACGATCGTCCCTTGGGCCAGACTAAAATTGTCACTCACCGAATCAACACTGGTGACTCTGCGCCCATTCACCGTCGGCCATACAGCGTGTCAGCATCTGAGCGAGAAGTGATTCAGAAAGAAGTGGCCAAAATGCTTACGAAAAACGTAATCGAGCCATCAACGAGCCCTTGGGCATCTCCCGTGGTATTAGTAAAAAAGAAAGACGGCTCAAGGCGTTTCTGCGTTGATTATCGCCACCTCAACAAAATTACCAAAAAAGACGTGTACCCTCTACCACGCATTGACGATGCCCTTGATTGCCTCCATGGCGCCACCTTCTTTTCATCTCTCGACCTCCGATCTGGCTACTGGCAAATTGCTGTAGATGACATGGACCGAGAAAAAACCGCCTTCATTACCCCTGACGGCCTTTACCAATTCAAAGTCATGCCATTCGGGCTCTGCAACGCTCCAGCAACCTTCGAGAGAATGATGGACACGCTCCTACAAGGATTTAAATGGCCGACATGTTTGTGTTACCTGAACGACGTGATCATTTTCTCACCTACCTTTGCAACCCACCTTGAACGCCTTTCGACCATTCTATCCATATTTCGACGGGCCGGCCTGCAGCTCAATTCCTCCAAGTGCCACTTCGGTCTTCGTCAGATTACCGTATTGGGACACCTTGTTGACGCTGCCGGCGTACGGCCAGACCCGGCGAAAGTACGCGCTGTAACAAACTTCCCAGTCCCACGCTCTGTCCATGATGTTCGCAGTTTTGTGGGCCTCTGCTCCTACTTTCGCCGGTTCGTGAAAAACTTTGTGGCGCTCGCACGGCCACTCACCAACCTTCTCAAACAAGATGTCCCATTTTCTTGGGGCCCTCCTCAAGCTGACGCCTTCTCTCTGCTAATCACCGCTCTAACGACACCTCCTATTCTTGCACATTTCGACCCCGGTGCTTCCACAGAAGTGCGAACAGACGCGAGTGGTCACGGAATTGATGCAGTTTTGGTGCAAATTCAGCGGGGCAACGACCGTGTAATCGCGTACACGAGCCGTCCGCTTTCTATGTCTGAACGCAATTATTCTATAACAGAACGGGAATGTCTCGTACTTGTTTGGGCGGTTTCGAAATTCCGTCCTTACTTGTATGGCCGCCCTTTCCGTGTCATCACAGATCATCACGCGCTGTGTTGGCTTTCTTCTCTGAAGGACCCCACTGGACGACTTGGTTGTTGGGCATTACGCCTACAGGAGTATTCCTACTCGGTTGCTTATAAGTCTGGACGTCTCCATCTGGACGCCGATTGCTTATCCCGCTACCCTGTTGATCAGCCCGACGAACCAGGCATCGAGCCTACCCTCAGCGTCATGTCAATGTCCCAGTTTCTTCAGATTGGTGATGAACAACGTCGTGATGCTTCTCTGCGACAACTTATTGACCGTCTCGAATCTGCTCCGAACGACACGTCACTTCGCATGTACGTCCTCCTGAATGGCACCCTGTACCGTCGTAGCCTCCAGCCAGATGGCCCTGAGCTCCTTCTTGTCGTGCCGAAAAATTTGCGTTCAACCGTGCTGCACGAGCTTCACGATGAACCAACTGCTGGTCATCTGGGTGTATCTCGGACGTACGACCGCGTGCGTCACCGCTTCTTTTGGCATGGTCTCGCCCGGTCTGTTCGCCGTTACGTGTCCTCCTGCGATAAATGCCAACGTAAGAAGCGAACTACTGCGCCCCCGGCTGGACTTCTTCAACCGATCTCCATCCCAGCCGGACCTTTCTTTCGTGTTGGTATAGATCTTCTCGGTCCTTTTCCCGAGTCGAAATCGGGCAACAAGTGGGTCGCTGTTGCTATAGACTACGCGACTAGGTATGCCATCACTCGAGCGCTCCCCACCAGCACCGCTACTGACGTTGCGGACTTTTTGCTCCATGACGTCATCCTACAGCATGGCGCTCCTCGCCAATTACTCACGGATCGTGGCCGCGCATATATGTCCCGTGTGATCGACGATCTTCTGCGCTCTTCCTCGACGCACCACAAGCTGACCACTTCCTACCATCCCCAAACAAATGGCCTTACCGAACGGCTAAATCGGACCCTAACGGACATGCGCGCGATGTATGTGTCCTCCGACCACCATGACTGGGACCTGGCGCTACCTCACGTAACCTTCGCGTACAATTCTTCGCGCCACGACACCACTGGTTATTCACCCTTTTATTTGCTTTATGGCCGTGATCCGAAGTTACCACTCGACACCTTACTTCCAACCACTACAACGCCGTCAACCGAATATGCACGCGACGCTATTGCTCGTGCCGACCACGCACGTCAGATCGCTTGCTCTAGACTTTCGGCTTCGCAAGCCACTCAGAAAGCCATCTACGACAGCCGGCATGCTGACGTTCACTTCTCACCCGGTTCTCTTGTTCTCCTGTGGTGCCCAGTTCGTCGAGTTGGCTTATCAGAGAAGTTATTGTCTCGCTACATGGGTCCTTATCGTATCATCCGCCAGGTAACCGACGTCACCTATGAGATCATTCCTGCATCTGAGACCACAAGCCTGCCTGCAACCACATCCAGTGATGTTGTGCACGTCAGCAGGCTAAAACCTTACCACTTGCCTACTGAAGACCGTAGTTAATGTGCACCGAGACGGAGCTTTTACCGCCGGGGGGGGTAATGCTACGTAGCTGACGTATCAGCGGTGAAAAGACGACAACGAGGAAGTGGTCTGTCGGTTGCGCGTGCTGCTTCCATCTTAGTCGACGCCATACGCATCATTTTGAATATAGATTTTAAATAGACACAGCTCGTGTCATTTTACGTAACAATATGATTATCAGGGACACCGTAGTGCAGAGCTCCAGACATTTTGACCATTTCGTGCTGTATAATATACGCTGATTTCGCAACGTGCATGGGCTTTTCAAATTTAATCTCCATTCTAATGCGACTGCCAGGTCCGGCATCAAACCCGTAACCTTCGAATAAGTGGCAGAGTAGCGTAACTACTGTATGAATATGTGGGTTTTGCACCAACAGACGGCCTATTTCACTTAGCATGTGTGAAGGTGCTCTCAAAAGACAGCAGAATGCCAGCAGAAGCAAATCGCGTTTCATCTGTAATGGTAATTAATTAAATCCATGTTTTAAAATGTTTCTTTAGCATTGGTTATATGCTACTTGTTTGCTATTACTGTATACACAAACACGCAATGTGTGCTTGTGCATGTGTTCATGCGTAAGTACGATTGTGTGTACAACCGTGCATGTGTACGTACATGTGTATGTGTAGCTCGTGCTTGCGTAAGCGTGCCTGTATGCACGCCCATGCATGTGCGTGTTTACACGGGCGTGTGGCCGTATGTGTGTGTGTCTGGGTGTGCATGTGTATCAGCCCATGCATGTGTGCGCCAGCACATTTTGTGTGTGTGTGGGGAAGGGGATACTGCTTCATAGTGCTTAACGTCCCACAGCTGTTCAGACTGGGAGTCTATATGAGGCGAGGCTTAAGGAAGAGCAGTCAACAACTCACTGTACACGTCTCATTCATTACATGAAAAACAGCTGCACATTCTCATACTTCATCTTTGCTCACAAACTTGCCGTGGAAGCTGATTAGGTATGCAGTGGCGCTGCTTCGCTTGAGGCCGTGGATTATGACTGAGTCACACGGAAAGCTGTAACTGCGGCTATGCACAACCATGGTTTTTATTATTAACAAATTCAACAAGAATATGCATTGCTCTTGCTACACGTGCTTAGCTCAGCTGGGCAACCATACAAACCATATGGATTGCCAGACACGAACAATGTGAAAAGAAATTCCTCTAAAGAAACGTGTAGCAATTCTCTCGCGCTAGTCCCACCGAAGACGAAATAATCATTATTCCTGGCTGTTTCAGGGTGCACTCTGTTTGCCGAATGGAGTCGCATTCCGTGAAAATTTTTAAAGAACACGAGGCTGCCAATAAACCTGCGCCGCTGTGCGGCTGGGGGGACAGAGTGGCATTTACAAGGAGTTATAGAAATCTTTTGAAGCGTGTTTGAATGACCTTCCGTGTCGAAGCTATCGCTGTATACGCCATAGCGTTTGCCTTTCAGCGCTGTCTTGGAGGGTTTCCTGCTCAGCCCTGCCAGGATTGCCCTGGCAATGGCCGGGGGGAAGATTGCGTCCACAGCTGCGGCACCAGCGCCAGTGCCTCCTCCTTCTCTCTCTTTGTCTCATTGGTCTTTCCAATGCGTTGCATTGGTCGCGGGTCTTGGTAGCTGTGAGTTCGAGCGAACATTGGCATCTTCGGTGGTGGTCATTCCTGGCTCCGTGTTCGAAGTGACGCTCAGATTAAGGAATATTCATGAGGCTGTGGACATGGACAACGTGCGCCTGTGATTGGTCAGTGTACTGTTTTGGTAGGTAGTAATTACAGAGTGCCAGCTGGGCATTTGCAGCAGCTCTGCGAAAATAGGCTGCCAGCCATTTCCAACAGTACCATGCGTTTGCGGGACTGTTGCAGATGCCCAATTAAAGGTGCCACTTAACGAGTTAACACTGCTATGCACATTGTTGTGTAAGCACTTGCATCGCCCATATAATGAGTGATGCAGTCACTCATTGTTAGAGTACCATCAAGGGCGATTAATTGCTGATCGCACATTGTCTCTGCACTGCTGAAAGTGCTTTTAAGAAGCGCTTTAGGCTACGTTGTAATAACATTTCTATGAATACTTGAGTGTGCAACGTGCTTCGACAGGCGGAAACGTTAAAGAAAAAAAAAAAGGAAATACTTGTGTACAGAGACGCACTGTATAAAATGGCTCGATGCTAGAAGCACGTACCCGGTGTTCTTTTAAACTACTTAGGACGCACCTCGCCGGTAATGGAAAAAGCTCCAGTAGACCTCCGATGGCACGCATTGTAGCGGCCATCGTCGTGCGTTGTTTTCCCTCATTTCTGTTCACTGTTTTCTTGCTTTGTTCACATCTGCGATGACATTCGGCATTATAACAGAATCGAGTGAGTATAGATGACTTTGGAAGCTATGTGCGGTAGCTCTAGTTTAGGGCGATTTACCAAAAAAGAAGTGCTTGCATATGAGCTAGCCAGTGCTTATTGCAGGCCAGTGACTCTCCAAAAACTGAACGACCTATCACGTCTTTCAATAAATTAAAATGAAGTGATTGAAATATGGATGACCAATTCCTGTGCTAGATTGGGTGCATAAAATACACGTTCGCAGCCTTAGGTCTAGAGAGCAGGTAAATAGAAAGCACAGTGTCAAACGTGGATTAGATGCCACGAAACGAGCTTCTTGTGAGGGTAGAAAGAACAAGTAAATTGTTTATTTTTTGGTGCCTCTATGGAGGTAGTCAGATTTGTAAAATTCGTAAATCATCGCAATTCCTTGAATTATTAGAGGCTTGATTAGAGCCAATAAACCTTGTATTATTATTCTTTTCTTTGCAGACCTCTTCGCTGTTGACACACCCAAGATAATTTGTTCTCATGTAAAAAAGAAAGCAGTCATCTCTCCACTGTTTGTACATGAAGATGTAAGTTTCTTGCTTGTTTTGGTTGATGCTACATGTTCTGAATGCTGTAATTTAAAAAATTGTTTTCACACTGGCTTATTACCATATTAAGAATTTGACTCTTAAGGGAGCCCAGGCTTTCGTTAGTGCCATTTTTAAGCTGTAGTCTTACACTTCACCTCAATTCGGGAAGTAGCTATAGGCTGGAAAACGACCTTATTTAGATCATACGAAATTATTGGAAAGTAAGGGTTGTATGCTTTGAGTTCAGCGTTAGTCAATTAGACGCCATTTTATAGGATAGGCACTACACATTCTTCATATATACGGTGCTGCCAGAATAGCACGAACATCATTTCCCGAGAAATTATATTTGCTCTCATCACAGGATAAGAGGGTGACGCTGATGCCCTGGGGCCCCAGCCTAGAGCAAGCCCAGTTCCTGAACCTAAAAAACGATGACCAAAAAATGATAACTACAAAATCTTCTGCGTCAGTAAAGCCGAAGAAGGAGTGACAACACTGATGAGTGCATTTTTCATTTTCAACATTGTCTATGGCCGCAACACCTTTAACACAAGCACCGTGCTAGAGCGGCTTTTTTTTTTTGGCATTAATAACATTTCACCAAGAGCTGTTGCTACAAAGACTGTCATCAAAGTTGTTCAGGCAGTACGATGCTGAAAATTTTAATGTCACATTGCCTGATCAACTTTATTAATTGCGGTCGTGACAGATGATAAAATAATGTTATTTGTCCAAGTTATTTTGCCAACTTCTAGCTGGGTCAATCTATGCCAAACGTCCCAGCCGTTGTGGCGACAATCTCAAATGTATTCCAAGAAATCGTGCTGATTTACAGCATTGAAAACAGAGCACTGCTAGAATATTTCAGAGAGAAAACATTTTTTTAGTCACATGACTGCCTTCTTAACTTAATAGAACATCGTCTACATGTTGTGTGTAGAAACATTTCTTTTAAAAGTAACACTCTTTTGTAGCAGAAGCTGCTCAGCACCACCGCATTCTTTTCTATCCCGTCTGCAGCCGGCCGTCCACAGCGCGCCTACGCGCGGCGCCAGCGCCTCCTCCTCCGTGTTTGGGGAACAACGTGTTGTCGGGGCCGGCTCCGGGGATTAGCACCGGCGGCATGCTACGTCTGCTCGCTCAGGGGCCCCCTTTTCCTCTTTCTTGTAGAAGAACGCGGGGGTGCCTCCTTCTTTCCCTCGTCGAGGGGAGCTCTCGTCACTCGCACGGAGTGGAAATAAACAGTCTTGCCCTGCAACTCCAAACCAGCTTCACGTCTCCTTTCTCGCTGCCTTCGGCAGCCGACATTCCCGGCCGCTACAAAATTGGTGACCCGAACGCTTCAACGAACACGCCGCGATGAGCTCCGACGACAACGCTGCTGCCTCCATGCCTGCGGTCATCGCCACAGAACTGAAGCTACCAAATTTTTGGCCGAACAATCAAGAGTTTGGTTCAGCCAAGTGGAGGCCCGTTTTCAGCTCCGGCACATCACCTCGCAGCCGACAAAATACCTTCACGTCGTCGCAGCCCTGCCCCCCCCCCCCCCGAAATCGCCGACGCTATCGACGACATTTTGGTTTCACCCCCCACGCAAGAAGAATATGACACCCTCAAAAAGATGGTGCTGGACCGCCTCGAGGCGCCTGAAGAAAGCAGACTGCAGCAGCTCTTGTGTTGCGAAGAGCTGGGCGACCAACGACCTTCCCAACTGCTGCACCGTATGCGGCAACTACTCGGTGTGCACGCGCGTCAGGACGGCCAGCTCCCACTTCTTCGTGAACTTTTCCTGCAACGGCTCCCCCAGTCGGTGCGCGTGGTTCTCGCGGGTTCAAATGAGATGTCCCTTGATCAACTAGCGCAACTTGCCGATCGCATCACGGAATACTCAACTCCAACCTTTGCGCCCATAGCTGCTGCAAGAACACATCGGCAACCAGATCGACTGTCGCGCCTTGAGGAGAAACTGCAACACCTTACCGAGACCATGCAGAAACTTGTGCTATCTGGTGCTCCCCAACAGGACGAGCAACGACGCAACCGATCCCCTTCAAGACACCCAAGCTCTTCCCAGAGAAGCCATGCACGAGATACACAGGACGGAGTTTGCTGGTACCACCGTCGTTTCGGCGCGGGTGCTAGCCGCTGCACTCAACCTTGCTCATTTCCGGGAAACGCTCCGGCCAGTCGTTAACGGCGGCTTACGACATCGGCCCTCTACCCAGCTGCCTGTTTTTCGTAGTCGACCGCGTAAGCAACTCGCGCCTGCTAGTCGACACGGGAGCCGAAATCACTATTGTCCCGGCAACCCCTGAGGATCGCCGACGTAGCAAGAACACATCGTCGCTGCAGGCAGTGAACAACACTGCCATCGCTACGTACGGCTTCCGCTCGCTGACAATAGACGTCGGACTCAGGCACCTGTTTCGCTGGGTCTTCGTGGTGGAGGATGTTAATTTCGCCATACTCAGAGCAGATTTTCTCAGCTACTTCAACCTGGATGCGAGCGTACGTGACCGTTGCCTCAAGGATAACAACACATCCCTCAAAGTACGTCGTTTGGAGTCAAACATCTGCTCATCTGGCATCTGCGCCTTCTAGCCAGTATCATTCTACCACCACGTCCTGGCCGAACTCCCCTCGCTCACCAAGCCCCGCAACACGGAACAGCCGGTGAAACATAACGTGACTCACCACATCGTCACCACCGGGCCGCCAGTCACCGCCCGGCCACGACGGCTGTCCAGCAAAAGGCTTCAAGCTGCACGCAGGGAGTTCGAGCACATGCTGCAGCTGGGAATTGTTCGCCCTTCGTCTAGCAACCATTCATCGCCGCTACACATGGTGCCTAAGGACGACGATTGGCGCCCGTGTGGTGATTACAGAGCCTTGAACGCATCGACAACGCCGGACCAGTATCCTCTGCCACACATTCACGATTTCAGCGCGCGGCTGGCAGGTACGAAAATATACAGCAAGATCGACCTTGTAGCGGCATACCACCAAATCCCCGTCAAACCGCAGGACATACCAAAAACAGCCATAACAACTCCGTTCGGCCTGTTTGAGTTTGTCCGCATGCCCTACGGCTTGAAAAATGCCGCACAGACCTTTCAAAGGTTCATGGATGAAGTCACCTGGTGTCTTCCTTTCATCTTCTGGCAGCGGCAGCGGCGGCGTGTGAACGATACCTGATCAACTCTTCTACAATTTTGCAGACTGCGGGGAGGCGTGCTGCGCCGTGGCTGCCATTAGAGGTGCGAAGCATCACAGAAGACGCATCTTTCCGCTCCGTGAGCCGGCTTCACTGCAAACCTGCGTTGTTGGCCCTGCCATCTACCAGTGCTGCCCAAAAACTTTGACTTCCTATCGCTGGCATCGCGGGGGGCGGTGCTGCCGCGTCTACCGGAGTGAGGAACATTCTGGCAGCGGCAGCGGCGGCGTGTGAACGATACCTGATCAACTCTTCTACAATTTTGCAGGTTGGTTTGGCGGCTTATGCCGACCACAACTTCGCCTAAATTGCATGCCGTTGCTGTCGCTGCCCCAAGTGTGCTGTTACAAGCGTGCTACCTCTCTGTTTGCTAGCAGTGCTTTGAAGTCGTTTTCTACACCTCTCAAAGTTCTTCTCGTGCTGCCGGTGTCCCTCAGTGAGGTATGGGGGAGCGAAATGCTAGCGGCCTTCAGGACGTGACGAAGGCGTTTGCTGAAAAGCAACCAAACAGTATTAAGGAGGTCGTAAAGGTTTTGGGCGATTTGCTAGCCAAGCTTGACGTCTTTTCGAGTGACGTAAAAAATGAGGTAGCAAAGGTGGCAACTTCCAATGCGGAAATTCGTACCGAGCTGGGCAATATTCACAAATCTAAGAAATTTATGAACGACTGCTTTGAGAACTTCAAAAAGATGTCGATGGTTTTCGTCGTGAGATTGCTGAGGTAAAGACCCGAAATGCAGAATGCTGCAAACAAAATCAGGAGTTAAGGAAGGAGCTTGCTGCGGCTACGAAAGAATTGGTTGATCTTAAGCAGTATAGCCGGAATATGAATGTGGAAATTCAAGGTCTACCGGTGGCGCCTAACGAAGACTTGGAGGCAGTCGTTGAAGACATTGCTAAGTGCCTTGAAGTCGAAGTTAGCAAAGACGACATTGACGTCGCTCATCGGGTGCCAACGAAAAAAAAAGAATCAGTTCAATGTAATAGTCAAATTTCAAACAAGACGTGCACGAGACAGTTTGCTCGAAGCCACTACAAAAAAGAAACTGCAGACGGGTCTTCTCGGTTTTGACCGTGACCTCCCGCTCTACTTAAATGAGCTCCTTTGTGTTGAAAACAAAATACTGCTGGGCAAGGCTCGCCAGGCGAAGCGCGATAAAGACTGGAAGTTTGTTTGGGTATCCCAGGGCAGAATTCTCATGCGGAAGGCAGAAAAGTCACCTGTACTGCATGTCACCTGCGATGCCGACCTTGCCAAAGTGGTTTAAATTGATCAGTTCAATGTAATAGTCAAATTTCGAACAAGACGTGCACGAGACAGTTTGCTCGAAGCCACTACAAAAAAGAAACTGCAGACAGGTCTTCTCGGTTTTGACCGTGACCTCCCGCTCTACTTAAATGAGCTCCTTTGTGTTGAAAACAAAATACTGCTGGGCAAGGCTCGCCAGGCGAAGCGCGATAAAGACGGGAAGTTTGTTTGGGTATCCCAGGGCAGAATTCTCATGCGGAAGGCAGAAAAGTCACCTGTACTGCATATCACCTGCGATGCCGACCTTGCCAAAGTGGTTTAAATTGATCCTGAAATATGTTAGATGGCTTGCCCTTTTCCGATCGCATCAGAGCTTGTAGAGAAAAACTGCATTTGTCAAACCTGCCTTTGCTGCTCTTGTGACTTGCGTGAAAACTGTAACATCACCCCGGTGAAATACGCAAAAATTGAATCTGTTCTTTGTATGCAGATAATTTCTGAACATGTGAAGGGCGCTGTAATACTGTCGGTTTCTTCGTTATCCCAATTATTCTGTGAATTATGCCACACATTTGCTTTAGAATTGAGCTCTGTTTTTCGTGTTCCTTTTCGGTTTTTTGCATATATACGCCCCCTAATATTCCTGCTTATGGTGTGTAGCCTGGTTTGTGTGTCAAGTACATATGACAAAGCACGACAACCAGTCACTGTTCAAGAGCAAGTAAGACAAAGAATGCTTCGGCTAACGGAAACTCTCAACAATAATGGCCACAGTTAAGTACGATACCTTTGATCAATTGAAAAATCAACCAATCCTGTGTGACACATTTTTTCGCTGTTTCCACCTCAACGTGCAATCGGCCGTTAATAAGTCGGCAACCCTCGAACAACTGTTTAATGAGCTTGACATGATGGATGTTTTTATGTTAACTGAATCTTGGTATACCTGTCCGGAACAAGTTATTCAGCTTCCAAATTATAACTCTTATTTTTTAAATAGAACAGCTGGTGCCGGTGGTGGAGTTTGTGTCCTGGTTAAAAAATCAATTGCTTGTGACCCCTTGCTTGAATTTTGTGAACTTACACCTGATTATGAATTTTTTTGTACACTATCGGGCTGCATGGTTATTGCGGTTTGTTACCGTCCTCCTGCTGGTCGTATCATGAATTTTCTTTCATTTCTAGATAAATTTTTGAATTATGTAAATCTCAAAAAATATCACGTGGTGTTAGGAGGTGATTTTAATATAAATTTGCTTTCTGATAGTAACGTTACCAGAGATTTTCTTGCAGTTATTTCAGCCAATGGCTGCGCCAATTCCGTTACTAAACCAACAAGAATTACACCTACAACCGAATCTCTTATTGACCTTTTTATTACAAACTTTGTTGAGAATCGTTATTTAACTTCCGTGGTTGGCTACGGTATTAGCGACCACTTTCCAGTTCTATTCGCCGTTAAAACACAAGTAAACAAGACGGTGCCGAGGCGGCGTCTAGTACAACGCGTTACCCGAAATGGACTCGAGGCCTTTAGAGAGGCAGTTGCTTGTGTGAATTGGACTCACGTCGTCGCCATGACGGATGCAAACATCGCATACAACACTTTTTTTGGAAAATTTGTAGAAATATACAATACTTATTTTCCAACCCGCGCCTGTTTCCCATTCAAAAAAGCAAAAAAAGGGTGGATTACGTCAAGCTTATTGAAAAAAATTCGGAAGAAAAATCAAATGTACAAAAAATTTGTTGAACAGCGTAATCAAGAACTATTTTCGCAGTTTAAACTATACAGAAATAAACTCAACAAAGAATTACAACAGGCAAGAGATGCGTACTATTACGCTCTGTTTGAATCCTGTCAATATGACGTGGAAAAAATATGGACACAAATAAATACGGTGGTTTTGCAGTCGAACAATGTCATAGCTCCCGTTGAGATCGTTGTTGATGGAGCTAGCGTCACGGGCAAAGACATGTGTGATGCCTTTAACGATCATTTCGTTAGCCGCAGGACTGAATGTGCTGCACCGCCAAATGAAAATTCCTATTTTTATAACAGTAAATGCATGTTTATGAACCCAGTGACATGCTCAGAAGTTTATTCTGTTTTTATGAATATGAAAAATTCTCAAAGCCGGGATGCAGATGACGTCCAGATAAAGCCGGTGAAATACGTCCTTGATATATTAACCCCAATACTTACAGACATCTTTAACCTCTGCCTTAATTCAGGCGTTTTTCCCACCGAAATGCAAAAAGCAAAAGTTTCCGCCCTCTTTAAAAGGGAGACAGGAGATGTGCGTCAAACTATCGACCCGTGTCGATATTGCCGGTATTTTCTAAATGGCTTGAAAAAATAATTCAGACTCGGATGTCATCATTTTGTAAAACTCATAAACTAATTTCTGACGATCAATACGGCTTTGTAACACACAAATCTATGGAATTAGCACTACTTCAACAAAAAGAATACATATTACGCTCCTTTAAAGAAAAGAAAGTTGTTCTAGGCGTGTTCATAGATTTTTCTCAGGCATTCGATTGCATTAATCACAACATACTTTTATCGAAACTTGATAGGTATGGCTTCCGCGGTTGTGTTCACTCTTTACTCGCCTCTTACTTAGCCAGTCGCACACAGTATGTTTGTATTGATACCCACAAATCATCTGTTAAGCGTATAATAGCTGGAGTTCCACAGGGGAGTATAATAGGACCTTTGTTGTTTAATTTATATATTAATGATATTTTAAGCTTATGTCAACAAGCTAAGTGCATTTTGTATGCCGATGATATGACCATACTTTTTTCGTTGGACTCGTCTGAGCAGATCGGAAGGGAAACTAACGCTGTCTTGCAGTCTATTCAATGCTGGTCAATTACTAATCGATTAAAAATAAACGCAAACAAGTCTAAAGCTATACTGTTTCGACCCCGAAATAAACAAATCATTGTTCCGCAGTATGTTAAATTTGGTTCTGACTCGATAGAAATCGTGGAATGCCTGAAGGTATTAGGAGTGCACTTCAGTAGTCACCTTACTTGAAATGACCACGTTAATTCTGTAATGATAAAATTGTCTCGCATTGCAGGAATTCTTAGCAAACACCGCCACTTAATTCCACTTAAAGTTAAGTTACTGCTTTATAAATCTTTGTTTGAATCTTATCTAAATTACGCTCACCTAGTTTGGGGAACTACTACGCTTGCTAATAAAAATAGACTTAATTTACTGCAAAAAAAATCCTTGCGTTCCATTTGGAATTTGAGCTTCTTGGCCCACACTGGTCATTTATTTCAGAAATACTGCATTACCAAAATTTTCGATCTTTATAATGTAAGATTAGCTCTTAGCTTCAAGAAAGAACTAGCGAAAAATTGCAAAAATTTATCTGAGCTGGCCTGCTTTTGCCCGAATGCGCCTGTATACACTTGCAGAAACACTGAACGATGGCACGTGCCCACCTTTCGTACATCATACGGTCTGCAAACATTATCTAATACTTTGCCGCGCTTACTGAACAAACTGGAAGCAAGAAACATAGATATGACGCGCACTTCCAAAAAGGAAGTGCGTAGATTGATAGCGTCATCCTGGTAAGGTTTCTCTTTTTTTTTTGTTTTACGTCGCCCATTTTGTTATCGCCAAGTGTCTATCGATTCTGCCTTGCCGACCTTCGTTACAGACCTTCTTTTTACTCTTTTTCTTTGCTACTCAAATTTTTCGCGCCTTCAACAACGAACATTACTTTTTTTTCCTGTGTGTACAGTTTTAATGCATTATGCATCCAATTTTCGGGCCTTCAATTACTAGCCGTTGGTTTTCCTGTGTGTAACATTTTAGTGCATATGCATCTCAGTGTGGGTGATACCCTGATTGGTGTAACCATTTTTTTTTGAAGCGCTTATTCCTGTTCGTTTGTGTGCAGTAGCTCATATGTATACTTTTTATTATCAGTCTTTCTTTTACCGGTGCATCTTTTTTTTTTGTAAATTGACACTAATTGCACTTTTGTATGTTTCAGTATTGCCTCGTTGTTTCTCTTTTCTTGTTTGTAGCGTTCCCATGTTTTTCGAATACAATATCGTTTCTTTGTTTAGTTGTTAGCGTGCATATATTTTTTACTTGCATATTTTTGTTATCGCAATAGAATTGCGATACTTTGGTGTGTTGTGTCTATTACTGTAAATTGTTGTGTCTATTACTGTAAATTTCTACAGCATGCATATCTGCCGTCTGCTGCTGATGTTTGAATTGGGCTGACGGGCCTGTCAAGCTGCTTGTATGCAGCTTTTTTCGTCAGCCTTTCAATGTATTTACGATAAATAAATAAAGAATACCTCATCTTTGTCTACCTGGATGACATTTTGATGGCCAGCAGAACACCTACGGAGCACGAAGAGCACCTCCGCCAGCTCTTTCAGCGTTTGGATGAGCACGGTCTGGTGTTGAAACCTCAAAAGTGCGTGTTTGGAGTACAGGCGCTCAACTTCCTCGGCCAGCACATCACTGCTGAAGGCATTATGCCATTGGAATCAAGGGTGGAATCTGTCAAGAAGTTTCCAGCTCCAACATCTTTTCGCAAGCTGAGGGAGTTCCTCGGGCTCTTAAACTTCCACCGGCGCTTCAGTCTTGTGCTCGAGTGCTCCAGCCATTGACTGACCTGCTGCGCCGAGACGACCAAAAGGCACCACAATTTTGTTGGTCTGACGAACACCAGAACGCTTTCCAGAAAGCTAAGGACGAGCTAGCCGCGGTTACCCTCCTCATTCATCCACGGCCTGAAGCTCCTACACGCCTCATGGTGGACGCTTCCTCCACATCGGTCGGAGCAGTGCTGCAGCAACAGGAGGGCGCCCAGTGGAATCCACTGGGCTTCTTTTCAAAACGTCTGAAGCCTGCAGAAGCACGGTACAGCACTTTTGGAAGGGAGATGCTCGTAATCTATTGTTCCATTAAGCATTTCCGCTACTTCCTTGAAGGCCGTGAGTTCTACATCTTGACAGACCACAAGCCCCTCACCTACGTATTCAAAAACAACAGTTTCTCCTACTCAGAACGAGAGATCCGTCAGCTCTCATTCATCTCCGAGTTTTCTACAGACATCCGCCACGTTCCCGGGGTCGAAAACGAAGCAGCTGACGCCTTGTCTCGCGTCAACGCTTCCGGCACAGAAGTCCTGGACTTCGAAGCTATGGCCGCAGCTCAGGGGGACGACCCCGAGTTGACAAGACTGAAGGGAGGGGGATCTTCACTCGTGCTCTTGGAGGTTGCACTTTCCTACGTCCAGAGCACGATAACCTGCGATACCTCCCAGGCAGCACCACGACCTTTCGTCCCACTGAACTTTCGCCGAGTGGTATTCAACATTTTCCACTCCATCAGCCACCCAGGTGTCCGCGCCACCCAGCGGCTGATAACGCAACGCTTCGTTTGGCCCGGAGTCAACGCGGACGTGCGACGATGGGCTCGGACATGTGAAACATGTCAGCAAGTGAAAGTGACTCGCCACGATCGGGCTGCACTACAGGAATTTCGGACTCCTGAGTCGCGGTTTGACCACGTTCACCTCGACCTCGTGGGACCACTACCGCCCTGCCAAGGATTTAGGTACCTGCTCACATGCATTGACAGGTACAGCCGGTGGCCCGAAGCTATACCAATTGCGGACATATCAGCTGAGATCGTCGCGCAGGCCTTCATTCAAACATGGGTGTCCCGCTTTGGCTGCCCCGCCCGCATAACAACTGACCGGGGACGGCAATTCCAGAGCAACCTCTTTTCCGCACTTTCAAGGCTCCTCGGCATGAAGCTGCAGCATACAACCGCCTACCACCCCGCCAGCAACGGAATGGTTGAGCGCTTTTACCGGCAACTCAAAGCCGCACTGGCAGCGAAACTCGACCGCCAGCACTAGGTGGAGAAGCTCCCGCTCGTTCTTCTTGGCCTACGCTCAACGGTGAAGGAAGACCTCGGCTTCAGCGCAGCGGAAATGGTCTACGGCTCAACAGTGCGCCTCCCGGGAGAATTCTTCTCCGACCAGACACCTTCCGCACCAACAGCCTCCGATCACATCGAGAAGCTGCGGGCATGGCTCGCGCAACTCAGGCCAACAGCACCTCGCATCGCCCGCAACAGGAAAGTTTTCACTTTTCCTGACATGGACTCTGCTACCCATGTGTTCGTGCGACCCGACACAACGAAGCCGCCCCTTACTCTGCCGTACGATGGCCCACTCAAAGTTTTGGAACGTACTAACAAAACCATCGCAATCGACGTGCGGGGGAAACGAGAAGTCGTCGCCGTTGACCACGCCAAGCCTGCTCATATTAAGGTTTCCATTCAAGCAGCCTCTCACGTACGATTTCAGTGATAACTATTGGACTGTGACCTTTCACTATCCAGCCCGTAACTGCTGTCCTTCTTTAAAAGCTCCGCAATCGAGGGGGGGGAGCCTTTGTAGCGGAAGCTGCTCAGCACCACCGCATTCTTTTCTATCCCGTCTGCAGCCGGCCGTCGACAGCGCGCCAACGCGTGGCGCCAGCGCCTTCTCCTTTGTGTTCGCGGAACAACGTGTTGTCGGGGCCGGCTCCGGGGATTAGCACCGGCGGCATGCTACGTCTGCTCGCTCGGGGCCCCCCTTTTCCTCTTTCTTGTAGAAGAACGCGGGGGTGCCTCCTTCTCTCCCTCGTCGAGGGGAGCTCTCGTCACTCGCACGGAGTGGAAATAAACAGTCTTGCCCTGCAACTCCAAACCAGCTTCACGTCTCCTTTCTCGCTGCCTTCGGCAGCCGACATTCCCGGCCTGCTACACTTTCTTTCTATACCAATTTCGGTCTACATGTTAAGTAAACGTTCCTGTGTAAGGTATTTGAAGCTCAGTAATATTAACAAATATTTTAACCCCATCTGCCTGCAAGAACTTAGCCACAAAGTGTTATGTTTAAATTTTTTTAATTGTAATACTGCACTTTGTATGAATACCTGAGCAGTAAATCCTTACTCCCCAGAAGGTATATTTTGAGAAAAGAATATTTTTAGATCTTTCAAGCTGTTGCCCATTGCATGACATCTTTGCATGCATGGGCGACAACCGGCCACCTTTGCAGAATGGTATAGAGGGTGCCTCTTCCCCTCCTGCTGCGTCCACGGGGACACACTACATGTTTGTGTCTTAGGATGCAGTGGCGATGCAGAAGTCATGGATTCAGACAGCTGGGGTGCCCGCTTGATGGATCTTCCTCTTTCCCTGCGACTCGATTTCTGGCTGGGGGACATTATTTTTGTTCCTGCACGACGCACCGGCACCAGAAAAAGAATGGCGAACCGCTGGCAGTCTCCGGCTTCTCCAGCCTCGCCTCACCGACAACCAGCGCCACCTATGTTCACATAGGGGTCGTTGACCCGGTTTTTCGCCTTGCCACGCGCGGGTGCGGCGCGTGTTTTTGGGGGGTTGTTCCCATTCTGGCCGCCTTTGCAGATTGGTCAATAAGGGAAATTAAGGAGAGGAAGGTGCGGGGATCTGAGACACGCCCGTGACCTCTTTGCGGGCATTCTTGCCACACGGCCGCTCTCTTTAATGCTCCCATTGCTCTAGTAACAGCGCTCTTTCATTCGCCGTTGGCAAAGGGCCACTAGGTCAGCGTCCAAGCGCTGGCCGAGCAGGGCTTGTGCTTGCATCTTCCCCGTGGTGGTGGCTATCCCCTCAGCGGCTGCCTTTGTCCGCGCCAAGTGCATGTCACCCTTGTAATGGCACTTGCAGTACACGGTCACTTCGTACGTGGCACAGAAGCTCTGTTCGAAATTCGTAGAAGGTTGGGCGCCCTCGACAGCCTCGTCGAAGTCCGCCACCGCGCAGCCTCGGAACGGCCACGGGACACAGTCTAGGGTCAAGTGGCGTCGAATCAGTAGCTGCGGTTAACGTTTCATATCCGTGGAGGCTTCTTTCTGCGTGAACAGTCTTGTGCTTCAGTGTGCCCTGTTCTGCTTTGTATGTGTAGCGTGTTTTCATCATGCCCACACATTGCGTTCCCGACTTCACGAGTGGCTACAGGAAATGAGAGACATGTACAACGACATTTCTTCTGTGCTCCACGTGTACCTGAGCAGCGAAAGGCATAGGACCATGCTATTCCTCGAGCAGATAAGAAACTGGCCAGAACATCACGTGTGTGTGATATACACTTTCATGTGGAGGACATCCTGAAGACTTTCACTCACGTCATCAATGGTAAGAAGATACAAATCGCCAGAGGAAAGTGGGACCTTGTTGAAGGATGCGTTACCAAAATATTCCCGAATTTGCCCGCTTGCCTTTTAAAACCTGCGGCAAAGAAGCGTAAGCTGCCCAATTGAAGTGGGGTACTTTCCAGAATATCATCGGCAAAAAAGAATAGATCTCCGATCACTGAGCTCAAACACAGTCCCGAAATGTCGTCAACAAGAGGCGTCAGTTCGTTTCAAGACATAGCAAACGCTTGTTTGCCTGCTGCATGCTGGCAGAACGCTGTTGAGAATGGCGAGGCAAGACATATTGTGGTGTTTCCTAGTGTTCAAAGAAGAAAAAAGCGCTATTTGAGTAGAAATGCGTAGTCGTCGCAGAGGACATTGCAGTCACCATTAGCGGCCGTCACCATCGCTTTTAGCCAAGTCAGCCGGCTATGCAGATACCATCACACAATCGGCCGTACTTCTGGAGGACATAGAAAAGCTGAAAGTGTGTTCATGTTGTCCTAGTGCGTCAGCAGGCAGCCTCGTGAGTAATGACTATCAAGTGCTCACCAATACCCCAAAGTGCATTCCCTGCTCGAAGCTTCGGCTTCAGCTGTGTTAACAAGTTTCATTAGAAGAACTCAAAAGTTGCAGAGAGAAGACACGCTCAAGAAAAGGAACGCACACGCAGCCTTTTGACGGTCTAAGTTGCTAAAGAGTGTGACTGACCTGAAAAAAAGAAAAGAAAAAAAAAAAGCTGACTGTAGAACCAGACAAAAGCCACAGGATTGCACCAAACAGTTGTGATTTATTTTAAGGCACGAAAAACAGTTCTAAGAGAGGATACAAGAAATTGTAATTGGGTTTTTCGTGCCTAAAAATCAATTGTGAACGTACACCAACTAGCAACTAACGGAAAGACTCGTATGTTATGTTATGCTATGATATATATATATATATATATATATATATATATATATATATATGGCACAACTGGAGCGTTGTCAACAAGAATAAATATAGCAAAATTATCCGGAAGACATTATTGATGATGCCTTACTACGTGCTCGCAATGTGAACAGGAATGATATAATTAAGGGACCAAACAGAGTATCTAAAACAACTTCCCAAACGAACCTTGTACTAACTTACTCCTCATCAGCGCCACGAATCAACAACATACTTTCCCACCATTTCAACATAATCAGGCAAAGCAAACGACTAACTTCTATTTTCGCGAAGCCACCTCACGTGGTGTACCACAGGGATAAAAATCTGAAGGACATTCTTGGCAGAGCAAAAACAAACCCCCCCGAAATTCAATCAGGGTGCCGTCCCTGCGGAAAAGCTCGATGCAAGGTATGCCCACAGATGGTCACAACACGTGAATTCAAAGCAAACTTCTTGGATTTCAAATTCTGCATAACTGAAAGCCTTAATTGTGACTCCAGTAACGTAATATACATGCTACATTGCAACATCTGCGGACAAGAATATATCAGCCAAACAGACACGCCATTTCGGCTGCGGGTCAATAATCACCGGTACCACGCCACTTCACTACCGAAGCTACCTTTATCTAGACATCTGCGCCTGCCAAACCACAGTTTTGAAAATATCAGCGTAACTCTTTTGCAGTCCGGTTTCTCAAACAGGCGCGAGCGCGAACAGCGTGAGGCATATTTTATTTTCAAATTTAGAACATTAGTAGCCGGCATCATCAAGGACCCTGGAAGACTTTCCTGTCTCCAAAAATTAAGCCAGGAGGAAATTGTTGACAAAGATTGATAGCTGGAGACCATGCTTATTTTTTCTGACTGACTCGTACGTGTACACTGTCCTTTCTTGTTTCGTTTTTTTTTTCTTTTTTTTTTCACATGCACATACAAAGTGTTTACGTTCGTCTACCACTTGATGACCATTGAAGGGAAATGGACGAAGATGAAAAGTAAAGAGCCGACCGACCAATTAAGGGGAAACCCTTTCCTTGCGCACGCCGTCGCGGACCCCTCCCGCCACCGCGGCGACAATCTTGGGTGGCCCGACACACGTCGAGAACTGACCAGCACGGGATAAGAACCGGATGTGGACGTACACTGACATTTGGTTTCGTGCTCAGTGTTCACAGCGGTTCTTCTTTTCTTTTTTTCGTCTTTTTTCTTCTCTTTTTTTCCTTCTTCTTTTTTAGTTCTCTCTCACTCGCAAACATCTTTCAAGGCGAGAGGGACGCGGCAGTAACGAAGTTTGGAAGTTCATGCTAGTATAACTCATCCCCTGATGAAAGGAGGACTCCTCCCGAAACTGTTGGGAAATAAATATATTTATCCTTGTTGACAATGCTCCCGTTGTGCCATATCCCATACCTTCACGAAGACTAACTGGCCCATTGAATTATTACTCCCACTGACCTGAACCATGGCTGCCAGTACATCATCAACGAAGCATTTGTCGCAGAGATATCCAAATTACCCTACGAAGTGTGCCGTCATCGAGGACTCCATCACGCACTTCAGCCCAAACGACTCAACGACGTCGTGCTTCATCTCATATGGCGGTGATGTTTTCGGATATTCCGGCTCTACTTGAGTACCTACCTTACCGGGTGGACACGTTGTTTCTGCATGAGGGTGCCACGGACATCCTGAAGACTAGCTCTTCAAGATCACTGGATTCGTTGAGGGAGGCATTGAAACGAATGAGGCCGTTGCGCCCGTACATCAAGACACTGCATCTTAGTCTGCCACAACTTCGTGCACCCAATCGCCGACGGCGGGACTCGAACTGGCGATCAATGAATCGGTTTAATATGGAGGTACAACGATTCAGCTGAGAGGCCCGTCGTCTCTGCCAATACGGGTTGTTGGGAGCAGGCGTCTATTACGTCGAACATGGTTTCTCAGCACTCCCGCTGCGCCGCTTCCTGGCTGCTGACATCTTACATGCAAGCTTCGAGGGAGTCGCGCTGCTGGCACAGCACACGAGGGTGCAGCTGCGATGGACGTCGGTGGCATGGAGATCGGCGGCAATCGCTTGCACGGCCAACTTCAGTGCCAAGCCCCCTCAACAACAAGGAGCCGAGCGACACACAAAGCCATCCAGGGCCCCAGCAGTGACGATGTCGCCACTACCACAAGCGAGGCCAGCGAGCCAGCGAGTCCCACCAGTGAGTCAGATCGGCGGCAACTGCTTGCACGGCAAACTCCAGCGCCAAACCCACTCAACAACAGGGAGCCGAGGGACACAAAGAGCCATCCAGGGTCCCAGCAGTGACGACATCGCCATTCCCACCAGCAAGGCCTTACAACACCAGGCGGAGGAATGCGGCGAAGACTAAGACAACGGCTTCCAAACGACATAGGAAAACAAAAGGTACGGGCATTCTTAAACACGCATGGTCCCATTGATTTCTATCGATTATGAAAATCATTGAAAAACGTGTACAATACGAAAAACACGCAGAACAACTAACCAAATATCTATCTCACCAAATTGCACCTAAGGGCCTCCGCCTAGCCTACAACCCCTCAATGTCTACACTAAGTGAAGCAGAAAGGGGGAAGTGGGAAAAAATATTACTAAAAGCGTCCTTACAATTGACTCGGGTTATTGCGGACCATAGTGAGCGCATGGCCGCCGAATACAGTGTCGCGGAGACGACGCAGAAATTAGTATCAAACCTCGGAGACCATGAGGCAAGAGAACTGGGCTTGGTGGCTGTGCCACATTAGCACCCACTAATCCGCTCCGCTTCGACATGCAGGCTTCCATCCGAGCTGCCCTTCTGCTAGTGTTTGTTCCTGACCTGGATGCTGTTTCAGCGTGCGCGGTACCGTCTCATCCACTAAATCGATGCGCTGATGGTGCTCGTGCCACGTATCTGTGGGAGCTGCCAGCAAGCAACATATAAACAGTCTTTCCACTATCGCACCCACACCCGCTGGTCATCAATTTACCTTGGCTGGCCCCATCGCCAATGACAACCATCGCAGTGTCGCCTATAAAGCAGCCACATGGATCTGCGCCGCCCTGTGGCTGTGCCACATTAGCACCCACTAATCCGCTCCGCTTCGCCATGCAGGTTGGTCCATCGTATCAATTATACTCCAAAAAAACCAGTAACAACTTGTTGGTGCAGCTGCCGAGCCCGCAGTGTTTGACGTGTATTTGTTGCAATTGTATTGCTGTTCACCGCAATATATTATTGCTTGCGGGAGGTATAGAAACTAACCCAGGACCAGACACAGCAAGCATTCTCATCGAGCTGAAAAATCTGTCTGCTGGACAGTCCAAGTTACTAACAGAAATACAGGACATCAAAACCCAACTCCTTGTAAACAGCGCTGCCATTTCTGACCTAAGCACACGTTTGGCTAGTGTGGAGACGAGCTGCCATCGTATTGAACACATGAGGAAGCAGCTGGAATCGATGCAATCGGACATAGGTGTCTCGGCTAGTCGAATTGTAAGACTGGAAAACCGCCTTGACGAAGCTGAAAACCATTCAAGGCGTAACAACTTGAGTTCCACGACATTCCTGATACTGACCCTAAAGAATCATTCGTGCGCTCCGAAGAAATAATTATTCGCCACTGCGCTGAACACCTCAACTTGATATTAGATCCTCAAATAATTGAGCGAGCACATCGACTGGGTAGACACACTCAAGGTCGAAACCGACCAATTATTGTAAAATTCAATCTTTATAAAACCAAGGAAGCGATACTATCCAACGGCCGTAAATTAAAGGGCACTCCTTTCGGTATTAGCGAAGACTTCTCCCGGCAAGTGCAAAACGCGCGAAAGCATCTTACTGCTTTTGCAAAAAACAAATCCGTTTCTTACTTGCTCCGTTATAAAACTCTGCACGTCAGCTCGAAGCGATATGTCTTTAACAAGTCATCTCAAAGTGTCGAGGAACTAACATAGCTATCACGGCGTAGTAAAACGCCCTGCCACACTACGCGTGCTGCTCGTGAGCATACGTCTTTTACAGTTATCTGCAATAACATACGAAGCATTTTTTCCAAACGAGATGTGATATCAAACCTTGTTTCATCGACTGGGAGTAACCTGCTCATATTAACAGAAACGTGGCTTAATGCCGATGTTCTTGATTCGGAAATACTGGAAGACCTGCCAAATTTTGAACTAATCCGCAAAGATCGGCAGAGAAGCAGAGGAGAGGTGGCGGTGTCCTCATTGCCGTTAAGAAAGAACTTTCATTTTGCACCATTGATATACGTTCCGACCAGGAAATTCTATGGATCCTATGTCGTTTCAAGCCACAACTTGCTCTCGTTGGTGTGTGCTATCGCCCCCCAAACAATTCTTCAGATTTTTCTACAAAATTAAACAACATCTTAAGCCAGCTAGTCAAAAAGTACCCGAACGCGCTCCTTCCACTTTTCGAAGATTTTAATTACCCCAACATTGTTTGGTCAAAACCTCCACTAAGTACTGGAAATCTGGAATCTACAGAATTCGTAAATGTCTGCTTAAACTTTAACCTCACTCAAATGCTAACCGCGCCAACACGTGTCACGCTGGATAGTGCTAACATCCTTGATCTAGTATTGTCTAGAAGCCCTGAAACAGAATCTTCCATCACCTACCTGAAAAAAAGTGACCACAAAGTAATTCATGCCACTTTTTCTCTAACCCAGTCCGTGCGTCAGTCACATAAGAAAATCATCCGTCTCTATAGTAAAGGAAATTACGTAGCGATCAATAACGAACTTGAACAATTTTACGAGGAATACGAAGCAACATTTCAAGAGCGCGACATTCATGAATGGTCTCTTTTCAAAGAAAAAATAGCATATTGAACAGATAAATACATTCCAACATTATTAATCAATGCTAACCGGCATAAACTATGGTTCACAAGAAACCTTAAAAACTTGAAAACAAGAAAAAGTGCCTTTTTTTGCCAGGCTAAACAAAACCCACAGCACGATTCATGGAAAAAGTACTACGAAGCGGAACGAACATATCTTACCGCTATCCGGCAAAGCAAGTACACCTTCTTTCTCTATGACCTGGCTAAGATGATTACTGAAAACGCTAAGAAATTTCGGCAAACCATCAACCCACAGTCAACCCGCACTATATCTTTACCCAACGAACTGGGTGAAATGCTATCAGATAAAGACACCGCTAACATATTTAACACCGCGTTTTCTTCTGTTTTCACCAAAGAACCTGATGAACCATTACCTGCGTTTTTTACACCTTTTGAGGCTACAATGCCCCCTATCACCTTTTCGATAGACGGCATTTCAAACATAATTGCCAACATTAAACTGTCATCATCCGCAGGTTTCGATGAAATCACATCGAAGTTTCTGAAGAACACCAAATTCATTTCCGCGGCTTATCTAACGCTGTTATTTTCCCAGTCACTGTCATCTGGAAACCTACCAAAAGAGTGGAAATCACTCAAGTCTACAAATCAGGCAGCAAGAGTTCATCTTTAAACTACTGCCCCATTTCCATCACATCAGTGCCTTGTAAGATCATGGAGCATGTCATAAACATTCATATAATTAGTTTCCTTGATTCTCAAAATTTTTTTTCCCCATTGTCAGCATGGGTTCCGCAAGGGACTATCCTGCAAAACACAATTAGCTGCTTTTCTCCATGACCTGCACCTAAATCTAGACGCTAACACTCAAACTGATGTAATTTTTCTTGATTTCGCGAAAGCATTCAACAAAGTTGCTCATCAACGCTTACTACTAAAACTCTCCCGACTGAATATAAACCCCGCAGTTCTAACATGGATTGAGCAGTTCCTCACTAACCGCCTGCAGTAAGTGCGCGTCAATAACAACAACTCTGAGCCTCTTTCAGTAGAATCTGGCGTCCCTCAGGGCTCGGTATTATAATGGCCCCCTACTCTTTATAATATATCATAATGACCTACCAGTGCATGTTACTAGCAAAATCCGCATGTTTGCCGATGATTGCGTGATTTATCGTTCAGTTATTAACATTACTGACCAGTCTGCTCTTCAACAGGACTTGCACAACATTAAGGACTGGTGTCAATGTTGGTTAATGGTTTTAAATACTGGTAAATGCAAAACAATGTCGTTTTCTCACAGTCCTAACCCGTTAAAATTCAAATATGAAATAGCAAACCAGCAACTAGAGACCGTATGCCAATATAAATACTTAGGTGTGACGATATCGAATAATCTCGACTGGTGTGCGCATGTGAACAACGTTATTGCATCATCTTTGGGTTTTTACAACGTAATTTATAAAGCGCTCCACGGCATGTCAAGTTACTAGCTTACAAAACACTAATACGGCCCAAACTAGAATACGCATCAGCCATTTGGGATCCTCGCCAGATATGCCTCACAAACGTCCTTGAGGCTTTTCAGAATCGTGCCATTCGTTTCATTCATTCCGCCTTTTCATACAATAGCGTAACATCCTTAAAATCGGAATCTGGTTTACAAACACTTCCTAATCGACGTCACATTGCTAGTTTATCATTATTTCATAAATTCTACCACAGCGCGCTAAATCAAGCACCGTATATTTTGCTGCCATCACGCATATTCAATCGTATTGGTCACCCCTTAAACGTTGCCCGTCCTCAAGCTTGCACAGTCACTTTTGCATCTTCTTTTTTTCATCGAGCAGCCAAGGACTGGAACGACCTTACACAAGAAATCGCTAACTCAAGCCCTACTGCCTTCATTGAAGCGATCACATCACATTATACCATATAATAAAGTGTTCAACCTGTTGTATATATTGTAACACACCCCTTATGTAATACCCCCTGGTGGGGTCTTTAAGAAATAAAAGTGAAAGTGAAAGATATGAACTGAAAAAGAGAGGCAAAATTTCAGTAGTAAAAGATAGAAAATTCAATCGGGACTGCAGAAGCTCCACTGCTCTGCAACAGGAAAATAGGAATGAGGCCGTACAAGAACACCAGGGACCACCCGTACCACAACCTAAATTTGAGGAGAAAAATGGGAACTCGAAACTACAGTGTAATCCTAATCAAAACAGCCTTACTCTCGAATATGACGCTGACACTCCCGTGCCACATGGTAGCCAAGAGCAGCCAAAAACTTATGAGAAAAATGTCCTCAATCTGTCCAACACAACACTCACACCCGCTCAGCTAAGACTTTTGTCGAGAAGCTTAACCTTTTGTCCATCATCCGGTAGATTCAATGAATTAAAACTGTACCAAGACCTCGATAACTTCGAGCGTAATCTCCGCCTCCGTGAATACTTTCATGATCGCAAGGTGTACAGGTGAGCAGAGGGACAAACACCTGCTACTGCCAAGCACTTCAGCATAAATGAAAGCCATGTTTGATACTGGAGAAAACAGATGATTTCGCTCGTGAGTACAAGACCTGGAAGGAGAGTGTTTCGAGAACCAAACTAAGAGATGTTTCCTGTCACCTAAAAAGACTTTTTCAAATATGTGCCAGAGCTTAAGTCCAGAAGTATTACAGTGTCTTATGAGATGCTGCCGTTCGAGGCAAGAAAGCGCAGAAAAAAAGCGTCCCTGCCGCCATGTTCAAAGCAAGCAGAGGGTCAATGACACACTGCATGAGACATCAGCTGTCTCCCAGGCAGCGAAATGACCAGCATGATTATGAGGTCAAAGTTGTTCTCTTTCAACATTTTGTGATTGGGCTATGCAGAAATGAAAACTTCATCATGTGACAGATTAGGAATGCAGACGAAACCCCGTTGACCTTTGATATGTCACCTAACACAACGGTGATCAAGAAAGACTTCAAGAATGACATCTCGTTTATTCCAATAAAGACAACTGGCTATATAAAATGCAAGACTACACGATTACGCTTGTCATGACAGCTGACGGTTGCAAAGTACGGCTGTTTATCCAGCGGAACACACAAACGTTGAAGGCCATATTTACACTCGCAGCCATGAAAAAGGCTAGACGAATGACGACCTGATTAACAGCTGGCTGCACACTATCTGGCGTAAGCGACCAGCCGCCCTTGCTCCACCGTTTTTGGTGCTCAGCAGTTTCAAAGGCCATCTCATCGAAAGTATGAAGGAGAAATCGCGGGAGAACCTGACCTTTCCCCTGGATGGACTAACATCTCTTCTGCAACCCAGCAGCGATGTCTCCGTAATTAAACCTTTCAAAGACTACATGTGCAATATGTATGAGAAATGGATGGCTAGCGTAAAGCATTGGCTCACTCCCACTGGCAAAATAAATAGAGCACCTCTAGAGACAGTCTGACTAAACTGGTGCGCGAAGTCTGACAGTCTGACTACAATAGACTACAACTGGTGCGCGAAGAATTCAAGGCGTTTATGTGAGATGTCGGGGCCAGACATGTCGTGAGCGCCCCTTATCATCCAAGTACAAATGGCCTGGCGGAGCGGTTCGTGCAACTGTTGAAGTCTGCTCTGCGCAAGTCGCCCCCTGGTGAGTCTGTCGAAGAAACACTTCACAACTTTTTATTGGCATACCGAAACACGCCTCATCTTACGACTGCAGAAGCTCCACCTAACCTGTTGATGAGTAGGAGATTGGGCACCAAACTGGATGCCATGAAGCCTACAGTGGAGGGGAAGGTGATGCACAGTGAATTCAACCAAATGCAGTAGCGGAAGAGCGACAGAAACTGTTTTTGTATTAATGACAGTGTTCTAGTTCGAAATTACAGAGGCTCCCCCGAATGGGTTCATGGAACCATGCTAAAGAAGACTGGCCCAGTCTCTTATAAAGACATAGTGACTACCTCCAGAGGCAAGGTCACCTGGCGCCGACATTTCGACCAGCTGTTGGCAGGCACGAACACTGTGACGACACCAAGGGCATCGAAGCCAGACTTCATGGAGTGCTTCCTGGCCCTCCTTTAAAGCCAGGTTGGTGACCAGTCAACGTCGGAAGAGCCTGTGCCCATAGAGGCTGGCTCTCCAGTGCTCGCTCCTCAATCGGAGACACCCGCACCAGAACGGCGCTACCCGTCAAGACAACGCCGTCCACCTGATCGATACGAAGGCCGTTTTTAAATATTGTATAAAGATACAAAGTCACCCTCTAAACAAAAGGGGAGGAGTATTATGTTATCATCGCCCATAGAGCGATAGTAGCGGCTCGACTATCGCAGCCGTTGACTATATATATAAACCCAGACACGTGGCCGCCCAGCCATTGTCCACTGCGCGCTGGCATGGAATAAACCACGTTCAGTACTGCTCCTGTAGTTTTCTTTCGGCGGCGGTTTCCGACCCCGACGAAACACGACACTGTCCATGGAGTTGATGCGGACATCAACGATAACGACATCACGGCCAACCTTAGTGTCGGCACTGACCATCATGTTCTGCACCCGCCAAAACTAGTCTCTTACCTCGACCTTCCAGGGCACCACCGTTCCAGGGGAGGTGTCACTATTCAAGCCTCAGAGGCCTGTAAAACCTCATTCGCCATGGCCCCTCTCGTGCGCCTGTTGTGGTCGATACGGTCACGCCACCGCTATGTGCTCGCGTGACGAGCACTGCCTTCATTGTGGCGGTAGTCATTCCAAAAGCCTGTGCACCAACCTGCCTCAACTGCAAAGGAAACCATGCAGTCAACAAAGCGCTCTGCTAGTCCTGGCAGGTTCAGCGCAAGACAGCCATTGTCGTCGTCTCTTCAGACAGCTCTGCGTCGCGCCGCCAAGCACTGGAGCATGCCAGGACCACAACCATTAACGCCGACAAGTGGGGCAGCACAGCAATCGAGAAGGCCCGCCCGTTCCGCGACGCTCTCGCCGGTGGCAGCCAAATGAACTCAGCGCCCGCCACCCACCTCTATACGAGTATTCTGGCTTCAACGAGTTCGGCCACCACACCACCCTCTCGTTTAGACGCCGACTGCCACCACCGAATAAATGAATGCAGTGTTGGCCGCGCTTGCTGCAGCTTTACGTGCAGTGCTGGTCTTCCTGCCGACGAATTCTCCTGCTCACGAGTTTTGTGCTACAGCTCTTGCCTCACATGACTCCACCGCACTGTGGATATAGTCGGCCAGGGTTGCACGCCCACCAAGACCTTCAGAACTCGCTTCTGTGAATGCTCTGAACTTTTTTTTTTTTTCGTGTCTTAGCTAAGCGCTTGAACGAGTGCTTCGCGCACATCCTCTTCAATGCGCCGTTTCGGCTCATTAAGCTTCTTCTTTGGCGAATATTTTCCCTGGCCTTCTTGGCAACCTTTCCGGACGGTTTCGGGGTCCTCACGGTGGTTCAGGAGCGCGCTGCGAGAGGCGGAGCGAATGCTTCATGTTATTATTTTCATTTTTCTTTTACCTTTTTTTTTCTATCCATTTCACTCCCATTCCCTCATCTCCCGCGTAGTGGTCTGGAGGTGTCCTCCAAAGAGAGAGACTGTAATGACGCCGTGCTTATTTCTTCTATTTTCCGTTTAAGAACCTCTAGCGGCTTCAAGCTCTGGAACTGCTACCAGCAGCTCAATAAAGTTCTCTCCCAACCGCTGATCTGCCGTTCTTGATATACAACAGTTTTGGCAACGAAGGTCGTATCTCAGATGATATACAGTAGACTCGCGACAATTCAAGCTTTGATAATTCATACTTTCAGTTATTTCAAATAAAAATAAAAATTTTGATTGGCCTGCTAAGCTTTGAATGTATCTAAAAGCTGCTTAATTCAAACTTCGTCATTCACTTAATCCATACTTTTTTCCTATCCACACCAGAAAGTTTCTGCTGATTTGCTGGCAATTTGCGTGCTTATGATTATCATAATGCGAGATGGCAGCTATCCCATGCCTCTGGAGAGATGGCAACACCCACAGCCATTTCTCCTCGACTCGTTATACAGCGCGCAGTATCGAACGCTTGCAGAGGCTGTGAAGGACTGCATGCGTTGCCCACTTTGCGCCGCAGTGTGTTATCAGTCTGTCCTTCATAAAACATGTACGTACAGTGTCCGTATGTGTTTTCAGTCTTTCGCCCCAAGCCTCACATCTGGCGCACTGGACGACGAGCCTCTGCTACGGCCCATCTGCATCTTGGCGTGTCGTCAAGCCCGCCTTCGCTCGAAGATGACCGACTAGTCAGAGTCTCCACATTAGCGAGTAAGCTAAGCCCTTCTCAAGCCATCTGACAGCATCATGAAAAGTCTGTAAAGATCGTGCACCGTTCGCCGCATTTATAAGAGCCAAGCTTAGAACGCTGTTCGAACTTTTCTGACATGTAGCTTACTCCGGTGTTTGTCTCAAGTCAGCCGTTGCCACAACCAGATTTCAGAATGCTCGCAATTAAATGGCACGAATTCGACAAAGCCACAATGTTACCCCTCAGTGTTGAGCTACTCCGAAAAGAACTGGAGAGGCGCAAACTGAAAACGACCAGCACGAAAGACAATCTTAATCTTGTTCAGTGTCTGCACAATGACATCCAAACAAACCGTGAGCCAACTCCATTGCTGGACCAAACACCGTCGGCCGCTAACATTTCATGTGCCTGTTCCAACAAATGCTAATTCAGTACTATCTTGGCTACAAGAGCAAATTTTTCCAGACGATTTATACCCGACTTTGCCAAGGTTGTAGCACCACTTCAGGCGATTGTCAGAAGTGGGACTGTCAAGTGACTCTGCCTTCGAAGCCTTTCGAAAGCCTTTAACTTCAACCTCTATACTTGATCATTTTGACCCTTCTACCCCAACTACAGTGACAACAGTGACAACTGCTGTAGCACTGGGTGCTGTGCTATCTCAGCGCTAAAGAGCTAATGAAGTCATTGAATATGCCAGCAGAGCACTTTCAGCTCCTGAAAAGAACCTGCACAGCAATGTTTGGGAATGTTCAGCAGCTCACTGAGCCATCTGTTTGAAGTTTCACCTATACCTAATAAACAGGAAGTTTTACCTCCTGATGAATATCTTAAGTGTGGTTTGCCTCACCACAAATGTTAAACCCTCTCACCGGTTTCCTGGCATGCTGATGGACCTCATCGAATTCGACTTTACAGTTCAACACAAGCCAGGGAAGCAGAATGCCATAGCCGATATGCCGTCCCGCATTTCGTGTGCCACATTTGAGCCCATGGCAACACTGCATCAACTTCAAGAGGACGATGAAGAGTGCCCCTCTATAAAACAACAGTTGTTAGCTGACAGCGAAGGAGGTTCTGACTTCCTCGTCATGGATAACATCATGTATCACTGCCATCCATCCGGGTTGAATACCACTGTTGTGCCCTCTAAGCTATGTCAATCGATTCTTGAAATGGCTCATGACAACAATGTACCCCCAGAGAGCAGTCAACAAACCACTCTGCTCGTCCTGGCAGGTTCAGCACAAGGCAGCCATTGTCTTCGTCTCTTCAGACGGCTCTGTGACGCGCCGCAAAGCACTGGAGCATGCCAGGACCACAATCATCAACACCGACAAGCGGGGCAGCACAGCAATCGAGAAAAGCCGCCCGTTTTGCGACGCTCTCGCCGATGGCAGCCAAATGAACTCAGCGCCCGCCACCCATTTCCCCACGAGTACACGAGTATTTGTGGCCAACCATGATTACTACGGTGGTTCAATATGTGGAAGCATGTCAAATCTGCCAAGCCAACAACCACCCTATGACATAAAACGTGGGAAAAATGGGCTTTATGCCAATAAGTGAAGTTCCGTTTACTGCTGTTGCAATGAACCACATCACCATGCCTCTCGGCGACAATAGCAAACACATCCTGAATGTAATTGACTTTGCCACCCCCTTCATAGTCCCTGGTGCGGTATTTACGACCAACACAAACGAAGTAATTCAACACTTATATCTGTATTTTATCACTATAGCGTCCCTGATGACTGTCTGTCAGATCATGGTCGTGCCTTTGACTCCCATGAATTATTTATGAGGCCTCATGGAATTCAGCAGCACCTCTCTGTTCCCCACCGTGCACCAAGTAATGGCCTTTTACAGTGCAGTCCACTTATAACGATACCACATATAACGATATATCGGTTATAACGATGGGTCGACTTAACAGTCTCATTTTATGCATTGGGGCTATGGGGAAAAAACCATATATAACGCTATGTTATCCACCGCATATCGGATACAACGATGAAAAGTTTGCCGTGGACGGCATGTTTCATTCAGAATAATCGTAACATTTAGATTGATAAGTTCCTCTGAAACGAACTATGCCGAGACAAGACGAAAAGTTAGCGTGCTGCCGCCACTGCAGCACAGCGCCGGCAGCGCGTCCCGGCCGTTCAAAAAGCTGAGGAGAGCATCGCGAGTTGGCGCGACGCGCCACAGATGGCGCGAGCTGTGTCACGTTTTGCGCCTCGCCGCGTGTCGACAGCGGAGAGGCTGAGAGAATTAAAAAAAAAATGCGAAAAGCAAAGCGCCGCGGCGGCATCGGGGCGGGGCCTCGTTGTTGTTGTTGTTAGTGGTTCATGAGGAAAAGGAAGAAGGCACCTAATTTCTGTCTGCCTACAGGCGACACGGCGCAGTGCCTAACGGCCTCGTTGGCATTGCGGCTGTGTACCTCTGGCTGTGCTTTCTTCCTCCCACTGCTCCCACCCCGCCGTCGGTCAGTCTCTCTTCTTCAGCGACCGCGCGAGCAACGTCTAGAACGGAGCAGAGACAACCCTCTATGGCGCCGACGAAGCGAAAGGCCGTGTCGCTTGAGACAAAGTCGAATATTTTGCAGGATTCGCGACGCGGTTTTAAAGTGAGCGCCCTCGTAAAAAAATACGAGCTCGCCCAGTCGACGATCTCGACCATCCTCAAAGCCGGAAGCACCGCGCTTTTGAAGGCTGGAACCAGTGGCCATGCCGACGAGCGGAAGAGAGTTCGGGAGCCCTTGTATGCAGACGTCGAAGAGGCACTCTACCAGTGGTTCTTGTCGATCCGTGCCCAGAATGTGCCGATAAGTGGGCCAATACTTGCCACAAAGGTGAAAAACTTGGCCTTTCTGCTTGGTCGGCCGAATTTCGAACCCGGCGGCGGCTGGATACAAAGATTTAAAGAGCGGCACGGCATTGTGTACAAGAACGTGGTGGGAGAAGCGGCCTCTCTCGATTCAGAGGCGAAGCAGCAGTGGCTCCAGACCAACCTGCCCGTATTGATGGACCGCTTCTCAGCCAGAGACATTTACAACTGTGATGATACTGCCCTTTTCTTTCAAATGACACCATCGAAGACGCATGCTTTGAAGGGCGATCCGTGTCCCGGCGGTAAGCACTCCAAGGTTAGGGTAACCGTATTACTTTGCGTGAATATGGACGGGAGCCATCGGCTCAAGCCCTTCGTGATCGGGCGATTCAAGAAGCCTGTGTGCTTCAGGAATCAGCACATCCCGGTCCGCTATAGGAGCAACAAGAAGGCCTGGATGACCCGTGTCTTGTTCGAGGAGTGGCTGCTCGAGATGGACAGTGTCATCGAAAGTCAGGGGCGGAAGGTGGTGTTGCTGCTTGATAACTGTAGCGCACACAACGTGAGCCCGAAGCTGACATCAATTGAATTGATGTTCCTGCTGCCGAATACGACGGCAGGCTTGCAACCGCTAGACGCCGGCGTGATTGCTAACTTTAAAGCGTTGTACCGGCGACGCATGCTCGAGTGGCTCGTGTTAACGATTGAACGCTCGGCTCCCGGTATGTCGGGCAATGCAGGCGGGCCCTCCGATGCCCCTGATCTGAAGATTAGCCTTCTAAAGGCCGTGCGCTTCGTTTACGGCGCGTGGTACGAGGTGAGGCAGACCACCATTCAGAACTGCTTCAGGAAGGCAGGCTTTGTGCGCCAGGACCAGCCTCCCTCGTCTAGCCATAGCGACAGCGAGACCGGCACGGAAACTGCGGATCTGACGGAGCTCTGGGAGCACGTCGCTACTGTTGATGCAGATACTAGCGGGTGTGTCGCGTCGGTTGAGGACTTCCTGACGGCAGACAGTGCTGCTTCGTTCTGCGATGAACTCACCGACGAGGCAATCGTCGCTGATGTGTTGTCGCGACAGGCGGCGGCGTTGTGCGACGGCAGCGACAGTAGTGATGAGGAGGTTGACAGCGCCTCTACGACCCCGTCGATGACGACGCAAGGTGCACTGATGTCTATCAACTCCCTGATTGACTTTATGCACATCAAAGGAATGCCGCCAGAGTTTTCGCAGCAGCTGAAGCTATGCGCACCGCGGTTGTGAAGCTGAAGCTTCCGCGGAAGCAACTGCAGATTTCGGACTACTTCGGCGTGCCGAACCTGTGATGCGTTCTTCGGAGTAAGAAATATAGTCTTGTTTTTGACATCCTACTATCTAAAATATTTATTAATTGGTGAAAATAGCGAAATGAAGCCTGGAGCTACAAAAGGTACGTCCGGCGACGATTTTTTGGTGGCAGTCCAGATATAACGATCACCGGTTATAACGATCATATTTTTAGGTTTTCTCGATATCGTTATAAGTGGACTGCACTGTAGAGTGCAGCAATGCAACTCTCGTTTAGGTGCTCATTAAAATGTGTAATGCTGAACGATCACTTTGGGAAACAAAACTTGCAGCTGCCACGATCAAAGCAAGCTTCCGACTTTTGCCCTTTGAACTCCATGGGTATATTTCGAAATCGCCTACAGAGAAATTCCACCATCCAGCGATAATTAGTAGCTTCGAGACAAAATTACTGGACCTCACTGAACGTCGTGCAGAAGCGCAAGATGCCATACGGGCTCAAGAACAACGAAAACGTCACTACAATGAATCACATCAGGATGCCAAGTTTCAAGCAGGACATAACCTCTGGCTTCAGCAATAAGAACCTAAAATTGAAAAATAAGAGCCTTAAATCTTCAAGAAAAAGGTTTTGCTGCACAATCCTTTCTCAGCATATCGCACCGCAATGGAGAAAAACAAAAAAGGGGAGGGAAAGAAAAAAATAAACCAGTGAGAACTACGCTGGTTTGTAACTTATCTACTTTTCGGCGTGCCAGCAGCGCCGGCCGACTCTGCAGCTAGTGATCTGCCCACAGAACCAGTGCCTCCTCTATTTCTTCAGTGGCTGCTGAACGTGCCCTACGCCATTGTCGGCGCGCCTGCTGTTTTTATGCTACTTGCCGCCAAATGATGGCTCCAGAGACGTATGGTTGGCTGCATGGCGGGAGCATGCATGCTCGCTGCATGTTAGCCTGATCAGACACTTGCTTATATGTGTGTCTGTGTGCTTTGCAGCTTCACTTTTGCTGTGTTGTGGTTGACGCACACAGCAAGCAGACCTTGTACTAAACCTGTAATTAACTACATCACTGCAATGGCACTGCATGTGGGAATTCGGTGGCGATCGACAAACACAAGACCATCTATTTCCTTCAGGTAGTCAGCCCTTCAGCGGTGAGCCAACACTTTTCTTCTTTTGAAAGTTAAAATGTTATCTGTAGCCTCTACGTTTCATGATGTCGTGCGGAAGTTATTAGTAAAGCAACTGCTGTACTGAAGCATTTAGCTGACCCGCTGACTGTTGTCTCACAGGGCTCCATGGCATACTGTAAAGTGCCACGTTGCAGCTCAGCAGGAAAGCTCGGGAAATGTGGCATGTGTTTCTATGACATTCCGGTGAATGAGGCACTTAGAAAACAGTGGCCAAAAGCAAAAAAAAATGCTGACTGGGTGCCAAATGCCACCTCGAACTATTCGAGAGCTTGCAGCCGACACGCTAAGGAGAAGGACTTCACCAATGGCAAACGACACCCTATCAAGAAAAGTATCATGCCCTCCTTGTTTCCTAATATCTTTCACATTTCAGGCTACAACCACTGAACGAGGGGGATACTGAGAGCCACCTGAACAGATCTCACGCACCTGAACAAGGTAAAGAATATGAACCCGCAAGAAAGTGCAGAAAATGCCAAGAAAACATTGGTGCTAAAGAAATGCCAGAGGCCAATTATCAGGTGGTGAGCCCGTTGCTAACATTAGATGAAAACAATTCTTATGCAAGAAATCAGCAACAAGCCATCGTCGAAATCGACAGTGAAGCTCCAGTTTCCAGTGATGCAGGATTCTTCCATCAAGCGGCCCAGGTAGATTTAGGTGTCTAACCCCCTTGCTGTTTATCCTAAGTTCAGTCTGTATCAACAAACCCACATTAACACCTTGTATCAGTTTTTTGATTGACCATGTCACCACGAAGAAAGCATGTGACTCTTACCCGTAAAAGAGAAATTGGCCACTATGCTAGAAGTCGACGCCGGAGTAAAGAAGACTGAAGTGGCACAGATGTATGGAATCACCAGGAGTACTCTCACAACCATTCTGAAAGCCAAAGACAAGCAGCAGAATAACATGAGCCACTTTGCTCCCCATCGGAAAAGTCTTAGGGAAGCCATGTACCCAAATCTCGAATAGGGTGTGCTGCTTTGGCTCAAGCGCGCACTGAGCTCCTATTTACAGATAAATGGGCCAATCCTACGAGAGAAACTTGAAGAATGTTGTTTGCGCTTCAGAATTGAATTGGTCTTAAGTGCAGCGACACCTCGACTTCTTGGTTCACTAAATACCACGATCTCTTTTTCAAAGCAGTGAGCGGTGAAGCTGCAGCGGTCCATGAAGCTATTTCTTCGGACTGGTGACAGACCAGTACACTTCAAACTCTGCTGCTCGAATACTCCCTGGCTGACATATACAATGCCGATGAAATGGGGCTGCTTTTCAAGTGACTGCCCGATTAAACCTTGTGTTGCAAGGGAGAGCCTTGCACCAAGAGAAAGCTTATCAAAGAACGGTTAAACATCATGGTTTGCACCAATATGAATGAAAATCACAACTAACCCAAGATGAATTGTTTCTTTTCGAGTGTTTGTTTATTTTGTTCAACGGTGTCTTCCCACTTGCAATGTCTTCCGTTTCATTTAGTTGTACTGTGTCACACACGACTCCAATTTTCGGATCATCCGCGGGCCCCATCTTCCAAAGAGGGGCGCTTTTGTGGCACGAACGACTTCAATTTTCGGATCATCCACGGGCTTATCTTCCAAGGAAGGGCGCTTTTGTGTTGGGGGGACGACATCCGGCGACTATAACCACCCAGCGTGGCGCCGGCTCGTCTTCCCTGCACCGGTACCGGAAGGGGCACCGGCGATTAAACAAGGAAAATTACTCCCATATGAGACGGGAGAACGTGTACGCCCCTGAGGAGGTTTGAACTGCATCGGAAGGCAGTTGACGTACAGCCAGCAACAAGTGCGGTCGTCGGTGTCGCGAGTCTCGCGTAGGCGGCGAGCATAGAGTGACCCGCGCAACGTATTGAGACGGCTGCAATTCCGGGCACCCTCGTCGTCTACCAAGCCGGCGAGACCTTCAGCGGCACTCGTCAACTCCCCTACGTGCACCAAGAGCTGGCCTGGTCCGTATGGAACTTTTTATTGTGACTTTTTTTTAAACTGTTAAATTATTTTAACCAGCCTTTGTTTTTAATATTTGTAGGGTGCGCTGCGTCGCACGTTGAAATTCAAAAGCGCCACCATGAGCATTCTGTAATTATTGCCTTGTATCTCCTTTGATTCATGTCATTAGTTTGTTAACATTCCGCTTATTTGTCTTTAGCCTGTGTCTTTTCTAGTGTTTTTTTTTGCCCATTTTGTTATGTAGCTGTTCTTTCCATCGCGTATCAGTTTTCCTCCTTCGTTATTTTTGTTAACTCTTGCATTTGCCTTTGTTTCAATTAAATGATAGTTTGTTTTGCATAAAGTCTTGGTGTCTGCTCTATGAGTGCGTCGGTTAGGCTCACACATCACCACACGTGCAACCCCGCACGGGTCGACCAACCCGCAAATAAATTTGAAATGTGCCACTTCGAGGCCTTTCAGGCGTCGCAGGCCGAAGCGTAAAGCGGAAGCCTGCGAGTCTGCCGCACGTCGACGTCGGATCGGCGGGGCCTCACCCGAAGTGCGTGACATTATCTGGCGTCCGCGCGACAGGACTGGCCGACCACGTGGTGGTGTCTGGGAGACCGACGTAACTCTGAGCCAACAGTGTGCAGTCGCCTTGATATTGGCCCGTTGTTCGGCAGCTAGTCGTAGCAATGGAGGACACTGACTTCGATAAACTTATGGAACAGGGCAGGGGTTTTGGTCTCGAGGGCAGAGAATTGTACGATTTTGTGGAAAGAGAGCGCAGTAAGCGTAAAGAAGAGCGTGATGCGGAACGGAACACGCATATTTCAGGCAACTCGCGGAATTCGAAATGGAGCAAGAAAGGGAAAAATCCCGGCTCCGAATTCAGGAGGAGAGAGAGCTTTTGTCGTTGCGTCAGCAGTCCACTTCCCAGTCGGGACAAACCACAGGCTCAGAAGCGGCCGGGCGCATGCACCCCATTAGCCCACACAAACTGATGCCCCCCTTTAATGAGGCACGCGATGACCTTGACGCCTACCTGAGAAGGTTCGAGCACGTTGCGCAAAGTCAAAGGTGGCCCCGCGAAGACTGGGCTACAGCCTTAAGCCTCTGTCTCAGTGGAGAGGCGTTGAATGTTTTCAGCCGGATGCCCGCGTCAGATTGTACGGATTACGAGAAGCTGCGAAAAAGCACTAATGATCCGTTTCCGTCTTACTGAGGAGGAGTTTCGCGAGAAGTTCCGAAGAGCCACACCAAATAACAACGAAACTTGCTCACAGTTTCTAACTCGCCTGAGAAATTTCCTCGAAAGATGGGTTGATCTGGCGGGTACTGGCAACAGCTACGAGGCGCTGTTTGAATTAGTCCTAAAGGAACAATTTCTGAGCACTTGCGCAACCACCTTGGAACTTTTCCTGAGGGAAAAAACAGACGCTTCACTAAGGGATATGGTACAAAGAGCTTAACAATACACGGAGGCGCATGGCTGGCGAAACTTCTCGAGGATGGCGGCAGCGAGAAAGGCCGAAAGCGCCGGCTATCCAAACGGGACAGAGTCGAGACCACCAGCCGCTGGATGGAGCTAAAAGGCAAACAGAGAAACGGTGTTTCTTGTGCTCGAGTACCGCACATAACGCCGAAAATTGCAAGCTCTCCAACGGTGGCAAGGGCGATCAGAGAAAACCGTGTCAGATATGCGGAAGGCCAGGCCACCCTTCCTGGAAGTGCTGGAAGAAGGGAACAAACAATGACCGTGCCTCAACGAAAGAATCCGCAGCGGCCTGCATTGATGAAGGATTCTTAGAGTTGAAGAACGGCGAGAGAGTCCCTGTCGTCAGTGCCGGCATCACGGAAAAGTACACTGAAGTTACCCAGCGGCTTCCTGTGCTGACCAGCTTGGTAGGAGGCAGAGAAGTTCGCGTCCTCAGGGATACCAGCTGCAACACGGTCATTGTCAAAACTAGTCTGGTCAATCACGATGACTTTACTAGAACAAGCGCACCAGTCTACCTCTTGGACCGCTCAGTGAGGATGCTGCGTGAGGCATGGGTCGACGAGGAGACTCCATTTTACTCAGGCCGCCTGAAGGCAAAATGTATTGAGAACCCCATATACGACCTCATCCTGGGTAACGTAGATGGCGTACGACCGGCTGATGACCCCGATCTACACTGGAACCGTTCCAAAAAAATATGATGTTGGGAGCAATGTGGACGCATCCCAAGACGCCAAGGCAGAGGTGCAGGAGCTGCTGACGGATGACGGTACGGGGGAGAAGCCAAAGGGACAAGAAGTACCTCAAGCCAACCCCGCGGTTACACGCTCACAAAGCTGTAGGGAAACAACTCGGAAGAAGTTGCGGGTACCTGAAGCTTCCCTGGACATTAGCCGGGAAGCACTGGTCAAGGAGCAGAAAAACGACTTGACATTACAAGCTGGGTTCAATCGCCTAAATGTTCAGAAACACAGCAAGAACGGGGACCACCACACGTTTTTCATACAAGAGGGATTGCTCCAAAGAAGGTACGTGTCGAAGTCCGGGGAAGACAACTTGTGAGAACAAGTTATCGTACCAGAAAAATTGCGTGTCCCAATAATGCACTTGGCCAATGATGGCGCCATGGGAGGACACCAAGGGGTGAAGAAAACGCTCTCGAAAGATTCGAACCGAATTTTTCTGGCCGGGGATGCAGGCTGACATGAAGCGCTTTGTCGCGTCCTGTGACATCTGTCAGCGGACTGCGCCTAAGGGACATACCAGAAAAGTGCCCCTGGTCAAAGTACCCATCATTTCTACTCCCTTTGAGAAGGTGGCGATTGACATAGTTGGACCTGCTTTTTCCCAGGTCAACCAAGGGCAACAAATATATTCTCACGATGGTACGACTATGCCACTCGGTACCCGGATGCTGTTGCGCTACCAAGTGTGGAAACCGAAAGGGTGGCCGAAGCGCTGGTGGAAATGTTTTCGCGCGTAGGTGTGCCTCGCGAAGTACTCAGCGACCGGGGCACAAACTTCACTTCCGAAGTTATGAAGAAAGTAAGCCGCCTGCTATCTCTCAATCAGCTCCACACAACCCCGTACCACCCAATGGAGAATGGCCTGGTCGAGCGGTTTAATGGGACGCTCAAACAGATGATAAAACGCATGTGCCAGGAGAAGCCGCACGACTGGGACCGTTATCTCGCTCCGTTGTTATTTGCTTACCACAAAGTCCCACAGGAAAATCTCGGATTTTCTCCATTTTAGTTGTTGTACGGAAAGACTGTTCGAGGGCCGCTGGCGGTTCTAAGGGAGTTGTGGACAAATACGGCTCTTTCGGAAGAGTTGAAGACCACGTACGAGTACGTCGTCTCCCTACTGGAGAAGTTAGAGCACGCCTGTCGACTGGCGCACGAGGAGTTGGAGCGTGCAGGGGAGCGCTATGGCAAGTACTACAACTTGAAGAGCCGAAAGCGTTCCTTGAAACCGGGGGAGCAAGTACTGATCTTATTGCCCACGGATAAGAACAAGTTGCTAATGCAGTGGAAGGGACCCTTCAACGTTGTCAGGAAAAAGGAGGACGCCGATTATGAAGTCGAGGTCGGCAGCTCCTGCAAAATTTTTCACATAAATATGTTGAAGCGCTATCAAACGCGAAGCCCCGAAATTGCTGGAGCTGGGGCCATTGTCAATTGCGAAGACCCGGAAAGTGGGAACATCGAGCTCTTACAGCCCCATCAATTGCAGTCTTTCTGGGACGTGAAGATATCTGATCACCTGTCAGTGCAACAAAAAGCAGAGGTCACCCAATTACTCCAAGAGCACCAGAAGATCTTTTCGGACCTTTCCTGGAAGAACAGGGCTGACGGAATGCAAGCTCGAACTGACCAGCGAATGTACCGTGCACGTCCGACAATACCCAATGCCTTTCTCAGTGAGAGGCATTATAGAGGAAGAGGTAGCCGAAATGCTGAAGCTGGGTATTGTGGAAAGATCTGACTCACCCTTCAATTCCCCCGTCATCGCAGTGCGAAAACCAGATGGAACACACAGACTGTGTATCGACTTTCGTAGACTTAATGAAGTCTTGGTGGACGATGCTGAGCCAATCCCGCGGTCTGATGAGCTGCTTGCGGCGGTGGGCACGAAGCGGTTTTTCTCGAAGTTGGATTTTGCCAAGGGGTACTGGCAGGTACCTCTTGCCCTTGAGGCAAGACCTAAAACAGCGTTCGCTACCGTATCGGGGCACTACCAGTTTTGCTATATGCCTTTCGGGATAAAAACTGCACCGGCCGTTTTCACTAAACTCATGAGACGCGTCCTCTCGGACGTCTCAGACGTTGCGTACTATTATGATGACGTACTAGTCGCAAGTACCACGTGGGAGGAGCACTGCCGAACCCTCAGGGAGGTATTCATCCGCATCGGTAAAGCGGGGCTGACGGTAAAACCTGCAAAGTGCGAAATAGGCATGCAGCAAATATCGTTCCTTGGGCATCAGATCGGTGCCGGGGAGCTTTCTCCGCTTTCCGGGACCTTGAAGAAGATTCAGAGGGCACCTCGCCCAACCACGAAGCGGCAGGTGCGATCCTTCCTTGGGCTACCGGGATACTACCGGGAGTTCATTAGCGATTATGCAACATTGACAAGCCCATTGTCCGACCTCACCCGAAAGGGGCTTCCTAACACTGTGAAATGGGGTCCGGATCAGGAGAGCGCGTTCGTTCAGCTCAAGAAATGCCCGACGACCGCACCCATACTGAAGCTTCCAGATTTCGAACGACAGTTTGTCCTACGGACTGACGCATCAGATAGGGAAATCGGAGCGGTGCTCCTCTAGGAACACGAGCAGATTCTCCACCCCGTGGCCTATGCTAGTCGAAAGTTGCTACCCCGAGAGGCAGCGTACTCAACGGTCGAAAAGGAAGCTCTGGCTCTTGTCTGGGGAGTCGAGAAGTTCCAGGTTTTCTTGTACGGGAGACGTTTTCTTGTTCAGACGGATCATGAACAGCTAAAGTTCATTCAGGAGGCGAAATGTTCCAATGGACGAGTCCTTCGTTGGAGTCTTAAGCTCCAACAATACAGTTTCCGAGTACAACACATAAAGGGTTCAGAGAATGTAGGGGCTGATTACATGAGCCGAGTCGGTGATGAGAAGGCCTGAGTGTACTTAGGTTCAATGAAACGCAGATGATCGCGTCGCGTATAGCGGCCTTTGACATTCGCTTTATTTGGCTTCTGTTTTATTCATGCCATAAGGCTACATTTTAAAGTTGTTTTTTTTTTTGCATACATGGATGCTTCGTACCTCCTTAACTTCGTCTGAAACCTTTCTGTGTCACGTTAATTTAGAATTTCTCGGTATTTTTTTTCGCGTGGCATTGGAAGAATTATGTGTGTGTTTCTTCGTGTTTCATGTGTGTGTCCGTGTCGTGGTGCGCGGGGTATGACATCCACCGTATAGTGACAGTGAAAGTGTGGTGTGTAAGGTGTTCTCTGCGATGTCGTCCACGTCAGTGAAACGGTGCGTGAAAAAGAAAACGCATCGGTGGACAATCGGAACACTGCAAGCTCTCGAACATTGTGCGTTTGTGATTTTCTTGAACATTACGCAGTAATGTTCTTGAGAAGGGGGCTGTGTCACAGACGACTCCAATTTTCGGATCATCCGCGGGCCCCATCTTCCAAAGAGGGGCGCTTTTGTGGCACAAACGACTCCAATTTTCGGATCATCCGCGGGCCCATCTTCCAAAGAGGGGCGCTTTTGTGTTCAAGGGACAACATCCGGCGACTAACGACCCAGCGTGGCGCCGGCTTGTCTTCCCTGCATCTGTACCGAAAGGGGAACCGGCGGCCTAAAAAAGGAAAATTACCCCCAGATGAGACGGGGTCACGTGTACGCCCCTGAAGAGGTTTGGACTGCATCGGAATAGGCAGTTGACGTACAGCCAGCAACAAGTGCGGTCGTCGGTGTCGCGAGTCTCGCGTGGGCGACGAGCATGGAGTGACCCGCGCAACGTATTGAGACGGCTGCAATTCCGGGCACCCTCGTCGTCTACCAAGCCGGCGAGATCGTCAGCGGCACCCGTCAACTCCCCTACGTGCACCAAGAGCTGGCCTGGCCCGTATGAAACTTTTTATTGTGACTTTTTTTTAAACTGTTAAATTATTTTAACCAGCCTTTGTTTTTAATATTTGTAAGGGTGCGCTGCGTCGCACGTTGAAATTCAAAAGCGCCACCATGAGCATTCTGTAATTATTGCCTTGTATCTCCTTTGATTCATGTCATTAGTTTGTTAACATTCCGCTTATTTGTCTTTATCCTGCGTCTTTTGTAGTGTTTTTATGCCCATTTTGTTATGTAGCTGTTCTTTCCATCGCGTATCAGTTTTCCTCCTTTGTTATTTTTGTTAACTCCTGCATTTGCCCTTGTTTCAATTAAATGCTAGTTTGTTTTGCATAAAGTCTTGGTGTCTGCTCTATGAGTGCGTCGGTCAGGCTCACACATCACCACACGTGCAACCCCGCACGGGTCGACCAACCCGCAAATAAATTTGAAATGTGCCACTTCGAGGCCTTTCAGGCGTCGCAGGCCGAAGCGTAAAGCGGAAGCCTGCGAGTCTGCCGCACGTCGACGTCGGATCGGCGGGGCCTCACACGAAGTGCGTGACATACTGTTTTATTTAGTTGTATTTCACATCACTCCAATTGTAAGTTATGCATATTTCTAGCTACACTTGAACAGGTGTGCCTCGCATGGGCTCCGTATTCTACGAAGTTTTTGTTGAACCAAGACTGCTTTTTTGGTGCCGACAGTGGTCTTCTTGAACTTCAGCAAGTTGCCGACGCTGCTGGTGAGTGCCTCAAACCTCTTTGTTCTTGAGGAGCTTTGCAAACATCAACTCTTGCTGAGCGGGGGAACGCCGCCTCGTTAGCCCTAACGCCACCTGCTCCGGCGTCGGGCTCGCTCTTCGACGCGCGTGCACAAGTCATTCGGCAATGCAATGGCATACATGGTGAGTGGCACGGATTTACCTGCCACAGAATTCAACCCAGAAGAATGGAGTGTAGTCCTGAATACCCGACAACGCTCACCTCGACAACAGTCAAAAGAAACTGAAGGAACGCAGTCAAGTAAACCGGCGTCAGCTGCCGAAACGCCAGCACGCAAAACGGAATCACCGCCCAGCGTTTCCTCAAAGCTCGACAACACAGCTGTGGCCCGTCCTCGCTTAAAACGACTGCCACGGTTGCCAGTCGATGACTTCAAGATTGTCTTTCGTCCGAGTGCGGGCGTAGATCTGGCCCAATACAACGACGTAAAGTTACGAGCGGCTGTAGTTGCCAAAAGCGGACTGCACTCTGTGGTTGCCGACGAAGATCTTGTGTGCACCAATCTGGCAAAGAATATTTTCACCGTGTCCACATCTTGCGCCGACCGAGTTGCCAACTATGCAAAACTACGAGAACTCACGCTACGTGGTAAAAAACTGGGATTTCACACGTACATAGCTCCCCCGGACAGGGCACGGGCAGGGATCATCTACCGCGCTTGGAATGGTGAACCACCTCAGAACTTGCTTCAAGAATTACGTCGGGCGAATCCCCTTCTACCAATAGTCCAAGCAAGGGACATGGGGCGTACCTCACGCTCAGTGCTCATTCACTTCATGGCTGAGGAGCTTCCTCCGTCAGTCAAAATGTTTGGCATCCTCTACGCCGTTTTCAACTTTCGACCGAAGGTGGAAGCGTGCCTAAACTGCAGACAAGTCGGCCACCGACGAGATGTATGTCCTTTGCCAAATCGCCTCACTTGCTCAAGCTGCGGACAGAAACACCCGGAGGACTATCCCTGCACCCCGCAGTGCGTCATCTGTGGGGACGCTCACAAGACGGGTGACAGGGCATGCAAGCAACGCTTTCAGCGTGGCTTCAGCCGTCTCTCTCGGCCACGACAAACGCCGCAACAAGAGCATCAGCAGGAGCAGCCCGAGTTCCAGCTCGAGAAGGAGTTTTTTCGAAGCATCGACGATAGAAACCGTAGCAGCAGAAGAAAGAGTCCTGGACGAAACCGTAGCAGCAGAAGCAAGAGTCCTGGACGAAACCACGGCAGCAAAAGCAAAAGCCCTGGACGAAGTGCATCACAAAGCCGCGCATTTGGCACCAAACCCGAAAAGGTGAACTCGGCAAAGCAAGCCTCTTGCTCCTGTTGTATGCTCCTGACGCTAAGAAAAATTCTAAAGCTCAGGAGACTATCGAGCATCCAATGCGAGAGAATCAAAAGTTGAAGCAATAGTTGGCTCTGGTGCTGGAACGTTTAAATACACTTACAGCTGCCCCACCCGCGTCTTCTCCACCCCTATCCATCTCCCCCTCTTTCATAGAGCCTGATATGGCAGCCGAGTCAGGGATCGATATTATAGATTCCTCTCCACAGCCAGCAAAAAAGAAAAGGACAGAGCAACCCGAGTCATCGAAGGACGATTATAAAAGCACCAGTCAAAAAATTCGGAAAGAACACCGGGAACTCAAACAAAAGGTTGATTTAGGCTTTAAGCAAATTGCTGAACGCTTCAATAAGATAGAGAGTATTCTAGACGTGTTAGTTGCTCGGCTCGAATCTCTCCCACAATCTCAACCCTCTCCAGCGCCTTCGCAGCCATAACCCCCTCCTGCACCCTTGCCTCATCTTCACTCTCTTCACTCTGCATATGGCAATGGAATTGCCGTGGATTAAGAAACAAAAGAGACAACCTCTCACTTTATATACAGCGGTCTACACGGGCCCCTGATGTCATCTCCGTACAGGAGCCTTTAAAAGCTTGCAAACTCCTCGGCTATCAGGCTGTACATTCACATCCTAGCTCCCCATGGGCTACCACATATATACAGAGGAATATCTCGTTCATAGCGCATGATCTTTCCAATCTTTACAGTGACTGCCTTCTTCTTGAACTTCTCCCACGTCCTACAGGACAAGGCACATATTTTATTTTGAATATTTACTCTCATCCTAGAGATGGCCTCACTGCTGTTTTTGAAGCAATCGATAGGGCCATCCAAATAGCAAACTCTGCTCCCATAGTTGTAACGGGTGACTTTAATGCCCCGCTCGTAGATTGGGGTTACAGGAGAAAACACTCGGAAGGGCACCAGCCTTCTTCAATACATTCAGCGAAACAGGTGCACTCTAATCACTGACTGCATGCTACCAACACAAATTGGCAACAGTGTGAGCAGAGATACCACCCCTGACCTTACTTTCACTAAAAATGTGCGACAAGCTAACTGGACACACAGTGGGGTCAACCTCCGCAGTGATCATTACTTCATAACAATTACACTGCCCCATGCCAATTTTCGTCCACAATTTCATTTAAAACATTGTTGACTGGGATGAATTTCGCGAAATCCGAGACCGAAACCCGAAAAAAGAAATTCAAGACTACAAAAACTGGGCGTCTCAGCTTAAACAGGATGTAGCTCTTAGCGAAAAAGTAGCCCCAGCAGCACATATCCGTGATCCAGTAGACAGCAGGCTACTCCACCTATGGGAGGCCTATCAGAGCTTGGAGAAACGATGGCTCAAGCAAAAATATAATCGTAAACTAAAACGCAAAATGTCACAAACACTCCAGCTTGTAACTGAACACGCGGCCGAACTTTCATCGCAGCATGGAACCAGATATGTAACCAGCTCGACGGTACTCTACATATGAAGAACTCTTGGTCCCTGCTTCGCCATATGTTAGATCCATGCTCCTCGCGATGTGAAAGTAATAAGCGAATTACGAAACTCTTGTTTGAGGTAGAAAAACAAGGGCAAGACGTTGAAACTGCTCTTAAAACTACGTATTTCCCTGGCCCAAGGCGAGAATCGTTACCTACCTACAATGGAGCTCCCAATGCAGACTTGGATGCACCAATTGCAGAGGCGGAAGTTTGGGCTGCCCTAAGCAAACTTCGCACCACATCTGCTCCAGGACTAGATGGAATTACTAACAAAACACTCCGAAATTTAAACTCCAAGTCAGTGGCAGCTCTTACCGATTACATGAATCAACAATGGGAGCAGGGCACGCTGCCCCAGGAATGGAAGTCAGCTAAGTGACTTTCATACCCAAACATAATAAGCCGTTAGACCTTAATAATTTGAGACCGATCTCTCTTACCTCATGTACAGGAAAACTGATGGAGCATGTAATTCTCAATCATCTTAATCGCTACATGGAACAAGAAAAACTGTTTCCCTCCACCGTGTACGGCTTCCGAGCGGGACTCTCCACTCAGGATGTCATGCTGCAGCTTAAGAAAGACGTGCTAAATCCTACTTTTCCACACATCACCAGAGCCATCCTTGCATTGGACCTGACTAAGGCTTTCGATAATGTTTCTCACTCCTCGATTTTACAATCTCTTAGTGAACTAAACGTAGGCTCTCTCACGCACAGGTATGTCTCTGCCTTTCTCAGCAATAGGTCCGTCTGCCTACAGTTGGGCACTTTCAAAACCGATCCCTTCATGCTAGGTAGCAAGGGAATGCCCCAGGGATCGGTTTTGTCCCCGTTTCTTTTTAACGTTACTCTCATACCGCTAGCGCGGGAACTTGCCAAACTTTCTTCCATCAATCACTCCTTGTACGCGGATGACATCACCATCTGGGTCAATACTGGCAACCATGGCGAAATCGAATCGAAGCTTCAGTTGGCCGCTGACATTGTTGTTAAACACGCCGACAATATTGGGCTCACCTGCTCGGCGGTTAAATCGGAACTCCTAGTACTTTACTTTAAAAAGCAAGATACATGTCACATTCAAGTCATGCTTGATGACACCCCTATTCGCAGGGTCAATAAAATCAATATTTAGGCCTTAATATTTCCGACAATGGCTCGAACGCTGACACCATAAAGTTAATCCGCACCTCAGTTCAAAATACAGCTTCCCTCATTAGGCGCATATCCGATCGTCATCGCGGCATGAGGGAAGCAGACATACGCCGCCTCATACAGGCCTTTTGCCTATGCAGAATTACCTATTCTATCCCCTACCTCTATCTCTCACTTACGGAGATCGAGCAACTTAACAGACTCATTCGTAATGCCTATAAAACTGCGCTCCATCTCCCTAAATCAACAGCCACGGATAAACTACTTCAACTTGGGGTGCACAACACTCTGGGAGAGCTTGTAGAGGCGCATCTGTTCAGCCAATATCAAAGACTATCACTCACAGAAACAGGACAGGTACTCCTGCGCCGATTTAGAATCAACGTTTCTGGTCACACCACGGCCACGCACGCAGTTCCCGTCACTGTTAGCAGCAACCTATTAATCCCGCCACTCCCCAAAAATACTCACCCAGAACATAATCGGGCGCGACGGGAAGCTCGAGCCAAGTCCCTTCAGAAGCGCTTCCCTCCTAATTCTGCCGCAGTCTATGTAGACGCGGCCGAATATGTAGATCATCGAGCTTTCGCGGTAGCCGTCGTAGATGAATTTCAAAAACTGGTCGCTAGTGCGTCCCTTCCGAATTCGACAGAATCCCTGGAAGCAGAGGAGGCGGCGATTGCTTTAGCCATAGTTTACTCCTCCGCTGCGTATATTTTTTCTGATTCAAAAACTGCAATTCGTAATTTCGCCACTTTCCGAATTCATTCTCCGGCTGCTAAAATTCTTGAATCATCTATTCCGCCTGATCGCCTCATCACCTTTCTCTGGGTCCCTGCCCACTGTGGACACCCAGGCAACACGGCTGCTCACACCCAAGCCCGAGCACTCGCCAACCGGGCTCACAGCGACCTGCCTTCGCTTCAAAGTGCCAGGGATCGACTCCTCAGCTATCACGATATCACGCTATTTTACCGAAATTCCCGCCTAACGTATCCCCCGCCACATAAATCCCTCTCCAGAAGTGACCAGGCTTTGTGGCGCAGACTTCAAACGGCCACAGTAACGACTCCTTTTTTTCTCTCCCTTTTTACACATGGCGAAACCTTGCCTCATTGCAACTTATGTCCTAGCACCAGAGCCGACTTCCAGCACATATTTCTGAATTGTCCAAACAAACCCAAGCCTCCGTGGCAAGGGTCAGAACACTAGGAGCGATGGGAGGCTGCTCTGCGCAGCTCGCAACCGGGTTTACAGCTCCAGACAGTGAGCTGGGCCAGAAGGGTCGCCGAAGCACAGCAGTGTCCGGCCACCTAGAGCGGCCCGAGGGCTCGTCGTCATTTTGATTCCACTTCCTCAACCACACCCCCCTCAATTGATTCCTTCGTGAATCAATAAAGTCGATTACCTACCTACCTTGAACATTTACTTCTTCATTTCTACACTCTATCATTAAGTGATGATTTGAACTTGTTTGTACTTCCTTGAAGTTCTCTTGAAATTGGTGTAGGTCTTCCATGATTTCTTCATAAGATATGTTTTATCAGCACTGTACCCCAATGCTTCATGCTGACCACACTAATGCTTTGTGTGTGTTTTTGTATTTTTCGGAGGCACGTTATAGGCCTAGTTCAGAATCTGTCATGTTCGCTTCCTTTTACCTTATCTCGCTGGCATGGAACATGCTATGTAACTGTACAATGTCCACATGCCACAATAAAGGAATTATTATTATTACTATTGCTATGTGGAAGCAGTGATGCCCTTACACGACGCAACTGTGATGACTAGTGCAGACACATACCCATCACTTTCCACACATATACCAATTATCCTGGCATGCTCATTTGCTTCAGAAATTTAAGCCGCACAACAGGCTTTCATAAGGAACTAGCAAGGTCTATCAATAGCAGATTGCCGTACTATGCCGAGGACAAAGAAGCTGGCTTGGCCATGTTTTCACACCCACGCTTCAACCCTACAGTATTTAAAAAACGACAAACAGATGGTGATGTGGTTGAAAGATCTGGTGCTTCAAGATGTTGCCCTATGCCCTGCTGTGGAAGTCACGCAGCAAGAAGCAGAAATGCAGGAGCCACAACAGTGTGTGCAGCCATTCTCCAATCTTTGGAGTGCTTTTGACAATCTTGCAGGCAAGTCAAGTAGCAAGTGCCTCACTGCCTAGTTAAGAACGGGAAATTAATACATACTTTGAAGAAACCCTACTAAGGAAAGAGAGTGGCCCATGTGACTAATGGCAGACCACGGGCACCTCCAGATACATCAATCTGACAAAGCTTTGCACCAAGTACTACCTACCCATAACAGCCACTTTGGTTCCAAGTAAACGTGCCTTTTCTGCGGCTGGGGAGGTTGTCTCAATTCAGAGGGAGCCCCTGCTGCTTGAGCATGTAAAGCAACTAATATTTTTGTCTTGATAGCATGCAGTCATTACATATCTTCATAGTAGCTAGTCATAACTTGCATTGTAATGCGATATTTGCCTGCATTGTGCTAGCATGAACATTTTGTTCCACATAGTAGTGTACGTTGCGTTACCTGACAAGCTGCTATGTATTTTTTTAGATAACTACACGCTGACTAAACTTTTGTTGCTGTTGCGGTGATCAAAGGCGTGCCCGTGCCCAATTCCGCCGTACTGCCGCTTCCTTTTCTTTTCCCGTGCTCTGGTGACAGCTCGTGGTGATAGATGGCGATGTGTGCGGGCGCAACGCGTGGTATCAGGCTGCGAGAGTCTGAGAGGCAGAGTCACATGCATGCAAGGAGGGCTTTATCTCTTCAGGCAGCACACAGTAATCTAGTGTTTTCCTTGTTCACTTCCCCTTTGGCAATCGTCCGACTGTAGCCTGCATGGGTGCCTGGGCATCCTCTGCAGGCGTATTTACCTTTGTGCTAGCTCCTGTTCCATAGATAAGCCGAACAGCGGTGCCTAGTGCTCGATGTGGTTGTACTACACTGAGTTGTACTAGCCGGAGCTCTACACATACAAGGTTTGTCTTAACTCTCGCGAGCATGCCCACTGGCCATTCATTGCGGGAGTGCACAGCTTACACACAGAGATTTCATGCGTTTCGAAGAAGAGCAATTCTGCTAGCTGAGAACGATGTCCCCCAATGTGCTAACAACTCGCCAAGGCAGCCGTTGGCAGACTTTGCTGTGCCCGCTTGGTGGATCTCCTTCGTCCCTCACGGCACACCAAGAGGGACGAAGGAGATCCACCAAGTGGGCACAGCAAGGCCTCATGGACGCTGCCGGCAGCAAAGGCCGAAGGTGCCGGGTGGTTCTTCGTCAGCGACGCACCAGGGAAAACCCAGAGACGGGTTCAACGCGACCTGCCCATAGACCATGTCCATTTCGAGACTGCACAGTGGTGGAGGTCAACGTGACTTTCTATGCCACATGCCCATCGGCCGCTTATTTGAAAAGTCACAACACTGATAATCTGCGCGTGGCGCCGACAAGGGTGGCTGCAAACAAGACAGCCACCACGAAGAGGACTTTGCAGGCGCTGACCTTGCTCGGACAGCGCTCGGACGCAGACCTGGTGGCTCTCTGCTGATGGGCTGCCACGGACAATGACCAGTGACGATCCGCCAGAGGACAGTGCCGCAACAAAGAATGTTGACCGCTTCCTGAAACTCTAGGCCTTGTGGTGCAGCCGCCCCCCCCCCCCTTCCTAGTTTCCTAACTCTGCAGGCCAGATAATCACTTTCTTTGTATAATTCAAGTCTATTGCTTTCTTTATTATCGTATTATTTTTTAAGCAGCAGTTGCAGTGCTAAGCTGAGGCTAGCCGTTGCCCACTGCATGATGTCTTGGCATGAATGGGCGATGACTGGCTGCCTTTGTGGACAGGTATATAAAGTCAATTAAAGAGAGGAGGATGTGGGGATCTGAGGCACGCCTGCAACCATTTCGTAGGCATTTTCGCCATACTGCTACTCTCTTTCCTTCTCTCGTGCTCTGGTGACAGTGCATGGCGATAGATGGCGCTGTGAGATCGAGTCAAGTACGCGCCGAGAAGGCTTTCTCTCTTTGCGCAACACATGGTAAGCATGCATTCTCCTTCGTATGCATCCCCTTTGCTAATCGTTGAACTGTAGCCTGCCTGGGTGCCTCGACGGCCCCTTGGTGCTAGCTCCGGTTCTGTAAGATAAGCTCCACAACAGTGCCTAGTACTTGATGTGGTCCTCCTAGGCCAAGCTGTACTTGTTGGAGACCTAAACGTACGAGGCTTGCCCCAACTTTTGCAACCAGGCCCACTGGCCATCGCAGGAGTGCGCAGCATAGCCGCGAGGAACCTTTTCCTGACTGGCTTGTCAAAGCTCACCATTGCCAGCTGCGACGTGCTCTCAGTTTCCCCTTCGGTGTACGTCCGCATGTGGGAGCCCTATCCTCTCCATGTCCTGGGAGAAGATGTACTGTGTTTGGGGTGCTGCCAAAGGCAATAAAGTATTTGTAGGTTTTGTTAGATCGAGCACTGTCTGCTTTGTCGTTTGACGCTGAACGCTTCGCAAGTTCAGTGCGTGCACAGCGGTGCACTATGTGTGAGCAGGCGACGATAGACCCGGCCCTGTGGCTTGCTAAGCCTGAACTCATGGTAACCTTGACTCCATTGAGTATCGGGGCTACCACACTGTAGAGGCATTCGTCTTTCGATATTCGATGCTCAATTCGATATTCGGACATAAATATTCTATCCGTATTCAAAAATTTTGATACTTATAAAATAAAAAGATAAAAAAAAAAAAGATAAAGACCATTGCTGCCTAAAGAACTACCCAGTGAGTGTTGAATACACAGCAAACAAGGCTGCTTGGATGACATCTGAGACATGGCTTACAAGTTTTGATCGCAAGATGGCCATGAAGAAGAAGACTTCTATTGTTCCTAGACAGCTGTTCAGCCTATATGAAGCAATTGCCGTTGAAAGGTGTTGAGCTTAGATATTTCCCTCCAGGTTGCACATCTGTGCTACAGACCCTTGATCAAAGGGTGATTAATGCAGTTGATATCAAATACAGAGTTCGACTCGTTCAACACCTTCTGTTTGACATTTTGCAAAAGAGCGAATTGGCGATCAATGTAAGAACAGCTACTGAGATGCTGACAGGCTCGTGGAATATTCCGAGCAGCACTGTGACATGGTGTTTTCATAAAACGAAATTTGATCTACAGCAAGAAGACAGAGGAGGGTGTTGCAGACGAAGACATGCAATGTGCAGTTGAGCCAGAATCATGGCCACTTTAGAGAGGTTTACGAGTCTTGCACATTCCAGCAGTTCGTTGAAGCGGACAACAATCTTGCCGAGGCGGAAGACCTTTCTGATGAAAGCATCATCCGAATGGTGCAAGAAGGGGAGCAAGGGGAAGATAGAGATACGAATGTATCAGACAGCAGAGATGGTACACCCCCAATAACATCTTATGAAGTCATGACAGTGCTGGGCAAAGTTCACAACCACATACAGCTTTGGCCCAGCGGCGAAGAAGCCCTTGACCATGTCAGAAGGCTGGAATAAGCTGTACTAACAAATGGTACAGACACAGCCCTGAAGAAAACAACAATCGAGAACTATTTTACAAGTGGCTTGAAAACTAACTGAGAAAAATAAATGTTTTGTAACTGTATGTAGCCTTCCTTTGTGCTCATTCAGTAGCAGTGTACCCACAATGAAATATGGACTGAATATGGAATGAGAAAAATTGTACTCTGTTTATAGGCGACCTTGCATATAAGACACACAAACTTCTACCCTGTACGTGTTTCTTATAAAGAGATTCAACTATTCAAAATTTATGCCAAATTCAGCAACTCTGCCTGAGCCTTTACACAACTTGCTACACAAAGAAAGTGCATGAAAATGGTCAAGTCCGTGTGACAAGTTTTTCAGGGAATACAAAAAACTGCTACGCAGTAATCAGCTAGGTTGATGATGTAAAAAAAAAATATAAGACGTGATACCTCTGCACAGGGATTAGGCACAATGTTGTTGTGGTTGATGGTCATAAAAAACTTGTTCTTTGTGTCTTGATCAATGACCCTAACTGAGTGCAATCAGGTGCAAATAGAGAAAAAGGGACTTGCAACCAATTTTCGGAATCTAAAAGTACTTGTATGGGCACTGAACAAACTTTTAAGTTTTGTGTCTTCTTTTCCCCAACAGGTAACCTTGTATTCTCGTGACCTCGCTCGGCGACGGGGATTCCTATCAAAATAAAGTTAGTTCTTTTGTTTAACCAAGGCGGAGCAGTCAATTCTTTTTTCACCTCTAATAGTTTCTTCGAAATTGGGTGTCGAAACCCGGGACAAAGTCATCGAACTTGCTGTTGAGGCAGCCTGGTTGACAGACGTCTACAGCACGACAACCTCGAGGAAAAACAGCAACGATCCTCAGGCAACGATCTCAGCTAAGGTTGTGCGAAAGCACAAGTGCATGCACCAACACATTGGTAACTTATTTCACCCCCAGAGACACTGAAGTGTGAATAAAATAATATTTTTTTCTGATGCGTTCGCTATTTCTGACATTTGGTAATTCGGACTTTTTACTTCCCCGTGGAATCCGAATTATCATTCGTTGACAGTATCACCGATTTGATATAAGTATGAAAATTCCATATCGAACCATGAGTCATGTTGAAAAAATGAAGGATAACATAAATTATGCCGGTTGATTATAAAAGGGAAAGTAAGGAGTCTACACTTAGCCAATATTGTAATTCACACTGCCTGTGTATCCTGCTTTATCAAACAGCTTGTCAGGCCCCTCAAGCTCAAAGCAATACATTATGCAAATGGTTGACAGGAAATCAGCTAAGTTCTCGGCAGGGAAGGGTTTGCCAAAATCGTGTCTCTAGGCAACCAGAAAATGAAGGACTTTCAAGAAAATTTTGCTAATTGTAACACAACAAAGCAGTAAATTCTGCTCACTGCACATGTTTAGATTAATAAGGTCCAAGGGCAAAAGCCACAACCTAAATTGCATCATCATTAGCAGCAATTTGGATGCCACAGCAAATGGAGACTATACACCTTCCGACGAAAGTGCTTGACAGCGCATAAAATGCATTTTTCGACAAAGCAGCAGAGAATCAGCAATAGTCTGGTGCAAGACTAGATTAAACCGTTAAATCAGTTCGACTGACCCCGTGTTGCTGAAAAATTTCCTGCTTTACATGAACCTGTACGTTGGCATGGTACGTGTCGTGGTCCTCCTCTGGCTGAAATGGCACAACTTTGTCCATTTTTCTGATGCCTTTACAACTGCAGTCACAGGATAAACACTTTGTTGGAACCAAGGCACTTTTGTAGACCCTGAAAAATAAAAAGATGCATAAGTAGAACATCTAGCATGCATTAATCTATTCTCATTAAAGGGGGTTCTGACCTGATACATTTAGTGATAAACAAATGACCTCAGTATAGCAATTTGTTGCCTTACAAATCGATGGTTTCAAAAAAATTTCTTTATCCATCAGGAACAAGAGGAGAAGGGCTTGCCACACACTATAAGTACTTGCTATTTTCTTATTCTAAGGAGCACGTTGGAAGCTATGCAAGGGCAACAATCTTCGTCCCTTCAAGTCATACACTTAACATGAACCCTGAAACACATGCACCCACTCAGAGTGCGATTGCAATGGTCACTGGTTATGCTACTGCGTAATTTCAGCCCAATATAGAGCAACAGCGCTATGACGTTGATATAGAGCAGTAACCCTATGACCTAGAGCAACAACCCTACGACATTCAGTGCACCTGATCCAAGCACCATCCTTGATTCATATAAGCTATCGGTCAACAGCAGGAACATGCTAAATGACAGAATAAAGCAGCCACTGGCAGCTATGAAGAGAGTGAGGATGGAGCCACTGTATGAAGAGAGGGCATTTGAGAGCGTGGGAACTTCGCACTAAGCTTGTAAGCTCATACACAACCACAGAATTTGAGCTTCTCATGGCAGTGTCTGATGTTCACAGGATGTGTTTTCACTAAGCCCCAGGAACAGTTCAGGGTCCCTTGATGTGATCTACCCTTTTTGAATATTTCATACAGTAATTCTCAAGCATAGGTAACATACCTTGCCTACTAATACACATGTAATGTGCGAAGTCATGCATGGGAAAACGCTAAAATACTTAGTAATGTGCATACTGTGATTGCAATCGTATAAGACGTTTTTTTTATTTGTCTAGCCATCAGACTTCAATACGAAAATATGGTGTACCCACATAGAGGAGACAAGTGGTTAATTAATGAAAACTGACATCCTACATATTGTTGCACCGAAAATAACAGCAAAAGAGAAAAAGTGAAGTGTGGTACTTCACTTCATTCGTACTTCACTGTTTACAGCCCCAGGCACTGCACATGTGCAAGCACAGCTAATATGTATGGAACACTGGCCACCATTGCAGTGTAATTCAGTGAAATACTTAAACTTTCAGGTCTTCATTATTCATGCATCTACGGGACATTCTACCCTAGTAAGATGATACAAATCAGATTGAAACAGGTCTACTGCAGCAATGATTGCATTGTGACTGCAAAGGACTCGTCTGCATATATTGTGGCTAAAAGATACGAGTTTCTTCACAAGACTGGCAGTGCTTCAATTCATAACATAGCAACACGTTGTTTCACACATAATGCACGGCATTGGTGCCTTGCAACTTTAGGGAAGTTATGCATGAATTCATGGGATTAGATGTGAAACTGCTTAGTTGCAAGCAGACAAATTACTGCGGCTATATCACTAAAATTACTCCGAGGTTAAAATGCCACATCACACATTTAATCTAAAACAAAGTGTATGGCATACCTGAAGGCCCGCTCATTGCCAGGTTTGAGGCGATTTCTGGCCGGGAGGCTGTCATTGGTGCCATCGCCAGAATGTTCTACAGAAAAGACTTCATTAGGCTCATGAGCCACGGAGTGCTGTGGGCTGTTGTCAGTTGAAAGACCACCGGGCCACAGCTGAGATTGGGTGGTATGATGCCGCATGACTTGTCTTCTTTACTTGGAAGGGACATTCTAAAAAACATCAAAGGCAAGAATGAATGAAAAGAAGGATTATTAAGGAGCAGTTCTTTTGTTTCATCATGCAACCTAGATTAAAACCAACAGATAGTGAATAGACTGTTGTGCGAGTTGTATTCTGTTGTCCAGGAAACTTCGCAAAAATGTGGAGAAGAGAACAGCACAAGCACATTGCTGTTTTTTTTTAACAAGCAGAGTGCTATATCTTGATGCACAAATGTAGAATTTTGTGGTACTTAGACATAAACATGCTGTTTTTTCTTCCTTTATACAAAAATCTCAGATGTGCCAGGGCAGTTGTTTTTTTTTGTTTTTTCGTTTTCACTTCGTCTGTGTCTGTGGTGCAGTTTCCCGGAAAGCGAAGCCAAGGTACGTAAGAGGGACATTGATAGCGCTGTTTCAACTGCACTGAAGCAATTATGATATAAATGTGAGGAAAGTAACATCGATGAAAAGACAACTTGCAATCGAGGAAGAGCTGAACACGCGACCTTCGGTTTATGACCTATGTATATACATAGTGTGCACGTGCGTCACGCAGCGCCCCTTCGTCACTTCCGAAATGTGCCGCTGACAAGCCCGGGTACGAACCGACTCCGTCGCCTATCGTTGCCGTGTTGTCTCCTCGTGCTTGCGCCCTTTAGTTTTGTTTCACGATGCAAGTTTGAGGGCTGCTAGTGAGGCAAGTTGATTTAGTAGTCCTCAAAAAGGGAGCAGAGCTTCGGGGTGTTTCTTCGCCAAAAATTATTACCCGAAATTGAGAACGCACATTGCAATTTTCAAAAAAGTCCCGGCGGGTTTGGCTGGCGCGGATTAACAAAAAACCTACTTGAAGAAAGTCGGTGATATTTGCGTCTGCAGGTGTCACTTCATTCTGGGTAAGTGCTATAGCCAAGCACTTACCTGCAAACAGAGAGAGCTTACCAAGATACTGATGTACATACAAACTTGTCCGCAACCATCGCGTGCACAATCAGCGAGCCAGGGAGGCGGTTGAAATCGTGATGGCGATCGCAGAATTTAGGGTATTGCATTGAAACAAACTGAGAAAATGGATGCGAAACAATATTAGTTCACTTTGAAGTATAGCCAATCGGTTCGAGTTGGGGGGTCAGGATTTTGAAAAGTTGGTCAATTAATTCCCTAACACGGTCTCTATCATTTTCAGGAACTCCACTGTACATTAGTGTACAAAAAAAGTTAAATACAAGGTGAAAAAGGTGACAAACATACGCGAAAAAAAAGTGATGACCGGCATTACCGTTGCATGCACCACGCGAAGTCTCTATCTGCCTCGCATAATATTTTTCTTGGCTGTTTCGACAAATTTCAATCAAATAGGGGACAAGGGAACGCTGCTACTTTGGTGGCGTGGGCCGCAGCAATATATTAATATTATATCTCTTGTGAACTTGCCTAACTCTGCACGACTCGTTTTGGATGGGAACTGCTGCGCTTCGCTCATCCACTCTTAAAATTGCGGCCCGATAGACTTAGGGCTTTCAATTGTTCTTGGGCCACGCGATTTGGGGTGTTTGTAGTGAAAGCGAGATAATGGGCCCTTGTAGGTCTTGGCGGGCAGCTGGTGTACGCGGTGGCTGGTATACGAGTCACACATCTTGTTTTTTTTTCGTCTTGTATCGAGTGAACAAACGAGGCCTTCCTGATCCGATGAGTTCGTTAAAGTACGACAACAAAAAACCACAATGCTTCCCTTTCAACAACGTACACAACAACAGATGACGAGCCCCCGACAAACTGCGCTGCAGCATGTGAGCTGCCGTAGGTACCCAGGAAGGTACCAAGGCATGGTGGGAGAGGGCAACAACGGCGGAAGTGACATCACATGAACACTATGTATACCTGGGAGTGTTAGTGCCACTCAAGTCACGAGACTGGAGCACATTTTCTATGAAAGCTGGTGTCACACATGACGTTGCATTTTAACGAGCAGCAAGAAGTTACATGATTGTACAAACAGAGGAAAGTTGCACAGGTCTCACCTATGTTCCAGGATGAAGCATTGGGTAAGGATTTCTCATTGCTTGGCTGCCCATTAACAAAGTGGCATACTGGAAAAAGGAAGGCTACTTGTGTAGTAACAGTTTACCTTCAACATAATAACGGGAAAAGCCAAACGGCAGGCACGTGAGTAATGCTTAGTGGTTCTCATTGAGAACAACTGCATATGCAAAAGTAGACAGGAGCAATACGCTGCAGTCAACTTCATTTTAATACACTCACATAACTCAATGTTATTCTGTCTGAAGGGGGCCACAAAACCGCATGTAAAAAATTCGAACTCGACATTTTGACATGACGTGAATGGCGGTATTGTATGTATGGCAGGGCAACTACAAATTGGCTGTATTGTCTCGGCATTGTATGCCATGCGTGTTAGAGATAAAACACGCAAACAACAATTCCGGCTTTAAATGTTTCAAACAATTATGTCCTGTCGTGTCGGCACCTCTTTCGTTGCACGCACATATAAAACAGACATATGTAAAATGAGACCACGGCAAAAGAGATTCCTTTGCCTATTTCAAAATGCGACTTAGGTAGCACTTTTAGTACGACATAGTTAATACGACCAGCGTTAATACGACGCAGCACCAGTCTTTGAGTATCCATTAGGCACACCAATAAAACCAGTTGGCTACTTTGAGATAGCCAGCGACAGTTCGCGCCAGCAATAGCGTGAGTTCTCGTGCGAGCTCGCCTGTTCGTTTACCGTGAAGAACTTACCCTTGTTGATGTGCCCGGATCAAACTTGTCCCTCTGTAGGTTCAGTAACCAGCACTGTCGGGTTAGCTTGTTTTTCTCCCCTTGCGGAATCCGACGCGTGGTTCTTTTCTTCTCGTGGAAAACGGCCTCACGCACGGGCATCCTCGATGCAACAGTGGAGCGTGAACTTCAAACACCGACGAGTTCCCCAGCCTGATGTCTCCATCACAGTTTCTACATCTTACCACAGCACAAGCTTTTCCAATGAGTTTACAGCGTGGTCTCGGCATAGCACATTGCGCCGGAGCGGCGGAATCACGTTTAAATCGCCTTTGTTTTCGCGTGGGAGACCAAGCACGCAGCATGACGGTGGTGCCACCTGGTTGCAGCTTTGCAGCAGCAGTGCAGCTGCCAGCTGCCAGAGCTGGCTGTGGCCACCGTTTATACGTGACACTACACAGATATGTCAAAATCACGATGAATGCAAAGCATTTTGTAAAATAGTTTTTATTTCGCTCTCATAAAAAATAACGCTTATTTTAAATATGTCCATGTTCTACCACGAGTGTGCAGCACTTTGCTTGTTTTTTTAAGTTAAGATGTCGCAGTTTGTTGCTGTTGTTGGCTACGTCATACTTTATGAAACCTTCTTTCATTGAACAATGAACATGCACCACACCGTGACAAGCACCGACGCACGTCACTCAGTCTAGGTATACGTTCGCTTGTTCCGAATCAGATCTTACTTTTACAATGTACGCTGCACAAAAAAAGTAGCACCTCTGCTACAAGTTTTCTTATTGCGATTGCATGAAATCGTTTTTTTTTTTTGTATCTGTCATGCCTTGAATGTAACTTTCCTACACACGAATTAAATACCTACTTTTCACAATGTAAGAATGTTTTATGCAGTGGTTTAAGATGCGGAAGAAAACAAATCTGTGCATTTAGTCAACTAGTTATCAACGCGATGTTCAATGAATGAAGTGCAGACATGGGCGTGGGTGAGGCGGGTGGTGGAAAAGGGTCATTTGGCCCTTTCATACCACGCCAGCACTTGCTACCCATTCTAGCGACACCAACACGGCCCCCTCTTTCAGTCGTGATGTCTCAGTCATGATGCAATGAAGGGTTTGCATCCCCCCCCCCCTCAAGACAAAATCCTGTCGACGGTCATATGTGCAAATGAGAGCAAATGCAATATTTGCTCAGATGCACAGCTACTACTCAAAAATATTTTTCACGATGCACGACGTGATTCAACTTCGGTGCAACTTTCTGTGTCAGTCATACCAGATTTTTTTACGTCTAAGTGAGAAAACAAGCACACCATGCTGTGGATAATGTAGAATATTTATTTGTGAACCAAAGAAACTTGGCAAACAGGCATCAAACGAGCAAACAAACCAACTGGGCAGAAAACAGCGCACATGCTTGTATAAAAATGTCGCTCACAGGAAAGATTTGCAGTGTTTATCTACAGTTAGCGGGTGCAAATTGGCTCTTCAAAATCGAAGGACAAGGCCAGCCACAGAAAAGACTCTATCACTTGGGGTGCTCGTGACCGGGATGCACAGCATTTTTTTAGCCAGGTACGAGAGCCACGGCAGTTCGTTCTGAGTGTCTTTCCAAAACTTCAGCACGTCGTTCACTTGGGCGCAAGGCTTACGTAACAGTGCGAGGCATTCTGAGTTGATCTCATTTGACTAATGCTGTGGGGCATTGAAATGTCGCCGGGCTAAGGACGTCAAAGCGTCACTGTTAGGGCGCATGTCACCTTCAGTTGTCCTTATGAGATCACATCCCTTAATATGGCGACGCACCCAGTTCTTCGCAAAAAATTCAAGTTTTGAAGTGTTCTTCTGTGCCAGATACTCTTTAACGGCATGTAGGTTCTGGAATCTGGGATCAAGAAGTGATGCCGTGACCATAGCATTGGTAAGGAAAAACCTGTGTTCAAACCTCTGCAACATCTCTCTCTTCATTTCTTGCACGTCGCTACGTCCCGATGTGTCTTTCAATGAAGTGAGAAGCTCGCTTCTAATGACTATGAGCAAATTGAACGTGCTGGATTTTTGCTGCAAGAACAGCTTCACTGCGCATTTAAATTCGCTCAGAAATTTTACAACTTCTTCAATAAGACACCAGTCTTCAATGCCCGGGAACGGGTGACCTAGCCTAGCCAGCAATCTTCTAAGCGCAGCCTTATTGGCTAGGAGGCTCTCGAACATCGCCAATATGCTACGCCACCTGGTAGGCGTGTCAAGCTTCATAGTGACTGCTCCTCCCCATGCCACTGGAACGGCATTGTACGAGTGTTGGCTGTTTTGATAGCCTTCGTCAAGTACTGGATCGTTTTCGTCGTGCTCGAGCGTTTCCGCAGTGCTTACCAACGATTGTACCGTGGCATTCAGTTCAGAGTCCGCAATCTCTTGAAGCTCCGAGGCTCGATAATGCATAGTCTTCACGATTTCATGGCAGTTGATCAACAAGCTGTGAAGTTCTGAGACGCTTCCGAAGTCCTTGATGACCAAATTATGCAAGGCACGCCCTATACATAAGTGGTGTTCTGTGCGAGCGAGAGTCGCTGCGCGCCTCATGTTGGAACCGGCGTCAGTAACTGCGTGCACTTCTTTATCTTCCATACCAAACTCGTCTATGCACCTTTGAAATTCATTCATTATTCAGTGCCTGTGTGCCTTTCATTCATATGCCTGGTGATCAGAGTCAACGATTCAAGCTCGAAGTTCTCTGAAATAAAAGCAGCAACCCCAAGTATTAAAAACCTGGTCAAAATAACTTAAATGAGGATTATCACAGGAAATATTCAGTTGTCATTTAATCATTCGCGGTTTACACCTCTCTCCACAACCAAATTAGGCACATTTTTGTGTTCAGTACGTCCAGTAGAAATTCTAAACCTCATGCTTGTTTCAAGGCATGGTATAAATGTAACACTAACACTCAGGCACCAGCTTTCCACTCGTGACGTTGCAGCACTAAGAAACCTTCAATCCAATATTCAGCAATTTTTTTTCCTTTGTAATAGCACTGAGATGTGCAGCCACATACGTATATATATGTTTACACTCTTCGTATTTTATTCTCTCATGCCGCCAACAGCCAGCTTCGTAGTAATAAAAATGGAATTGGGTCGTACAAGCCAGATTAAATGGAATATCATCGGGGAAGGGTCTTTGTCATGTTGCATAAAAATAGACTGTAGAAGATTAAGTTAAAGAACTAGGTGCTTACTGGAATATAAAACAATGCGTAACCACAAGAGAAGAACGAAAAGATAAAATGGCCGTGATCAACAAAACACAGGCAACGTGTTATTCCACGTAAAATTTCACGACCTGGTCATGGCCTGGTCACGACTGGGATGTGAATATACCACACACAAAAACTAAAAGAAGCATTCAATACTGATAAGGCATTCATCAACTAAAACAATATATATATATATAAAGGCTGCTCTTGCGACAGCTACAGGCGGCGAGCCTGTATCTATCGGTCCACAAGTCGTACATGACGGCACAGAACCTCGGTCTCTGAACCACCGTCTTCTTTACCTGCCCTTGCATTGACTGGTACACGTCATCCAGCGCTGACCTCGACAAGGTGGTCCAGTCAGGAAGCTCTTGGAGCTCCTTTATCGCCCCATATTTCATGAAGAAGTCCTATAGAGAAGAAATCACTCTTTGTTCACACCTATCATATCAGGAATAAAAACGAAATGCAGCCACGGCGCTATTGTCTATACACCCACCTGTAATCCTTCACCGTTGACCAAGTTAAAGGCAGCAGGTCTCTGGCAATCAAAAGGACCATGTCCCTGGTGAGCAAATTCTTCCTAGACGATGATGTCGTGTTACGCCTCGGAGCCAATTGGAAGTAATCTTTTACTGTCACCCTATAGATGTACCCTTGCTGCCATCCTGCAGTTTGTGCTAATCCACCAAGTGTCTCTGCATGTTCGACGTGCTCACCGTTGACGCGTAGCGTTTTTTCTTGCAGCTGCAGCAGAAACAAGCGAATAATGAACTCTCACAATGAAATCATCAAAGGGCTAAGCTCAAACATTTTAGCAAAATAAATAACCAAAGACTCTTTACTCACGATTCGAATGGCTTTGAGTCGTCGTCATTTGATGATTTCGTCAATCACTTTTCACAATAATGGTTGGTTCTGATTTTCTTCTGCTTTCCCCTGGTGAGATACGTCAGCTGCCCGAAATGTTTCCAGACATAGCTAGTCTTCGCCTTCGAGTTTAACGGCATTATGCGGAAATTACCAACCGGCATCTTACTGGGGCCGGAAATACTGGGACCAGGAATTTCCTGGCGCCAGGAATTTCCATCTCGTCATTAGCTTCATCGCTCGGGACGGGTGCGCTTTCAGATATATCGCCTGTATTATCCGCACAGGCAGTGCTCTCGAGACTGCAGAAATCGCGATTACTCCCACGCTGCGAGTTCGCTGTTCTTGCTGTGCAATACTGCGTTTTTAAAGCCTAAGGCCATAGACTGAGAGAGAGAGAGAAAAAACTTGTTGAGCCGATTATTACTTTCGATGGTGTCCAATGAGTGAAGCGGCTGCTCGTTCGTCTTTCCTCAACCAGCTAGTCAGCGCGAACTGGGAGTGACAATAAGGTCTTCTAGAAGTAACACCTGTATGGTATTACTGCACCACTCCTCCTTTCTCACTCACTAGACTTTAGTCGCATCTTTTACCAGTCAGCGGCGTTTCTTCCTCAAAGGTGGGTGCACACACGCCTGCACCAATGGGCGTGTACTCCAGAGTCCATACTGGTCACGAGCTGGACGCCCGTTAACCACGCCTGCAGAGAACGTTGACTCCCCGACCCCTTTGTGCTTGGTCAGAAGAGGGAGACACCCCGTGCAAGTGCGCTCCCTTGAAATTTCTCTTACAAAACGTCACAAATAAGTATGCTAGATAATAAGTGTGTATAAAACATTCAACTTTTCAATGCTTTTTTGTAGCGTGTACACGTGCTCAATACCCATCAGATGTGTGAGACAATTGAAATCGCAACTGCCCCTCTCGACTGGTTCCGGAAAAGACTCAATAGAAGAATGCAATTACGAGTGCTTGGGAACCTATGTTCGTTTGTCAATTTGATTTCTAGGCATGATTTTAACTCTTATATAAACAAAATAAAAACCTGCAACATGTTAAAACAAAATTACTGCTATTGCAAGATGTGTGTCCCCCTTGGTGTTTTTTTTTTGTACTTACGCTACTGCAAGGCACATCTGGTGTCACAATCTTGCAAGTGTCCCCCTTCTTCCCACGACATATCCCAATCCCCCCCCCTCCTTAAAAAGGCACCAATGTAGGCGTCCGTAGGCCTCCGCGATTGCCTACTGGCACGTGGCGGGAGATTTCGGTGGCTAGGACCGACAGTACCGTTTTCGACATGCTTTATTGGAGGTGCTGAAGGATCAAGAAAAGGCCGATCGTTGTGAATTTCTTCAAAGTTCAGAGATAGTTTCTTGGTGAATACCGTGGATACTTTGTGTATAATGCTCCAATGAAAAAAAAAATAGTTTCATCCTGTGTCACTGCAGAGTCAGAAGCCATCACCTGTGCAGGCATCATTAAGCTTCTATATAACATTGCTAAGGTTCTGTACATTTCTACAAATAATTGCATTTTTATGTCACTGTCTTGCGCAAAGGCACCGCCGTAGTGGTTCAGTGGCTAAGGTACTCGCCTGACGACCCGCAGGTCGCGGGATTGAATCCCGGCTGCGGCAGCTACATTTTCGATAAAGGTGAAAATGCTGTAGGCCCATGTGCTCATATTTGAGTGCATGTTAAAGAACCTCAGGTGGTCTAAATTACTGGGGTCCTTCACTACGGCATCTCTCATATAGTAATATAGCGGTTTTGGGACGGTAAACATCACATATTAATCAATTGCCTTGCGCAAAACACGCTTGGCTGTCTGCGAAAATTCTAGAATATTTTAGGATCTTCTTATAAGCTTGAGACACCTACAATATGAATGATGTTCGATGCTATAGTGTATACATGGCGAAGTACCTTCGCGCAGATCGTATTAGCGATGACCAATGATTTGATTACCGCTATCTGCGTAAAGCGTGAATTTCTAGTTCTTTTTACTTTCCTAGGCACACTTTCACTCAATAAAAAGTGTCGTCTTGAGCAACCCAAGTACCATCTTCTTTGCCGTCGCAACCACGTGGCAATACCGTAAGTGAAATGACAACGGTGAAATGATTGATACAAAACGGTGAGATACAAAACAGCAAGTGCACGCCCAAGTTTGATTTGAGATGCGTATACCACAAGCTATTTTCTTCTATAGAACCAATATGATGCGGATTTGTTAATTACTGTGAAGTTGAATGCCAAGAAAGGAAGAACATGAACTTGGAAAAAGACAGTGGTGATGAAAAGTGATAGGTATCGACGTGAAGTTTGATTGGTCATCCCCCGCCAAACGTCCAAGGCGTTCTGGCGATTATCTCAGGTGTATTCGAACAAAAGTCGGGCTGATTTACTCCATTGAAAGCAGTCTATTGCGAAAACTTTTTGCGGAGAAAAATATTTTGGTGACCTATATATGACCGAAATTCCGGCTATAGGCTGGGCACTACATCAAGTTCTAAGATAAAAGCATATTTAATGAGCGAGTCTATGTGCGCTTCATTTATTTTGCCGACCTATGGTTTCGAATATTTAAAACGTCCCACTATGGCGTTCCTTGTTATCGTGTTGACGTACCGGCTTGTAGAGCCGAAAATTTTATTTTTCAAATGATAAAACTGTTCATATCCCTCCCCCCCTTCCCCGGCACTCGTTCTAGGGTTGGTCCTTTGATAAACACCAATCATATATCTTTAGAAAAATGCTTGGATATAACTATTCATAACTCTCATGTAAGGATGTGGAAATTAAATGACGTCACTAAATGACCGATGAGGTGAAATATTAACATTAAAAGCACAGTAAACGTGACTAAAAAGCTAATTGTACGCTAAAGGAATGTAACCTGAACTAATGATGTCACCACACTTCTAAAACCTCATGAAATTAATATTGCATATCTGCAAGGTGCAGTTATTCGAGTGCTATTTGCAGTGAAATTTGGCCATGGAGTTAATCCCGTTCATGGCAGTGCTATTTCTAAATTTAACGTTTCAATATATAACGAGGCATTAGGAGTTTCCGTGAAACGTGTTTTTTTTTTGGCGATGTAATTGAGAATTTTATGCATTGTGCTGGCACGAAGTTCAATGTAGGTGATGTGTTTATAGAGTATATACACCTTTCGCTGACTGTGGTGAAATAGAAACAGCAATTTATGTTAATTCATTCTACAAAACTTACGTGATATGCTCCCAGAGAAAAGAAGAACGCATAACGAAGTGCATTACTAACGAACGGAAGAATTAAACATTTCTCGACGGCCTTTTAATGTTGTTTCTCTAGTGCAATCTACAAACGTTCGTATTAAGAGAGCATGACGGTACGAAGGCATATCGAATTGGGTTCTGCAGCATGTTGTGACACATGTGCCACTCCAGGTCCCCTTTATTACGTGACATCGTAATCCACACTGAGCTTGATCTATGGTTATGTACCTATAGTCAACAGAGAATAAGTGCTAAGCTCCGGATTCATTAATAATGTGGCTTCAAAGATGAGAAAGCAGCACGATTCGCTAGCAATCGAGCACCCGTTCTCTCTCTCTATTGCGTTGAACTGCTCGTGCCCTCAGATGCCACTTATGTTTTTTCTTGAATAAATGTGGCGATTGGGAAAGTTGTGAGCGCTAAACAAGACGATAAGAAGAACGAGAGAGACAGGATGGGTGCTTGTGAACGTCGTGAGGAAGCATTAGTTTGCGCTGAAAATTTCCCGATAGCAATGAGCCATCTGGCTGGATTTCAAGTTTTGTTAAAATGTACAATGACACAGAACATGAGCTTTTGTCATGTCATTTGCTACAAATTAAACAGCGGCTACGTAATTTAGGGTACCATGAAAATTCTCGCGGCCATATTTCAAGAAGGAAGTAGGCGGAAACGCACTGTTCACGCCGTACGGGATCCTTCATCACTCGCGGAAATAAATTTATTCAAGCTGAAACGTGGTCGAAGAATTCTTTAACCTGTCGGCAATCAGAGAGGCTTTTCATTCTGTAGTCTCTTTATGAGATATTGCTGCCATCTTTTCCCAACAAGCCTGCAGTTCTGTTGTACCGACACTTACATAGCAACGCCCGTGTTTTGTATATGTATAGTTTTTAATTCCCATTGAAACACTTTTCCATTCCGCTCGAAAGCGTTTGATACTGTTTGCCACAATAAACTTCTCAAATTAAAAGCCTTTCTGCGCGGCACTCACGGCATTCGCTTGTTATCTTGGCTTTCAGATTACCTAAATTTAAGGCAGCAGTTTGTCCCGTTTAACAATTCGCATTCGTCATCCCTCCCTGTCACATCAGGTGTGCCGCAGGGCTCGGTCCTTGGGCCTCTTCTTTTCTTAATTTATCTCAACGATGTTGTCGAAATAACAAAAAATACAAAGGTCAAACTCCGTCTATACGCCGACGACTGTGTCCTCTATTCTTGTATTAGTACCTCCCGTGACCAAATACAGTTAAATAATGTTTTTCTTCTTTCCGTACCTGGAGCTCAACGTGGCAAATGGCACTAAACCTTAACAAAACGGTAAGCATGACATTCACAAACAAGAAGGAACCCCTACGTTTTTCCTATGGCCAGAACATGAGGCATGTCAACGAATACAAGTATCTTGGCGTAACATTCTCACCGAACTTAAAATGGCATAAACATATAAACCTAATCTGCTCGAAAGCGCTCCAAAAATTGGGCTTCTTGAAGCGAACGTTAAAAGATGCAACTCACGAATGCAAACTAACAGCATACAAATCCCTGATACGGCCTGTTCTTGAATATGCCTCCGTTGTCTGGTCACCTCACTGCGCATGCGACATAGCACACTTGGAAGGTGTTCAAAAAAAAAAAACCAATAAGATTCATATGTCACCGTTATGATCAGAATTTTTCGCCTCCGTCACACGCTGTACGTCTATCACTCAAATCACTTGAACACAGACGTACTTGTGAGCTTATCGGCACTTTACATAAAATCGTGAACAAGATAATCACCATTGACATGCCCATTTCCTTTGCAAACTCCATTGCAAACACTCGCAGGTCAAACCCCATTAACATCACACCCTTCATGCCATTTCTAGATTGTTTTAAGTTTTCATTTTTGCCTTTCACAGTGGAATTGTGGAATAATCTGGATGTTTCTCTCCGAAAGTTGCCTACCAATAGTTTTTTGAATGAACTACCAAACCGTGTGTTTTGTTAGTTTAGTGTGTATTCACTGTTATGGACCCACTCCTGCAATGTCTCGAACTGTGAGACAGCAGTATTTGTAAATAAAAAAAATTCATATATAGTCATTTTTGAAGCACGTAAGAACTTCCTGTCGTTCCTCACCCGTCGTTGCGTTCGTCCAGTCCACACTGCAGGCTTGATGCCAAAGTCGTATTCCACGCTCAAGTTTCTCGTACCCATCCTTTCGCGCTCTTTGTGCACTTCAAGGAATGCAGAAAGACTACAAAACAACGCAACGAGCTCTACACCATGCCGTCGGGACTGGCAAACATGTTGCGAGTGGTCTCGCAGTGTTCTGCCATTGCGTTCCGTTCGCTGTTCCCAGAGCTCAAGTTGGGTCGACACGCGGCGTCGTTGCGGCGCCATTAGTGTCGTGTTTCCCGCGTTATTTATTATACACAGTGTTCTGCGAATAAATGCCTCTGTGTATCCGCAGGTGCCGAGGTCACAGATTACATTTTTTCTTCCTTCCCCAGCTGTGGTGACAATTGGTGGTCGGATTATCGGTTATTTCTTTTTTTTAGTTTTTTCGTTTAGCTAGTTTTTCTGTGTTCCTGTCCACGAAAGGTGTTCTAGAGCATTTTTTTCTCGTTGGAATGATCATAGGTATGTGCGTACGGGGTTGCAGCTCCACATTTCCAAGTCGTGCGATTCGGACTGTTCTGCCTACGGCCCCTATTCTCTTTCTGCTCTAGCAGCCATGGCCGTCACGTTCTTCCAAACCTTCTCCTCCTACCTACTTCTAAACTCTTTTCTCAACTCCACGCCCCCTCCCTTCAAGGCGCTGAGCCGTGCTTTCGCAAGGAAATATAGTGTCTCTTGTCTTTTCTTCTTCAACCACAGATTCATCCATTCAGGGCAAGCTTGCATGTAGGAACTGGTTTGGAAGGCAGGTAAGGTTTGCGGAAACTCACCTCACCCTGAGCTGCCGAGCACAAAACAAAGCTTAGCCGAGAGCCATAAGAAGGCAAGGAGATTACAAAGCAAGATAAAAAGAGAAGAAATTTTGCCTAATGGAGTATTGCGAAAGCCACTGCGGCAACCCTTTCCTTTACCACCATCCCCACTTCTAGTCGTACATTGAAGTAATGAGAAAACTCCAACCAAAATATATTTTAAAAACAACCGACGTTTTGAAGCCAATCTCTCATCCCTGAAGAAGAAGCTGAACCAGCTTCGGCACATCGGGGTTTTTTCCCCCTTAAATATATTTTGGTTGGAGTTCTCATTCCTTCAGTTTCTATCCAAAACAGGCAGACTTTTGTCGAACGTTCACCTTTGATTCCAGTCGTGCATTACATCCTCGCTGCTCCGACAAACCCCCTCACACCGAAACATTTAGAAAAGGAATGACAGGTGAACAACCATAAACAGCCCCTCTTCCTTCTTGGACGCTTATAGCTCTGGTGTGCGTGTGTGTGTGCGAGGGGGGGGGGGTGAGTAGAAAGAGGAGTACTAACGGAAAAAAATGTTGCATCTCGTTTTCTTTTGTTGCAGCAGGTAGCTCATGATCTAGTCATTATTTTCTTTTTTTTAGGAAGCAGCACACAATGCAACACAATCGTGTCCACCTAAAAAGACGCAAACACAGGCGCTGTATTGCAGGTGCTGTATTGAAATTGTCGCAAGACTAAGCTTACGTAGGATATTACGTACTACATGCGCATTAACACCAGTGCATACAATGAATACAGTTTTTTTTGCTGTGTTTTGCAAGAAGACTTGATGAATGGCGAAGCCATGAATGTACCTTACCTTGTGATAACGCCTACTGCGTGACGTTCCACTTCGTCATCAGCTGCGCTGACGCGGCAGCGGATAAGCAACCGCATGCCTATAAAAGCGTGGCCCGAGAATAAACCAGATGATTCCTTGTTCTGCAACTGACACTGTTGTTTCTTTGAGTACGGCAGCTCGGCTGCCGTACTCTACCACATTTTTCTACTACACTTTTCTCTCTACTACACTACACAACTACAACTCCTACTACACTTTTCCTTCCCCCAAGATTGTTTATCTTCGGTGACGGAAATCGTGAGGCACGTATCGGTCTGGCTCTTTCCGTGCACGCTGGCGTCTGCGCAGGGCTGGTGGAGAGTCAGAAGGCTCTTCCGCTGGCATCTGAGGAAGTTCGTCGTGAGCCACAGGCAGGGGCAATTTCTGCCCCCCTGTTGGCGGCGGGACCACCATTGTTGTGTCGTCGGGAATATGTTCTGCCGCGTTCGCCTCCGCATGCGCCTGCTGGGGCGTGGTGGGAGCCTCCCGATGACCTGCAGAGTCCCCGGTAGCGGGTCGTGTCAGGGCCTCTGTACCGATGTTTGCTCCTGCATACTTGGAATAACTGCGTGAGCGCAAATGGTCAACATGAACGTGCCGGACTGTGTTCCGAGTCTCTACCAGATAGGTCACCGGACTAACTGGCCGCACCACTTGCCCTTCCGTCCACGATACCTTCTCTTGCCTGACAGTTTTCACGTATACGCAGTCTCCTTCACTAAATACACGAAAATTCGATCTCCGTCCGTCATGCTGCCGTTTCAAAGTTTCCTGCTTTCTCTGCATGTCGTCTCGAAACGATGGCCTCAGTAAGGGTAAGGACAACTTCGTGCGCAGCGTTCGCTTCAGAAACAGGTCGGCGGGACACTTGCCTGTTGCCGTGTTAGGAGTGGTCCGATAGGTAAGCAAGAAGTCGTCCAGTCTCTCCCTCAGCGGCCTGCTATTACTCCCCTTGTCGTGCATTAGCTGCTTGCGAAGGCTCCTCTTAACAGTTTGCACTGCTCTTTCAGCAGCCCCATTGGATTCAGGGTGGTATGGCGGGCTGTAGGTGCGCCGGATACCGCAAGCATCGAAGAAGTCTTGGTACTCCTGCGAAGAAAACTGGGGACCATTATCAGAAACCAGTTGCTCAGGGAATCCGTAAGAAGCAAACAAGCTCCGCAAGCGGACAATAGTCTTCGCGGCTGTAGTTGATTGCATAGGAAACACTTCGATCCACTTTGAAAATGGGTCAATGCACAACGGGAATGTTGTTTTTTCGAAGTCGAAAAAATCCACATGCACTCTCTGCCAGCATCGGGCGGGAAACGGCCATGGCTCTAGTGGGGGACGAGGAGCGTTGTTTTGCATCTCTCGGCAAATGCTGCCCCTCTTTACTGCTCTTTCTATGTCTACGTCGAGTCCCGGCCACCATAGCAGACTACGCGCTAGCATCTTCATGCGTGACGCACCGGGGTGTTCTGCGTGCAGCAGTCCTAACACCGCGTCTCGCAACTTTGTTGGCACGATAACCCGACTTCCCCACGTGACACAACCTGCTTCCAACGATAGTTCCAAACGCCTATTGTAGTATAGGTACGAGCTCTGCATCTTCGACTTGCGCTGCCCATTCTTCCAAAGTATATTGATAAACCAAGCGTGCGGTCATACCTCCTTTAGCGACGTCCCGAGCAGTCAGTGCCGTTGTTTCAAAAACAGCGAAAGTATGTCTCCTCCGTCTCGGTTCCACTTGAAATAGGCAATCTCGACAGTGCATCTGCAACTTACATTTCAGATCTCTTTCTATATCTCAAGTTGTAACGATAAGAAGCCAAAGTTAAAGCCCATCGTTGCATGCGAGTGGCCGCTAAAGATGGAACTTGCTTTCCTGGCCCTAAGATGCCTATCAGCGGTTGGTGGTCCGTGAACAACGTGAACGTCCGCCCATATAGATAGAGATGAAATTTCTTGAGGGCGAAAATGATCGCCGACGATTCTCGCTCGATCTGGGCATAGCCACGTTCAACTTGCGACAGTGTTCAGGAGGCGAAAGCGACGGGTTTTTCTGTGCCATTTGGAAGTCTGTGGAAGAGAACTGCGCCGGGCCCATACTGCGATGCGTCACAGCTAACAGCCAAGGGGTTTTTTTGGATCGTAAAAACCGAGTACTGGGCTTGTCATCAGCAAGTTCTTCGTTTCTTGAAACGCGAGAGCACATTTTTCCGTACAATTACAACGCTTTCCTTTCCCCAGAAACTCATACAGCGGCTCAGCTCTGGTTGCCAAGTTGGACAGGAACTTTGAGTAGAATGTTAGCATTCCAAGAAAAGACTAACTCTGTTGCATTTGTGGGCTCGAGTGCATTCTTTATCGCCCTTACTTTTGACCCAAGTGGCCCGATTCCCTCCGCTAAAATTCCGTGGCCTAGGTAGCGAACTTCGCTGCAAAAGAGCTTGCATTTTTCCATGCGCAGCGTCACATTGTGATCGCGTAACCGGGTCAACACTTCTTCCAGCTTCAGCCGACAGTCATCAATACTTGACCCTCCTATGATGACATCATCGATGTAACATCCTACTTGAGTGACGCCCTTGAGGATCCTGTCCATGAGTGACTGGAACATGGCAGGAGCACTTGCGATGCCATAAGGGAGCCGCTGGTATTGGTATAGGCCTTGGTGTGTGTTTACCGTTAAAATACCTTTGGCATCTTCGTCAAGCTCCACTTGCTGATAAGCGGAAGCAAGGTCAAGAACGCAGAATACCTTAGAGCCTGCTAAAGTTGCGAATAAGTCTTCTGGCAGAGGCAGAGGGTAGTGCTCAGTCAGTAGCGCAGGGTTCACTGTGACCTTGTAGTCGCCACACAGCCGTACTTTTGCTCCTCCATCTTTTGGTACCACCACTAAAAGAGTTGCCCAATCGCTTCTGGTGACCTTTTTCAATATCTCAGCACGCTCTAAGGAGTCTAGTTCCTCAGACACAGCTTGCGTCAGAGCAAATGGCACTGGTCGAGCCTTGCAAAATACTGGCTTGCTGTTTGGTTTCAAGAGAACTTGCACTTTATAGCCACTTATGAGCCCGATCTGCCTCGAAACACTGCCTAGAAATTCTTCATTAATTGATCCACATTCTGATCTTGCTCTACGCTCTCGACCATCACCTTCTACTATCAACACAGGTCGGGTATCAGATTGATCACCGTGTTCAACTCGCACGTTCACTGATCCTACCACCAGCACTAGTTCCCCTGTGTATGTCCTTAAAGGAACAGTCGCTTTCTTGATAGTCAGTTGAAGAAATTCGCGCTGAAAAACGGATTTCAGCATGACGGTGACGGACGCCCCTGTATCTATTTGCATCTTGAAGGCTCGTCCTTAATCCTGACAGTGACAAAGTAGGCAGACTTATTGATTTTTATACTGTATATTTCTTGCCCTTCATCCGAATCCTCTGCCGGACTATCGATTGCATTCAGTGCCTGTGTTCTGCAGGGGCGCTGCCTACACATTGTTCGCAAGTGACCTTGCTCCCCGCAATTATGGCACTTATACTTGCGATACCGGCAACTTTCCGAAGTATGGCGTTTGCCGCAACGGAAAGACTTTGGGCTCTCCGTTCTGCCACAACAGCTGTCCCTGCGACGACTGCTTTGCCTGAGAGCATCAACTTCTAGGCCGGAGCGCTTTTGTGAACTACCTTGGTGTTCTTCTAACGACAATGCCCGGGTTTGTGTGGAAGCTAGCTCACGATTTAAAGCAATTTTACACGCCTCTTCGAATGCAAGTTTTTCAGCTGCGAACAACTCGCGTTGTGTATCGGTGCAGCGCAGCCCGGCGACAAGTCTGTCTCTAAGCGCTTCGTCGAGAAACTTTCCAAGCTCACAACGTCTGGCCAACTGCTTTAGCTGCACCACGAAATCGGCCACCGTCTCTTGTTCCAACTGCACCCTTCGGTTAAATCGGCATCTTTCGGCTATCACGGCCTTTCGGGGACTGTAGTGACCTTTCAACAGAGTCGTCACCTCGTCATACATTTTGCTGGCTGGTGAGTGTGGTATTAACAGGTTCTTCAGGACCTCATACACTCGAGGGCCTACAACTGTCAAGAATACAGCTAGCTTCTTGCCTTCCGTCACATCATTTGCCGAGACGTAAAGCTCAAATCTTTCCAGGTAGGACTGGAAGCTATCCCTCTATTCATCAAAAATGTCAAGTTTTCCCACCTTCGCCATTGCAGTGACGCCCACGCAGCCGTCGTCTTGACTTCAGCAGCAACAGAAGCACGTGGAAAGCCGACCGGATCACATGCTCGTCGCCAGTGTAGTAGAGTTAGGCAGCCGAGCTGCCGTACTCAAAGAAACAACAGTGTCAGTTGCAGAGCAAGGAATCATCTGGTTTATTCTTGGGCCACGCTTTTATAGGCATGCGGTTGCTTATCCGCTGCCGCGTCAGCGCAGCTGATGACGAAGTGGAACGTCATGCAGTAGGCGTTATCACATACCTTATTCGAAACTCGGGACAGGTAACAGACATTTTAAAGAATGCGACCCTGCCAAGTCATGGTTCTCAGATTTTCTGCTGACAAAAATGTTGCATTACAGCACTCCGAACAATGACCAAATTAAAAGCGTGGACGAATGTATTGACCAGCATAGTATCACCAAATTTCAAAATAGCACAGGTATTTACAGCAGCCAATTCATGTGGTACTCATTGTATTTAGTGCTATCAGCGCGCATGTGCCTGTTGGGGAAATTGCGTGTAATGTCAAGTTTCTCTTTAGTATTAATATGTAGAAACACGGGAAATAACTTGTTTTTGTATTTTGAAAGCTATTATATATATCTTTTAGGTTGCTTGGCAATTTAAATGCTTTCACATGTATTTTTTAATGGTGCTCCTTCAACGTTTATTGTATGAGCCGAACCAAGTCGAATATCGCTCATTTTTAGTCGGAGTACGTGCGTCTGTTTTAGAAACATTTGGATAGTCTATGAGTCCGAGCGAGTCCTTTTCAGGGAAATTTTGGTGAGTTTGCGTCTGCCAGAGTTATACTTTCGTTTTATTTTGGTGAGTTTAAATCCGAGTGAGTCCGCTTGAGAAACGTTTTGAGGAGTCCGAGTATGAGTGGGTATATTTGTGGAAAGTATTAGCAGATCTTGCCGACAAAACCATCGGTGAGTCTGAGTCCGAGTGAGTTTAATTAGAGAAATTTCGTTAGTCTCAGTACGAGTGAGTCCAAAGCAAAATATTTTTTACATATGGTTATTGAGTTAGTCTGAGTGAGTTCCATTTGTTTTGCCAAACTATGCCGTACGTGGTATCTTTCCGTATTTCGCAGAGTGTAAGGTGAGTGCTGTTCGCGAAATTTACTATAACCTTGCTCGTTTGAATGGCGAATTTGGTCTTCATGTTAAGCAAGATCGTTTGTCATCATCATCAGCCTGACTACGTTCACTGCAGAACAAAGGCCTCTCCCATGTTTCGCCAGTTAACCCAGTCCTGTGCTTGCTGCTGCCAATCTATACCCGTAAACTTCTTTATCTCATCTGCCCACCTAATCGCCCCGCCGCGGTGGTCTAGTGGCTAAGGTACTTGGCTGCTAACCCGCAGGTCGCGGGTTCGAATCCCGGCTGCGGCGGCTGCATTTTTGATGGAGGCGGAAATGTTGTATGCCCGTGTGCTCATATTAGGGTGCACGTTAAAGAACCCCACGTGGTCAAAATTTCCGGAGCCCAACACTTCTGCGTCTGTCATAATCATATTGTCATTTTGCTAAGTTAAAACCCAAATATCAATCAATGGAACAATGTGGTCCTTCTTAAAACTTTTCATCTTTGTCTGAGGCTTGGTCTTTGTGCGTGCCTTAAAGTTGTCCCGCCGTTTCTTCTGGCGCTTTGTCTGACATTGTTCTACTTGCTCAGTGCATGAATCCCCCATTTCGCACTGGTCTGGTGCACTTCTCGCACCGTTTCAGCGATGTCTTCAAAAATATGGATACCTCTGACCTTCATCTCTTCTTTCTTGCCCAGAGCCCAGTGACTTCTTCTATAGTTACTTCAATCTCGTGGTTCGGCTCCGCGGTTATTACCTGCCCTAAGTAGACGTAGTCTTTTACAACTCGTAGTGCACTATTTTCTATCTCGAAGCGCTGCTCTTTTCCGAGGTTATTGTACATTACTTTGCTTTTCTGCAGATTAATTTTAAGACCCACCTTTCTGCTCTCCTTGTCTAACTCCGTAATCATGAGTTGCAATTCGTCCCCTGTGTTATTCACCAATGCAATGTCATCGGCGAAGCGCAGGTTATTCAAGTACTCTCCATTAACTCTTATCCCTAACTGTTCCCATTCAGGGCTTCTGAAAACCTCCTGTAAGCACGCAGTAAACAGCATTGGGGATATTGTGTCCCCCTGCCTTACACCCTTCTTGATTGGTATTGTGTTGCTTTCTTTATGAAGCACTATGGTAGCAGTTGATTGCCTGTAGATTTCTTCCAGAATGTTTATATATTCTTCATCTACGCCCTCATTCCGCAGTGTCTGCATGACGGCTGATATTTCTACTGAATCAAACGCCTTCTCGTAATCTATGAAGGCTATGTATAGTGGTTGGTTATACTCTGAGCATTTATCTATTACCTGATTGATAGTATGAATGTGGTCAATTATTGAGTAGCCTGTGCGAAATCCTGCTTGTTTCTTTGGTTGATTGAATTCTAATGTTTTTTGTTACTCTGTCAGCATTACCTTTGTAAATAGCTTGTATACTACAGAGAGCAAGCTGATCGGCGTGTGATTCTTCAAGTCCTTGTCATCTCCTTTCTATTGTATTAGGACGATGTTTGCATTCTTCCAAGACTCTAGTATTCATCCCGTCAAGAGACACCTCGTAAACAGGGTGGCTAGTTTTTCTAGCACAATCTCTCCTCCATCTTTCAGCAAATCTGATGTTACCTGATCCTCACCAGCAGCTTTGCCTCATCGCATGCTCTCCAAGGCTTTTCTGACTTCTTCTATCATTACTGGTGTGGTGGCATCTGGGTTACTGCTAGTTCTTATTGCAAAATCATGGTTGTCTCGGCGTCCATACAGATCCCCTGTAAAACTCCTCCGCTACTGTAACTATCTTACCCATATTGTTAGTTATTTTGCCTTCCCTGTCTCTTAGTAAATACATCTGAATTTTGCCCATCCCAAGTTTCCTCTTTCCTGCTTTGACGGTCCCTCTGTTCTTCAGAGCGTGTTCAATTCTCTCCATGTTATACCTTCTTACATCGGATACCTTACGCTTATCAGTCAACTTCGAAAGCTCTGCCAGGGAGAGAAAAACAACATTTATTTACGCATCCGGCGTGCGGGAAGCCACCGTCCACACAGGGCGCGGGTATTCTCTATCTCAAGACTATTACTAAGAACGATTTACCCTGCTCTTTGAGAAGCTGCTCTGAGCTATTAGAAAATAGATAAAGAAAACGATCGGGAAGCGCGGCAGACACAGCCGCTTCATGCGAAGCTTATCGAACGGGCCTTCAATGACAACCGTTGCAATCGGTAAACAAGCACCCTGCTACTCGGCGACTTAATTGCCTGATCCACGCGCATTCTCCTGTAAAGTCATCCGGAGACACCAACGAAGGATGGACAACGTCCATGGTTGCCACTGAGTCTCGAAGTGCTCGACACGTTTTCCCATTCACACTAATTTCTTGGAGATGTGGCTCTAATAACCGCATGTTCTTTTCCGATTCTTGGATTGTTGCGAAAGCAAACTTTTGCTTACAGTTTATCGCGATGTGCCCTTCCTTTTTGCAGTTGTAGCAGATTAGCGGCTTCCGTGATTCGAACGCGCGTGTGGTATCAGAGCGTTGTTTAGGAACCTCACTCGGTTTCTCCGCTTCCGTTTGCCCTTCCCCTACAGTGTCCTTCGTAAGGGAAGGGTCCTTCCTGAAATAACGGTGCCCAGTGGGTTTCTATTGATCAGTTTTCTTTGAAAAGCCCTCTTTTCTTTCATCCTTTTCAACGCACACTGCCCTGCTATGCAACTTCCGGCGAGTATGATACTGCTCAGCTAACTCTGCTGCCTTGTTTAGCTGTACTTCGCCAAGCTCGTTCTGCAGCCAAAGCTTGACATCCTCCTCGATGCAGCGATAGAATTGCTCCAATGCAATCAATGCATTCTATCACTTTATTGCATAAACACCTTTGCCCTTGAGCCATTCATTTGAATCGGCTTTAAGACGGAACGCGAAGTCATTGTGTGACTCATTCCCCTTTTTTGCATACCAGAACCTTTGCCTGAAAGCCTCGGGTGACAACTTATAACGTCTCAAGAGCACTTCCTTAACCTCGTCATAGCTCTCAAACGCTTCCCTCGACAAGCAAGTTATGACGTCGGACACTTCGCTGGGAAGAAGAGCTAACAGGTTCTGCGTCCAAAGAGACCGCGCTACAAGGCATTTCGCTCATATACGTATTCAAACTTGACGAGATACTTTGCCATGCCCTCGCTGACTACTAACGGTGGCAATTGGTCCCGAATTCTATGACCGCTTATATGAACAGTCGCAGAAGCTACGCTAGGCACCGGCGAACACTGTAGGTTTGCCCATTCTATTCGTTTCAAATCGAGGCACTCCTGTCTCTCAGCGTCCTCACGCTCGCGACGTTCGCGCCTTTCAGCTTCTTCACGTTCGCGAACTTCTCGCCTTTCACCCTCCTAGCGGCACGCTTTGATATCCACCCAGGCCTCATCGACTTCCTCACCCGACACTCCTTCATCCTTCATGATCTCAAGAATCGCTTGCTTTCGTTTCGCATGGCCCAAAGTAATGCACAGTTCCACACAAATTTCGATGAGTTCCTTCACTTTAAGGTTCTTCATCGTTCACACTAGCGTCTTGCTGTTTGCCCCTGTTAAGAACCTACTTGCCGTACCCGCTATAGGACTACTAGCAAGACGCGCAAGCAATTTTTAACACTGCCATGTTTACAACCTCCGCATTAACTTTGGTTTCAAAGTGCTCTGACTTGAAACGATAAAAACTCACTCTAATGCTTTACACAGCCCTTCTCTAAACTACTATAACCTGTGCTAGAGTAGTCTGGTGAACTGACGGGAAAACATCAGGCACTCACCACATCGATGTCGCTGACGCCGGCTGATCCCGCAGCTGCCATGTACTGTTACAAAGGCGCGCCGCCGCCGAGATTACGAAGGGCGCCACAAAACCCGCTGCTACAAGGACACCGGCCGCACCGACAGCGAAAGTGCTCGAAGCAACGAGGTGTCTTCTCCAAAGCGTACGTCGGCTTCTCTCTGACGCATAGGTCAACTGCTGGCGACGCACCGCTTGGCTTTTTTTTTATAGGCACCGGGTGGATCTTTGCGTCACCAACGTCCAACCAGAAACGCCGCTGGCTGTCATGTCAGAATCCTCCAGTGGGGACCCATCACTGGGCTGCATCATGATCATCGAATCAGGAGCCGCTGCGCTTGGTTGCACCCAAAAACGAGTGATTTGTCCACGCATTGCGTAAGACTTGCCAGACAGGAAGGCGCCGATTGCTTCATCAGGCTCGTGGGCTGAGGGAGCTCGCTGTGCGTTGCGTAAGACAGACTGGCGCCACCGCTTGATGACGTCGTTGAGTTGATCACGTCCAGCGGGCTCGATCGCTGGCCTTGACACAGATTGCCTCTTCAGAGGCATTGACGTTCGGTGTGGACTCCCAGGCGTAACACAGCCCGCCCAAACACCTCGCTGGCGCTTCCAGCAAATCGGCATGAACCTACCGGGGCCGTTTCCAACCTTGTTTTCCGAAAACAAATGCATCATCGTTCCCACCAACTACACCTCAGCTACTATGCCGAGAGAAGGGCCCTGCCCAGAGGTAGTGCATCCAAGGTAGCCAAATTCTTTGTTGAAAACAAATTCTTTGTTTAAGCCACCATGACGGTGAAGATGGTCTTATCTCGAGTCGTTTCACCGCGAATAAAGAGAGAAAATCAACGGTCATCGCCACGAATCAGCGTGATCACAATCTATGTGAGAAGTATAAAACTGGGAAGATGAAACTTTAAGTCAATGTACTGATCTTTCCCCGCCATCCCCTGTTATATTTCTGCACCAAACTTGGTGTTTCACTGATCGAAGTCATTGCAACTTCTCGTGCTGTTGCACTGCTATTAGCACTGCCCCCGTGAGCGACGCACCTTTGACCGACCGACGGTGTCATGTGATGTTATCTTATGACATTACGTTATATGGTGACGTCACAAGTTTTGTTGACCTGTGACGTGATGATCGACACCGTCATGTTGTGATTTCTGTCTCATGTGGCAACACGTACTGGTAGCTTGCGCTCCGTCATGCGAAACTCCTCCGGTGAGTATGCACCAGATGAATTGGCCAAGCCTACCAGTTACCATGCACAGCAGTTGCAGGTGTCAAATGAACACGCGAAAAGAAGACAGATAGAGATCGAAAAAGAAAGGGAAAGAGGAAAATAAACGAATCGGGACGAATGCATAGCAAAGGTATAATAACAAAGCAAGACAAACAGAAAGAAAGGGAAGGAAGAAGAGTAAATGTACCGAAATTGAAAAAGAGGAATAAATAACTAAAAAGAAACGTACAAAAGTGAAACACAAGGCACAGAGAAAAAGATAAAAAGAAACAAGGAAGGCCATCCAGCTGCGCTTTTCTTTTTGGTTCAGCTGTCTAAAGCTGCCGTAATCTTTTTTTTTTTTTTGGAGTGTAGGTATAAGCAGCATATGCAATAGCACATATGCCTCCATCTCGAACACAAGTGCAGGATATCGTACCGTGAACTAAAGTTTTTGAAGAATTAACAAGCTGGCGCGATATCGTCGGCATGGAAGTGATAATAATCTGGCAGTGTTGGAACGAGATCCTGAGTCATTTCTTAGGGAAACGATGGTTGTAAATGCTTATGATTTTTGCTGGACTCGCTGAATGGCGTCATTATTATTTTTAATAATATTATAATATTATTATATTACAGTATAAATGAATTAGAATAAATAAAGTAAAGTGGAAGGTAGCAGGTTCGTTCTCTACCAGTGCCAAGTCTTCTGTTCGCCCACTTTAGTTTCTTCGAATCGTATGACCAAATACATAGTTAAAAGATGCAAACGGAGTGCCCCTATACTTTTCTTGGATTCATTGTCTGTTGGTTTCATAGGTTTGAGTTAATATGGGAGTTTGACGCTTTAGCCACAGAACCTAACATCGGAGTTTCCGTGAGGTCTTTGCTTTATATACAAGCATATGCGTGTATGGCTATCGGCCAGAATTAGAATAAATAAAGTAAAGTGGAAGGTAGCAGGTTCGTTCTCTACCAGTGTCAAGTCTTCTGTTCGCCCACTTTAGTTTCTTCGAATCGTATGACCAAATACATAGTTAAAAGATGCAAACTGAGTGCCCCTATACTTTTCTTGGATTCATTGTCTGTTGGTTTCATAGGTTTGAGTTAACATGGGAGTTTGACGCTTTAGCCACAGAACCTAACATCGGAGTTTCCGTGAGGTCTTTGCTTTATATACAAGCATATGCGTGTATGGCTATCGGCCACGAAACACAAACACACTCTCAATGCAGATATGAGTGTGCATGCAGTGGCTTTGTGCTTACGGTTCTCAGCTTCTTCTTGTTCCTGGAAGAGGCCCTCATGCTCGTTCATCGTGCGGTTGCCAAATGACCGGCACTTGTGCGACGACAGCGTCACTGGCAGTGTTCTGTCGATAGAGCGAGCCGCTTTGTTTTGTTTTGTTTCCCTGGGATGATGGCTCATACCCACTCAGGGGGATTGGCCAAGAAAGTATTGTGCAGTTTTTCTGTGATCATTTGAAATGTGTGTATTTAATTGTTATTATAATAAGAGTAATGTAAAAAAACAACATAAGAAGAGCAAACGGGAAAAAAAAGTTGAGCAATTTTGAGATTTGAGGTGTTATGATTACCACTCAACTGCGTTTACTTCACTCTGCCCTGGGGAGTAATAAATAATTTTTTCGATTGAAGATCACAAAGGTATACGCTTGGTTGCCTGAATTGAAAGCATCCCTGTGGCAATGTCCCAAAACTGAGGCACCAAAGCTTAGCGCCGTTTCCGCCGTCAAACTAACGCCTATTTTCAGAAATGGCATAACTAGTAACCTTTTTCTAAGTATATCGTAGCGGCGACAATACAAAAAATAATGATCTAGTGATTCCATTTCTCCGAAGAATGCGCAGAGGGGTGATGTTGTCTGACCAGCTCTGTGTAGATACAGGTTTAGGGGTGGGACACGACATCGAAATTTAGTAATTAAGACTTCGAGCTTTCTGGACTGACTCCAGTGGGGTTGCCATGGAAACATGAGGTGGTTATAGTCTGTCCATGTAGTTACTTTTTCTACATTATCTGTGGAGATTGCTGATTTTCTATATCGTATTGCCGTGATATATTCAACATCTGGCAGTATGGACACAACTGGCCCGTCAAGTGCGGCTCATGCTAAGGAATCGGCCAATTCATTTAATCTTAATCCACAGTGTCCCGGAACCCATAGTAACCTCAGGAGTCTCAACTGCGGCGGTACTAATGTTTTGAATGTGCTTAGAATTCGAGAGTTCTCTGAAGCTGTCAGAGCTGCACAAACTGAAAGAGAATCCGTCATTATGACTGCGTTGTTTTGATTTTATGGAAGTTTTCGAAGAGCTAAAATAATCACCACGAGCTCCGCTTCAAAAACTAAAGTAAAATCAGGCAGTCTCACTGAAAAGGACCAGTCAAGCGAATCAGAGGCAATGCCTACACCTGCCTTTTGATTATTTACGGAAGCATCTGTGGCTATTATATTTTTAGTTTCTGCATGCTCCAAGTAATCTAATAATAGCCGCGTAGCAGTTCCTTCTTCCTTCTTCTCTCCTTATGATGTTTATATACTGATTATGGCGACTATGATGATATTCAATTCCTGATGGCCCTCACTTACAAAGGGAGATGGGCCAAGAACTGGACGGCTGGATGTGTTAAGGTGCTATGAAGCTAAAAAGCACTGAAAATTTAACTAAAAGAATAAGACAGCTTCGCACTTCGGGGTGCGAAGCATAAAGAATGTGCGTTGCTGGGCAGTTCCTTTTTCATTTTTTTCTGTTTCTTCTTTCTTATTTACTGTTTTTGTCGTGTCTCTTTGTATTTATTTTTTCTTCCTCTATCTTAATCAAATTTTTTCCCTTTTATATTTGTCTTCCTATTTTTTTCTTTCTTTCTCATTCTATTTCGTGCTTGCTTCTAATCTTGTTGCTAATTTTATGCGGGGTTTTGCCTGCGTTACGCAAAGCGCAAATGTTGTTTTTCTGCTAGTAATGATAAATGATGATCATCTCGAAAAAAATTCCCAAGCATTTCCCCGAGGGTGAACATGGTTGAGTGCGAATGCACGGGGTGATGCTATGAGGGGTATTTATTATTTCACACTATTATATTTATTAATCACACTATGGTGCCTTTATGGTGTAATGGTTCCTGGGAATCGCAATTTGATCACACGGGGGAGTTTACGTTAACTCACTGGCGAATGCCGATGGATTTTAACTTTACTCCCCCTCATAGCATCACCCCGTGCATTCGCACTTAACCATGTTCACCCTCGGGGAAATGCTTGGGAGTTTTATTACTGATGATGATGATTAAAGTGTAATTATATATTTAAGTGTTGTTTGTCATGAAGCATTTGTACACAGATACAATATATACGAAGTATTATTTATTTACACTTCACGACGCGTCCGGACGAGCAAAGTCCAGGGCTCGCACCCCCTCCCGCGCGGCACGTTCACTGGCTGGAACGGCTTCGGGAACGTCCACCCGCCGTTGACGATTGCGAGCGGCGTCTTGACGCCGTTCATCGCCCTTCTCCGCCTGACGCTTGCGTTGTCGTTCCGCTTCTTAGGCCGCTTTCGCGGCTCGATACTGACGCCTCGTCTCGGCCTCGCGAGCGCGCAGTTCACCATCCGCTGCACGCTTCGCCCGCTTGTCCTCGGCCTCGCGAGTGCGAAGTTCGGCATCCTCTGCACGCTTCGCCCGCTTGCACTCGGCCTCGCGAGCACGCAGTTCGGCATCCTCTGCACGCTTCGCCCGCTTGTCCTCGGCCTCGCGAGCGCGAAGTTCGGCATCCTCTGCACGCTTCGCCCGCTTGCACTCGGCCTCGCGAGCGCGAAGTTCGGCATCCTCTGCACGCTTCGCCCGCTTGTCCTCGGCCTCGCGAGCGCGAAGTTCGGCATCCTCTGCACGCTTCGCCCGCTTGCACTCGGCCTCGCGAGCGCGAAGTTCGGCATCCTCTGCACGCTTCGCCCGCTTGTCCTCGGCCTCGCGAGCGCGAAGTTCGGCATCCTCTGCACGCTTCGCCCGCTTGTCCTCGGCCTCGCGAGCGCGAAGTTCGGCATCCTCTGCACGCTTCGCCCGCTTGCACTCGGCCTCGCGAGCGCGAAGTTCGGCATCCTCTGCACGCTTCGCCCGCTTGCACTCGGCCTCGCGAGCGCGAAGTTCGGCATCCTCTGCACGCTTCGCCCGCTTGTCCTCGGCCTCGCGAGCGCGAAGTTCGGCATCCTCTGCACGCTTCGCCCGCTTGTCCTCGGCCTCGCAAGCGCGAAGTTCGGCATCCTCTGCACGCTTCGCCCGCTTGTCCTCGGCCTCGCGAGCGCGAAGTTCGGCATCCTCTGCACGCTTCGCCCGCTTGCACTCGGCCTCGCGAGCGCGAAGTTCGGCATCCTCTGCACGCTTCGCCCGCTTGCACTCGGCCTCGCGAGCACGCAGTTCGGCATCCTCTGCACGCTTCGCCCGCTTGTCCTCTGCCTCGCGAGCGCGAAGTTCGGCATCCTCTGCACGCTTCGCCCGCTTGCACTCGGCCTCGCGAGCGCGAAGTTCGGCATCCTCTGCACGCTTCGCCCGCTTGTCCTCGGCCTCGCGAGCGCGAAGTTCGGCATCCTCTGCACGCTTCGCCCGCTTGCACTCGGCCTCGCGAGCGCGAAGTTCGGCATCCTCTGCACGCTTCGCCCGCTTGTCCTCGGCCTCGCGAGCGCGAAGTTCGGCATCCTCTGCACGCTTCGCCCGCTTGTCCTCGGCCTCGCGAGCGCGAAGTTCGGCATCCTCTGCACGCTTCGCCCGCTTGCACTCGGCCTCGCGAGCGCGAAGTTCGGCATCCTCTGCACGCTTCGCCCGCTTGTCCTCGGCCTCGCGAGCGCGAAGTTCGGCATCCTCTGCACGCTTCGCCCGCTTGCACTCGGCCTCGCGAGCACGCAGTTCGGCATCCGCTGCACGCTTCGCCCGCTTACGTTCGGTCTCACGAGCCCTTCGCAGCGCCGCCTTGTCTTCCAACGTCGGCGAAACCACCGCGGTACCGTCACCTCCAACGACGGGTGCAGTGCTGGCATTCGGTTGTACTGCATTCGTTGTTGATGGTAGCGTTGCCTCCGGGACATCCATCGCACGACCCGCTTTCGACGGGAGACTGAGAAAGAAGGCGGGCGCGCGAGAGAGAGGGGTACGCGCGAGAGAGAGGGATGCGCGCGCAGCTGCAGCGAGCGAGGAGAGCCGAGGAGCGAGCGAAGGGGGAGGGGGTATAAGGCGCGTTACTGACACCGATATGAGCGTCGCGTTCGTGGCTTATTCGGTAGAGCGTCGCGCTGCGGCCCGCCAAGTCCTCTTTCTTTTAAAGATAGAGAGAAGATTGCGGACGCCGCCGACGGCGGTGGATGGTTTAGGGTCGCTTATAAAGTGTATTCACACTTAAAACAATTTATGGACCATCTTGCTGAAGGGAAGCCTGATAGGATGCGAAGTAGCAGCGATGCGGACGGCGTTGACCCGGTTGAAACGGGCGTCGACGCGGGTGCTGGAAGAACGGTTTGAAGCTAAACTCGGTGTAGCGTTTACTGGAGTAAACGTTTGTTTGAAACGCAAAGACACGAGGCGGAACGTGTTGTAGACGCTTGCGCTCGGCTTCCTTGACTCACGTCTCATTGGTGTTACCCGCGCGCCGTCTGTATTTTCGAACGCGGTCGGTGTTCTTGACTCGAACCTCGTCAGTGTCGCTGGTCTTCCACTTCCGACGCCTGCGTTTCGCTTCCCTGGCTCGCACTTCGTCGTTGTTGACGTCGACACTCGCGAATGCGATCGGCTTTGCTAACCCTCGCAACGTCGGTGACAGCCGGGAGAGGTACGCGCACACAGGCGGAAAGCATGCCACAACGGCGTGCCACCCGTCGGCGCGATCGCGGTGCAAGCAGCGGCGCGCTGTCCACAGTCGGCGCCGCGAGATTCTCGAGGCACGCGCAACGCGCACACTTGCCGGCTTGCGGCTTCTTCTCGCCGACAGATGGAGAGAGGTGGCGCAGCTGAGATGATGCCCACTTGATGAGTGGGCTCGAGTGTTGCGAGTGGTGGAGAGGGTGAAGCAGGAGAGAGCTGACAAGTGGCGAGCGCGGCTGGCGAGGGAGAGAAACGTCACCGTGCACTGCCACTGCTAGGAGGGCATGAGATACTTGGCACAGCTCCAACAGCTGCGGCGAGGGGATTGGTGTGGACGGAGGGACAGTGGTACACAAGCTAGTCAAAGAGCTGCTTCGCATCTAATTAGCAAGAATACTTCTCCATGGTGACAGCACATTCAACAATATGCTGCACATGAATCGTTACTCCACGCGACGACTACAGCACACGACAGCATACGACAGCGTGGTCCCCTAAAGTGCAGCTCACTTATATTAGAGCATCGTCCCCGGATGTGGTATAGCGATTATAGTGCTCAGTTGCTGACGCAAACACCACGGGTTCAATTCCGGCTGTGGCGGTCGCATGTCGACGGAGGCGACATGCTAGACATCCATGTACTGTGCCATGCCGGGGCACATTAGAGACCACCAGATGGTCGAAATGTCCGGAGCCCTCCACTGTAACATGCCTTGTGATCTAATCGTAGTTTTGAGACGTAAAGCCCCAACTTTATATACGTCGTATCAAAAAGAAAAGATCGCTTGAATGAAACCTAGGTCTGGGAACAAAGTTTCAGGCCTTTGTTAGGTCATTCCTGATGAATAGAACGGCTACCATAAGGATCGCTCAACACAGGTCAGACGAGTTCGCCTTAGGAGCCAGAGGCACTCCCGAAGGGGCGGTCATTTTCCCCTTGTTATTTAATATAGTCATAAAGAGCTTATCGGAGAGGCTCAGATCCCTGCCCAATATAGGCCACTCGCTTTACGCTGATGATATCACGATCTGGTGCCCGGGAGGATCACTCGCAGAAGTAGAAAACGCGCTGCAATCAGCCCTAGACTAAATGGAGTCCTACCTAAAAGGCACAGGCCTCCAACACTCTCCAAACAAATTAGAACTGTTACTGTACCGGCCGGCCAGGCAAGGCGTTAGGAGACTTCCACATCTGGACCAAATTCCCATCTCCCTTTTTGCAAGAAATGGACAGTGCATCTTACGAGTAGATTCAATCAGAATCCTAGGACTACTGATTGACGCGAGAGGGTGAAACGCCAAAACCCTGACGAACATCACGGCCAAAACGGAAAGCATGCTGAGACTTGTTGCTAGACTATCAGAGCGCAGAAAGGGACTAAGTGAAGGCAACCTGCTTCGGATACATCATGCCTTCCTAATGAGTCACATTAATTATGTAGGCCGTTACCTGAACTAGAACAGAAAAAAATAAGCTAGACACTCTCATCCGTAAGAGCATCAAAAAGGTACTGGGTTTACCAGTAACCACATGCTCTGACAAATTAAGACAACTCGGTATGCACAATGAGATTGATGAAGGGATTGAAGCGCAGGTCACCGCCCAGGTGTCCAGGCTCTCGTCAACCAGGGCAGGAAGACGCATCCTAGACGAGACTGGCATGGCTCCCAGAATGCCTGCTGAACGGGAAACTACCTTATCCCGGGAGGTCCGGGAAACCTTTGTGGTCAGCCCATTCCTTTGGAATATGCACCCGCAATACAATGTAGGGAGGCAAAAAGCCCGAGCACGGGCGATATTACAAAACACCGCCGAGAATCGAGAATCGACTGTCTTTGTCGACGCGGCTCAGTACGGCAAGTCTAGCACATTCGCACTGGCAGTCATTGACGGCAACGGGGAATTACGCTCCTCAGCCTCGGTCAGGTTAGCTACGAGCGCAGTTGCAGAACAGGTCGCCATAGCCCTGGCCATGACCGACCGCTCACACACCACCGTGTTAACAGACTCACGAGCGGCCATCAAAGCTTTTGAGTCGGGTAACCTAGTGCGAGAGGCTGCCTCCATTCTAGAAAAAAAACAGACCCTGGCACTCACCTAATCTCTTGGTTTCTCGCCCATATGGGTGCGGACGTTCATCAGCACGTACCTAACCTCAACGAGCTTGCCCATCACCGTGCGCGAGATCTAACGCACCGCGGCGGCATGGAGGAGGCCTTAAGGGGTCAGGATGAAATCCAGCATAACGATCCACTCCTTACGTTTAATGAAATCACATCTCACTATCGGCTTAGTAGAAGGGCCTATCCTCTTCCTGACCCGAAGTTAGATATGTCTCATTCAATTACACTTAGAATGCTCCAGACGGGCTCGTTCCCCTGGCGGGGCCTTCTCAGTCGTATCTCCACAGACGTCGACTCATGTTCCGGAATGTAATGAAATTTATTATTCCTTTGCGCACATGCTTTGGCAATGTTCCGCGTTACCTAACGGCCCTCTGTCCAGCGAAGCCGACTGGGAAGAGGCACTCTGGAGCCCATCGCTCCAGACACAAATCCAGGCAATCCAGAGGGCCCAAGAAAGGGCGGAGCATCACGGTATCCCAGCCCCAACACTCTGGAGCCCATCGCTCCAGGCACAAATCCAGGCAATCCAGAGGGCCCAAGAAAGGGCGGAGCATCACGGTATCCCAGCCCCAACTTGGACGCCGCCAGCGGCTTCCGCGGATCCCCGATAGGGGTTCCCGCGAAAGCTCCTCAGGATCACATAAAGTTCATTGTCTGTCTGTCTGTCTGTCTGTCTGTCTGTCTGTCTGTCTGTCTGTCTGTCTGTCTGTCTGTCTGTCTGTCTGTCTGTCTGTCTGTCTGTCTGTCTGTCTGTCTGTTTTATGATGGAGCTAGTTTAAGATGGAGCTAGTTACGTATTTGGAAACAACAAATTGAAAAAATAAAAATATACCAGCATGGTGGTCTTTTAATTTCATTGCAGTCGAAGACAGTATAGAACAGATAACCCTGTGGTCATAGCGTATATGGTGTTGTGAAATGAACAGTAAGGCAAGGGACATTGATGATCTGCAGATGAAACCAACTAAATTTGCACTAGATTTTCTAGTAGATGTTCTTGCGCACGTATTCAATATTTGCATGTCTACTGGTTTGTCCCTGAAAAAAATGGAACAGGCAAAGGTAACTGCTTTGTTCAAATCAGGTGAGCGAAATGATATGTCGAATTATCGGCCGGTGTCAGTGCTCCCTGTCATTTCAAAGGGTTTGGAAAAGATTATTTGTAAAAGGGTTGTGTAATTTTGTGAAAAATATCGGCTATTAACTCTATACCAATTTGGGTTCCCTCAGGGCCTATCGGCGACATTGGATCAACTTACAATAATTTATTTTCAATGGCTTTGAAAAGAAAACATTAACATTAGGTGTATTTGTTGATTTTTTCAAAGCATTTGACAGGATCAACCATGTTACTTTACTGAAAGAAGCTAGAACATTATGGATTCCGTGGATTACCACGGGATCTTCTCAGGTCTTACCTGATGGACAGAAAACAATGCGTTTGCATCTCAGGTGAATACTCAGACCCGCTAAAGCTGGAACCTGGTGTTCCTCAAGGAAGCATAATAGGACCCGTACTGTTCAACATCTATATAAATGATTTAGGCAACATTAGCACCTTACCGCATTATATAGTATACGCAGATGACACCAGCTTTTTCTTCCAGTCGCGTAGTATTGATTATTTTTACTAACAAGCTAACTCTGTTCTCTAAACGCTGTGTTTGTGGAGCAAAGCAAAGTCTTTGTAGGTCAATTCTAAAAAAACAAAAAAAGCTGTTGTTTTTGCATCAACCCCAAAAAACCCGTAAATCGCAACCTAAACATATTACATCGATCAGAACGAATTGAAGTAACGGCTAACGTGAAAACGTTAGGTGTAATCTTTGATCAGCACTTCTTGTGGGACAAACACATCGAACGCGTTGCAACACGTATGGCGAAAGTATGCGGGGCACTGCTTCGGGATGTTCTTCCATCAAAAATATGGTTATTGTTGTATAATACAATATCTATCTCGCATGCCAACCATTGTAATTTAGTATGGGGAACAATGTCAAAACAAGAATTGCAGGACATTATTTATGCAACAAAAAAAAAAAAACATTGTGACATGTTACGTGTGTTCCTTATGACAGCCATACAAGTCCAATATTTGCTCAGTTTTATGCTCTCCCATTTCATTAGCATTATGAGTTTAACCTTGCCATGAAGTATAAAGAAAGCGTTAAACGAGGACACAGTGCACTTGTTCATCTTTGTAACTTAAACAAACCACATCAGCTCAATTATGACATTAGAGAGCGTGAAACTTGGGCTGTCCCTTTTTCGCGAACCAATCATGGAAGAGACCGGCTATCGTACCGTATATCATTACTGCTTAACAATCTTGAGGGAGAAAACATTAACTTAAATACTACTTCGCGTCGAATGTTAAAGCAGTATTTTCTTAGCCGCGCGGCTTCATGTGAGTGATTTTATGTCACATATGTGCTTGCTTTTTCTTTCGTGTTTCCAAGGTATGGTATATCTTTTATTTTTGTGGTATGTGTGAAAGTCTTCCTACACGCCTTTATGTATACTTGAAAATCTGTTTGGTTTGACCATGATACACATTTTCTATGACTGTGTTCGTAAATGTTGTGAACTGTTCACTAAAAAAAAAATTGGCAGCATATCCACGGAGTGAATGATGGAGAGTGAGGTGGAGCATTCGTTCTTGCTTCCGCCCGTCCATGCGTCCGTCTGTGTGACCGTCCATGCGTCCATCAGCCCGTCCGTGCGTGCGTTTGTCCATGCAGCCGCCCCTGCATCCGTTCATATGCGTCCATCCATGCATCTGTCCTATGTGTCCGTTCGTCCATCTATTCACCACTCCAAGTACCACCATCTCGCATCTTTTCATCATATATTCCCCATATAGAAGCACCGCCACCCAGCGGACATTCCAAGGACTAAACGAGAGGTGGCACACGCACTCTTTCTAACTGCTTGCGCTTCGGGTCTACTTCCCACCTTTAACCACCTCGAGTTCACGGTATATACTAATTCACTGTATTCATGGCACCGCGGCCCGACGCTCGCCAAACCTTTCTAAAACCAAGGAGGTTACGCCCAGCGAGTATAACGTAGCAACCCTTTCTTGTCAAATAGTGCTCAATGTACATGCCAATGGCTGCTAATGGGAAATGAGAGACAGAAGAATTCGGCTTTTACTTTCTTACGGCTTGCGCCGCGTATCTACTTCCCGCCTTTAACCACCTCGAGTTCAAGGTATATACTAGTTCATTGTATTGATGGCACTGCGGCTCAACGCTCGCTAAACCTTTCTAAAACTAAGGTGGTTACACCCAGCGGGTATAACGGGTATAACGTAGCAACCCTTTCCCTTCAGATAGTGTTCAATGTACAAGCCAATGGCTACACATGGGGATTGCAGCATGCGCGGTAAATAAAAGCAGAATGCTCCTGTCGCTCATTTCCCATTAGCAGCCATTGGCATGTATATTGAGCACTATTTTTTATTGTTCAACAACGCACAGAAAAAATCTCTCACCGGCACCACCTTGGAGGTCAAATTGTGTTACTTGTTACACACTACAACGGCTACGAGGGACGAACGGGTGCCGCTATAAAGAGCTTTGCCCCTAAATAGTGCCTGCTATGTAAGAAAAAAAGGGAAATTTTTGATGTGCTGTAAGTTTGCAACACACATTTCAGTGTTTAATTCGTTTTTTTTTTCCTCGAAAGGTAATCTGTATATCGATGTATTGCAGTTTTTGTGTACGTCTTTTGTCTCCTGCCAAATTCTGTAGGGGCAGGGACCTTCGTCAAGCCGCTATGATTGCGGCTTTTGCTCCTGTCCTAGCATTTGTTTCAGTAAGAATGCTGAAATAAATATTCTGAATCTCAAATGACGTCAGCATTTGTTGCGAATTCTATCTTCTGAGGTGGAGCTATGAGATATTTCCGTAGATAAGAACTCAGCGACAGAACGAAAAGAAGTCGTCCCTGTTTCGATTCCGTTGCAAAGCAGGCACGACGAAAACGCGTTATTAAACATTGCAGACAAGTATTTGCAAAATTTTAGTCGCGCAAGCCGTATCTAGTAAAACCGGGATGAGCGTGCACTCTAAGATATTACGGCTAATGAAAGCTATGCAAGGAGGTGAGTTCGTGGTTGGGAGTTGGATTCAGGAGTGCGTTAACCTCCGTCCAACTTTCAAAAAACGGGACCCTCTGACTAGAAAAATAAAAAAAAAGGTGGGGGGCGTGACACAGCATGATTAAAGAATAACTACATGAATTTACGTTTCAATTTTTACATTAAATCTTGCGTTTCTATTCTTTGCATTTCTTGAACAAGGAAATATGGTAACTCGTACAAGGGGAACACCTACCACCCTCTTCGTGGGCATGTGTGTGGTAGGTGTTCTTACGTGCGCAGAAGCATTCCTAGCTGCCAGGAACCATGCGACAAACTCACTTAGTCGGAAATGTAGTGTGTTTGCAGCTAAAGCCAGTCATCAAACAGAGTAGACAGATGCATCGAAACAGCAGCTATTCAATTTTCATTCAATTTCATTGACCCTGAGAGCCCAAGAACGGGCATTAAATGCGGGTTGACAACATCAAACTTTTCCTGCCAATGAAGAAAGTAATCAGTATGAAAAAAAGAAAAAAATGAAAAATTGCAATACAAATGCAAACAAACTGCATTAATGCGAGGGTCATTGCATGCCAAGTCATCCAGCATTTTTCCGACCATCCCGAATATGGCTGAAAAAATTCCACGTTTCTAGAAAAGCGAAACTTGTCCTGGTCATTTATTTCCGTTGCCAAAAATTTTCCTCTCTATTTATGAGATTCTGTAGTGTGGCGCCGACTGAGCTGGAAGGCGTCAAACACCTTTTTTTTCAAAAGTCGTTTTCGGAATAGACTCGATAAAATCGTATTCGCGGCAAGGTAAACAAGTGATGATGCAGTGAAATCAATGGCTTATTTGTGTGTACCAATTTTTTGAGAATTTTTCCACGAACAATATTTAATAAAGTTGCCAAACTTGGGATTTTTTCAGAAAATATGGCAAGCTCTAAGGCCACAAAATATATGTGCTGGTGGACTGTTTGACATCTTACAAATTAAAAATAATTCAAGCACTGAATTTATCGCAGATAATCTGTAAAGAAAATGTGATATTCAGTATTTTAGGAAGAAAAGCTCTCTAGTCAGCATAAAAAAAAACTTGCCTTGGTGGTCAGACTAAAAATATGCACAATATCTCATTTGAAAGCTCTATGTAGTAGTTAAAAAGATGAAATTACTAGATGGTATTTTTTGAACTTGAGAAACATTTTTTTGTGAAATAATGTATCTCCGCCAGCTCTTCGCTTACGTAACTAAAGCGGCGTGACGCACTCGAGAGGGCCATCTTCAGCAGAAACCCACTGACCTGGAGAACAGATAGCAAACTCGGTGTTCTTTACAGAGCAATCGAAATGGGAGTGGGATTATCATCTGCCTTCCATTGTCTTCAGAATTGCACTACAAAGAATGGGGTCAGTGTGGGGACTTCCAGATGAGCCATGCAGCTTTAGATAGTTTGAAGTCACAAATTCAACTTTCCTGGAGAGTTCTGCAAATGCCGATGGTGTGTTTTGTTTACCTAATGAAATATTTACTCATATTCAGTACATAGGTCTTACCCACTATTAGCATTGACGCAGTACACTGATAATCGCTATCGCAATCCAAATGCTTCATTTTTTCCGGCTTTCAGGAGAGCATCCTTCTCCCTGAGACCTAAAGTCTGCCATATGACTGCACAAGTGAACCGCAACTTTGTATTGAGAACTTGTAGCTTAGCCGACCGTCTCGTTTATATTATGTGTTACGAATTATAGTATACCGTGTACTATTTTTAACTGGTTGATGACTCATCTGGGAGTCATCAGCATTGGCGTAACCAGGAAGGCAAGAGAAGCTGCCTAATTCCTCCCCCCCCCCCCCGGCAGTCCTGGTATTTTGTCGTGCATACATACGCACACACATACAAACACACATACGAACGTTTTAAAGCATGACTGAAATACTTTCCACCCTCGCACACCACCCCCACACGGAAAAAATATTTTTTTTTTGCAACGCTACTGGTCTCCACAATCTGGATACTATTGTAGCGCACCTCTGTTGGCAATGGAACGGAGATGATAACCCCATTCCCATTTTGATTGTTCTGTAGAGAACACCAAGTTGGTTGTCTGTATACCAGGTCAGTGGGCTTCCACTCAAGATTGCCCTTGCGAGTGCGTCATGCCGTTTGGGTTACGTTGAATCTCGAACAGCTTGAAAAGACGGTGGAGATACATAACTTCAAGGAAAAGTATTTACCAAGTTTGAAAAATAATTCCCTCTGTAACTTCATCTATTCTTAGCTAATACATAAAGCTTTCAAATGAGATAGAGTGCATGAGATAACTTGCCTTGGTGTTTGAACACCAAGGCAATTTTTTATGCAGATTATAGGGCCCCCCCATCCAAAAAATGAATATCACATTTTTTTTTTCAGACCATTTGCGCACAACTTCCATGCCTGAATTATTTTTTTTTTACGTGTAGCATGTCAAACAGGCCACCAGCACATATTTTATTTGTGTCGTTAGAGCTTGCTTTGTTCCCGAAAAAATCCCAAGTTTTGCAATTTATTTCATATAGAAGTTTGAAGTTTGAAGTTTATTTTTCACGACAGTGTTACACCATACAATGCTCGGTGTGCGATGCGGGAAAAAAGCTGCGATAAAAAACACAGCTTGACTAGCCCCACATCCCATCAATACAAGGCAGAAAAAGTGACAGCATTCATAAAGTCCTCGAAACAACTAAACGGACACAAATACAAAGCTTAAAGTGGCACCAACAAGAAATATCGCATACATAAAATTATAATAAATGTTGATAGGATCGCACTCTTTGAAGAAATACGAAAAAATAGAAAGAAGCAGAACATAAAAAACTAATGTTTGGAACTGCCTAAATCTCTCTTGCGTCATGAAGGTAAACAAATATTTGACATATCCTGTCGCGAAAGAAGGCGAAATCGCTCCAATGAAAAATTGAATTTACTTAGTATGTGGGGAAGTGAATGTTTCAGCATTTGTAGCCATAGTTTGATCGGAAAAGAAGAACCTTTCAATAATCACTCTGTCTAGTATATAGGTCGAGACAAGGTGCTGCGCTCTAAGCATGCTATGGAGATAAGATTGTTTCTTCCTTTGTTATTTCAGTTTTTAAACACGCTAGTAAACAATATTCATAGATGCTGTCAAACATGTATGAATACATGTTGCTCATGGAATATATGTTGCTCATTCATACATGTTGCTCGTGGGAAACGCCCTATAAAAATTTATATACATAAGTAAGTCAATATTTTTAGTTAGATTTCTTCATCTCCTTCCCGCAAATACCATTTCATCAAGTGCATTGCGAAAACGTTTTAAAAAAAAATTGTTGTTTGACGCCTTTTAGATCAGTCGGCACAAAACTGCAGATTCTCATAAATAGGGAGGAAAATTTTTGACTACGGAAATAAATGACCATGGCGAGTTTTGCATTTTAAGAAACATGAAGACATTTTTTTTCAGCCATATATTCGTGATTGTCGCAAAAAAGCTGGATAATTTGGCATGAAATGAACCACATTGTGGGTATGCTTCAGTAGTATAGGTGTGAATAATAAAAACAAGACAGTGTAAGAAGGTAGCAACAAAAATAAACAAGAAATAAATACATGAAGCAAATTCCACGTTAGAATGAAACAAATCTCTGCTAGCGTGGCAATACTGCTGGCAGGTAAAAGAGCAGAACAGGCTGAAAAGAAGTTTATTCCTTAATATTTGCAATGGTACGCGGAAGGTCGTTCCACACGTTTATCGATAACGCTAAAAGCCAGTGTAAAATTTATCCCGAACCAGCAGTCGGCGTACATTTTGATCATGGTCACTTCGGGCGGATATGTTTACTGCTGAATGCAGTAATTCTGCGAAGCTTTACGTGACCCTTTAGTGTTCACAATTTTCCAGTAAAAATGATTATGCTAGTGATACTCCTAAACCGATTATTTACTAGTAGCAGCTACACAGCTAATTCGTAAGTGCCCATTACACGTCTGTTTTATATTTCATTTACTGTTCATGTATACTAGTTCGCCTTTTGGTCACACACTTGCATCCCCGGTCTAGATTATTCCGAATACCAGGAGGCTGCTTCGATTGCAGCGACCATCGTAACGCCGACTGCCACGTTAGGGCGATTGCAAGGGCAGCCTTTAGAGTACGGTAGCGGCGTTTACATTATCTTTCTTGAGGAGCTTGATACTCGATCACTGCCGCATGTGTCCGCCTCAATGCTCAGGTTCGAAAGTTGACACAGTATTCACAACGCCCATAGACTGTCACGCCGCTAAGCGGAATTCAGGAGCTCCCTCTCGAGGAGGTTCAGTAGACGACACAATGGTAGCTGTTGCTCCCTTGTTTGGCTGGGCAAAACCCAGTGTTAACTACTTTGCGAAAAATGAGCACTATAGGACTCTGCATGTTTCCTGCATCCACGAACAAACCGGACTCTCCTTTGCTCAATAGATCTGATTCGTTCTTGCGAGACGCGAAGTTTTGCGAGGGAGATGACGTGGCAACTTGCGCTTATGCATATACGCAACAGCGTACGCATGTCTGATTTGCAAGGTGTTCCGAAGTAACGTGGGTTGATAAATAGCATCGCCTGACCTTTTCATTTCAAGCGTCCCCTTGTTATAGCGTCCGCCAGTGCTTTTGTAGTGCACGAATCCCATCACATTGCATGCGGGAAGTCATGCGGTTTCACAATTCGCTGTTCTTTCACTGAAGTGTGAACTTAACGCCCCCTTTTCTTTTTTAGACACAATATTAATGAGACTAACGGCAGTAATGTCAAGGAAAATATGGTGGATAATATTAGTAATAACTATAACGTAAATGTGGACGAATATATTGCACCACTTCCTGCTAAAGTGTAGATCTGAAGCAGCGGGCGTTAATGCTTACACTGGCGGCGGCGTTGACGCTGCCACTCATCGCGGCGTTGCGCAAGAGAGAAACCTGTGGAGGCCCAAAACAGGAATGCAGATGGACCAGTTAGTTTCCTAGTGGAGCATGCCGATCGCTGCTAGTAGGCAATGGGAGACAGAAGACTCCGACTCGACACAAAGACCCGCAGTTTGATTTTAGTTAACGCGCACGGTGCTAATTTTCATCGTCCAACAACGCACAGGAGAAATCTCCTAACGGCACTACCTTGGAGGTCAAGATCCACTGCCTATATACACGGGATGGCCAGTGAACGGTTGCGCAGCGCGAGAAGTCTGTTTTCACATCGGTCGGTCTAAATATGCGAAGCAGCTCTTTGACTAGCGTGCGTAACGCTGTCCCTCCATGTGTTCCGCAACGCGCTCCCCTCGAAGTGCCAGGACGAAGGAGCAGATTTCAATGAGATTGATTGAAAACTTTATCGGGCTATGTACAATGTGCTCACACATACATATATATATATATATATATATATATATATATATATATATATATATATATATATATATATATACATATTATATATATCCTGATGAAGGCCAGACTCTAGGCCGAAACGTCGAAATAAACCACGTTGTGACCGCTCACGGAGGATCTACTGGACTATATATATATATATATATATATATATATATATATATATATATATATATATATATATATATATATATATATATATATATATATATATAACATTGGTGGCGGTACAATGAAGAATGAAGAATCGTGATCAAGGAAAAGAGCGGCACGTTTTTGTTAAGAATCAGCATGAACCGAGGCAAAACCATTAGTGGGTCCCACAGCACAGTTACAGTTTCATTGTCAACTGGGCAGGGATGCCTTTATCTCGATCTCGGTGCGCGTGCTTTCTGGAAGCTTGCCTCGAAAAAGCGCGGTCACTGCGAGCCAGAAATCCGACTTGCGTAAAGAACAACAGCGGCTGGGGACACCGGGCTTGCTTAACCACCAAGAAAGTGCTGCGAACGAGCTGCCGTAATGACTGTCTCCATTGCGCATTAAACAAAGTGACGATATTGTCATATAAATATGACTGTTGCGAAAGACGACGCATGCTATACCAATATGTGCGCATAAACGCCAGCTGTTTCAAAAATAGATGTTCAAAATAATAGAATTGCGATATTCACTCGTCACCGTCACCCTATATATTTTTGTGGCTGCAGGCATGTTAAGACGATCAGGTACATTAATCAAGACAGCAATAATAAAAAAAATTGGCAGATCCCACGTACAGTGGGAAACGATGATATGCGAAGCATGAATGAGAAATGTTGATAAGTAACTTTAAGATGAGCACAACATTACGAGGTGGAAGTAAATTATTCAGTATATGACTTCCGTGTCATGATTATCATGTTTGGATTTATTGTTTACCTTCATCATCTATTCACGGCACGTGATATCAAATTTAGTATATGTGGCGCGTGCGAAACAGCCGCGAGCATACAATGAGCGTGGTGTGCTGTCATGTTCTTACATGAACGCTTGTCAGGATTATCATGTTTGCACCAGTCATATATTTCGTCATCCATTGATGTCACGTAACACCCAGATTTTGTATATGTAGAGCTAGCCAAACGGCCACGAGCTCATCATGAAGGGCCCAATATACTCCAATGTACCATTGACGCGTGCGTACGATGGGCACAGCGATGCTACGTTAGCAAAACTCGAGCCAGGCGCGACCAGCGTCCGCCGGTGCGGCCCGACGGCAACCGGCGCGAAATGCGAGATGCTGCATTTCACGTCGATGCATTACGCAGAAAACACTGAGTCTCCCTCTTTTCGTGATGGAGGGACGCCGGATGGGCTGAAATGCACATGCGTCAAAGCAACGACGCGCGGCGCGCGCGTGCGAGTATATGGCGTGACCGGTGCCTGGCGTGGCGACGCAGGCGTGACGCGACGAAATGAACGCCGACGAGCACGCGCACCGCGTCACGTCGAAATGTATTGGCGCCTTGACTGTGGCACGTAGTCATGTTCTCCCATGACACGCATCTCATGATTATCATGTTTGCACCAGTCACATACCTTCGTCATCCATTGACGTCACGTAATACCGAATTTGGTATAAGTGAAGCTAGCGAAACGGCCGCCAGAGCATCATGATCGTGGCATGTAGTCATGTAGTTACATTACACGCATCTTATGATTATCATGTTTACGCTAGTATCATACCTTCTTCATTCATTCACGCATGGTAATACCATATTTGGTATATGTGACGCTAGTGAAACGGCCACGAGCGCATCATGAGCGTGGCATGTAGTCATGTTTGTACATGACATGCATATCATGATTTTCATGTTGCGGTCTGTTGCTTGTGTTCGCCATGCAATCATGTCATACCATGCTAGTTTTTCGACATGTCATGTGTACGAAACCACCGCAAGGTGCTGCAGAACCATGACATGTAAATAATGACATTTATGACATACATGTCAGGATTTTCTTGTTATGACTAGTCAAATATGTTCTTCATACAGTCATGTTGCCCCGCCGCGGTGGTATAGCGGCTAAGGTACTCGGCTGCTGACCCGCAGGTCGCGGGTTCAAATCCCGGCTGCGGCGGCTGCATTTCCGATGGAGGCGGAAATGTTGTAGGCCCGTGTGCTCAGATCTGGGTGCACGTTAAAGAACCCCAGGTGGTCGAAATTTCCGGAGCTCTCTACTACGGCGTCTCTCATAATCATATGGTGGTTTTGGGACGTTAAACCCCACAAATCAATCAATCATTCATACAGTCATGTTATGCCATATCAAGTTTGGTAACGATACCAATATCGAAACGGCCAGGAGAGCTAAAAGTCGTAGGCGGATAGATAGATAGATAGATAGATAGATAGATAGATAGATAGATAGATAGATAGATAGAAAGATAGATAGATAGATAGATAGATAGATAGATAGAAGATAGAATAGATAGATAGATAGATAGATAGATAGATAGATAGATAGATAGATAGATAGATAGATAGATAGATAGATGGATGGATGGATGGATAGATAGATGGATAGATGGATAGATACGCTCAAAGTCGTGGAAGTTCGCTAAGAAATGCTTCGCATTTAAAAACTAAAATAATTGACTTTTAAGTGTGGAGCACTTTTGTGGCCCGAGCTGACGTAGGCTGTCGTCCCGCAGGAACAACCACCTATAGCATAACAATCTTTAGCATACTGAGCACGCACTCGCACCTATAGGAGAATCATTTTCATCCTGTTCTTCTAGCACCTCGATGATGATATGAAGTGCAAAGCCCTGTAGTGGCTTGGTCGTCACCTTGATCACTGCCTCTCCGTATGCATGCGTATGCATGGTCTGTCGCATTCGGTCGTCGATCGGCGTACGTAACACAGGCAAAACCACGTGTAGAGATAGAAGAAAGAGAGTAAGCAAGCGGGAAAGAGAAAGGGGTGAATGGGAAAAAATAGAAATGAAGGCATCTTAAGAGACAGAAGAACTGGAAAAGAGAAAAAGAAAGAAAGAGAGGAGGAAAGAGAGAGAAACAAATAATGCTGCAAGGTTCCGCACTTCGTTCAGGCTTGGTACCACAAGCATTCAGCTGCCTTAAAGAGGAGACAGGAGGTCGTGTTGAATAGAAAAATCGATGTCCTTTCTGATGAGGCTTCATGAGGCTATGGAATCAGGAAATTAGCTGGCGCTAGCAGATATAAACTGTCGCAAGGCATGGAGATTCAGCGATTGTTAGGAGAACATGCGCTCGTTTTGCAGGAGACATAATGGTTATCATAAGTGAGGGTAACGATGATTACGACAGCGACGGTTGCTGATTGTGTTAAAGCGTTCGCATGCTGTGGCGTCTAGCATACTTGTTGTTCATGAGGTTTAGCTCTTCGAAGTGACATGGGCTATGTTAACGAAAAGAAGCAAGTAATGAAGCCAAAGAATGTGTAGGAGATGGTAATTGTACTGTTTTAAGCGTACTGCAGCAATTGTGATGTATATGTGGAGAAAGTAAAATGGACTAAAAGGCAACATTCCTCCGGCAGGGACCGAACGTACAACATTCGGATTACGTGCCCGACGCTCTTGCCAATGGAGCTTTGGTGGTGGTCGTCCCCTCGTCCACTTTATCGGGTATATAATCATCAGCAGCAGCTCCAGCAGTAGCAGCAGCAGCCTGACTACGCCCACTGCTGGGCGAACACTTCCATGTTCCGCAAATCAACGTGGTCCTGTATGTTCTGCTGCCACTTTATAACTGCAAACCAATTGGTCTCATCCGCCCACCCTTTTTCTATCTCCCTTTAACGTATTTGCCTTCTCTTCGAGTCAAGTCGGTTAGCCTTAATGGCCGGTGGTTATCCTGCCTACTCACTCCGCGACCGGACCTTTTTGCCCACTTGTTAATTTCAACTGTGATGTCCTTCACCCCCGTTTGTTCCCTGACTCACTCTGCTCTCTTTTCGTCTCTGAAGGTATTTATGGTATCGGGTACCTATGTGCACGCAAACATGGGAGTCTTAATAGGCGCCACTGGCATCCATGACGGCGATTGTGAAACACTTTCTTTCAGCCAGATGGCATTACGCCACGTATGCAGCTCGAACGAACAGACAGCTGACCGATAAGCCTGAGCATTTCTTTAGAAATCATCAAGTCTGTCGCAAAGCGACCCTCGCTGTGAATGAAGGAAAGAAGAGGAACCTTAAGGGCTCGTTAGTCATTAAGCTTGTGTAAAACAAAGTATCGAGACCTAAAAATTCTCGTTCTGCGTTGGGCTATGAAGGACACATTAGTAGAGGGCTCTGGATAATTTTGACTACCCGGGATTCTTTACCGTGCTCAGAACGCACTTGGAACACGGGGTTTTATAATTTTGTATCCACCGAAATTCTACCACCATGACCGGGATTGAAACTTCGGGTCAGCAGCCGAGCATAGTAACCCCTTGGCCACCACGGTGGTGAGGAGATCACTTTGAAAACATACAATAGTTACAGCTCTTAGAGGCTCGTTAAATAAGATGTCATTTGGTGACTTTGAATGATGATGATCTCGCTTACGCCGCTCTCATACAGCTGTGGTGTAAGCGCTCTCATTTCGCGCCGGGATATGCGCGATGCCCATAAATAGATTCGTGAAGCTCGGTCAAAAATAGATACGACGGCGCGTGGCACACATGGGGGCGGCGGGCCTCCCCGTCCCTCGCCTTTGCGACGTTGCTTGCGAACCCCCACATAAAAGCTATCATGTTCGTGCTCCTTGACTCGGCATACATCATCCAACGGGCCATTCAAAGAAGCAAATCTTTTATCCCCCACCCCCCCTTATGCCTGCATAGAAGCAGCACAAACAAACAAAAAACTGCCAATAGGTAGCACAAGTAGTCCAGCTATAGCGATTATATATACTTTTGACGAATATATCGACTAGAAAATATCCAGTCGCACAGATGGCACACGCATTTGGCTGTAAACTGGCAGTGAGATGCTTCATAGTCTTTTCACGGGTATGGCACAGTATCCATCAATTTATGAGAGTAACGTACCTAGCTGATCGCAATCCACACCTTTAGCTGGTGTCACAAAGAAGCAGTTTGAGAAGAAGCAAAAGTGTTCAGGCACGCCATCTCATGCATCGACGACAAAGAACTCGAGCCACCATTTTCGTTTTTGTTCTGTAAAATTAGTATTTACAGAACAACAATTCACTGCTGTCCCACATTCAAGCCGCATGGCAACCCATATTTCGCCTTACGCATTCCTGTTAGGTGCCTCACCCTTTGTTTTCTCTGCGCTGTTGAGTCATTTTAGCAAAGAAAAGCTAATCTGTATTCCTTGCTTATGCGACAGTGCTTTCTTTGGTAATACGGATAGTTGCAATCGGCCAGGTATTGTCATGAATATCAGTTTCGCATGTGTCGTCATCGTCATAATTACATGCTCTGCCCGTGGGGGGCAACTACAAGCTATCTTGAATTACATCTTTCTGGCGCCATTTAACAAAAAACACATATTAATTCAGTATATTCTACCTTAGCACCTCACCGCTCTGCTGAACTCATGGTGTAGCCGCACTCTACTGCGCCTGTCTCCATCTAAGCACACACTGTTGGGCATTAGGTGTTCGACCGCGTAAGATCTACCTGTTACCCCCCCCCCCCCTCTGCCCATTGGCAGAGGGGGTGGGGTAACAACAACAACAACAAAAAGAACAACAACAACAACACACACACACACACACGCACGCACTCACGCACACTCACGCACACACACGCACACACACACACACACACACACACACACACACACACACGCGCGCGCGCGCGCGCGCGCGCGCGCGTTGCACACCAGTGGACAGTGACGCTGTAAGCGCGCAGGGTGATTGGCTGGAGACCACGTGGTGTCGCAACGACACCACTAGGTTCGCATTTCAAGCACAATCATTATCAACACTTTGTTTTATTTACTTTTATTCGTGCCCCCCTTTCGTCACGGGACCAGCGTTACGCCTACTAGCACTACTACTGCTTGAATTACTACGATGCCGACGGTGGCGGCGGGTAGGCCTCTGCAGCCTCGCTGTATGTTATAGAATTCTTGAAATGTCTGCGGATGATAAGCATCTAGTCACTCCTTGCGCCCAGTGATAAGCACCCGGTGATTCAATGGAACTGAACTTTTACCGTGTAAGCTGTTATGAGATCAAAACTCAGGTCACGTGCGCCGCCGTAGTTGTCCGCCGCCGCCGCTGGTGTCCGTATACACTATTGCGTGATAAAAAAAAACCTTGTACCAATTACACAGTGGGGCGCGAACCCGTGTCTGCTGCGAAGTATTGTACCACTGAGCCACGCCGGTGCTTGAGACTTGTTCGCAAACTTGCCTTAGACAGGCTTCATGTCGGGAAAGGAATCGCGTTAATATGAGTAGTAAAGCGTTTTAGAACAGCAAAGGAAGAACGAGGCGTCACACATTGCGAATAGCGTAACGAGTGGGTCGTCCAATGCTCCAATCCATTACAAAAGCTCGTTTTTTATCCCCTATTTACTGTGGCGCATACCAACTTCTAGCACAATTCCTCATCATCGTCAGCTACTAGCATGAGCAATTGGCCCAAAATTCTTTGCAAGTGTTTAGCGTACACAACACTTCTCATAAAATGAAAAAAATAGCAGAGCGAATGCTACTACCTAGAAGTATTATTATTAATGTCGTAGTGGGTGCGCAGCAAGTGTGCTTTCAGTAGGTTTTTACTCAGGTGCCGGATAATGAACGGCATATAGGTGGCGCGCTCCTACAAAGTGACTAAAATCTTGTCTATAGGGAGCGCAGCAAAAAAAATACCCGTGACAGCCGCGCGGCGCGGAAGTCACGCCTATTGCCGGTGAGAGCAGGCGCAAGAAGAAAAAAAAGGGGGAAGGGGGAGATCGCCGTCTCCATCGCGCCAGCCTGGCGCCAAGATCCGACATCAACTTACGCAGAACCGTTCAGGGACAAGCACGAGCGCAGAAAAAAAAAGAAAGAAACGCCTCTCCCTCCACCTTTGCCCCCTCCTGGCCAGCTCGACGCGGCACCTGCGTCACGTTCACCGTCACCTGTATGCCGTGGCATTTGTGCGTTGCTGTTTCGTCCCGATGGTCGTTTTTCTACAATGTGGTCCGGGACGGAAACATTTCTCAGTGCTTTACGGCACACTTTGTTCAAAATATCATACATCTCTTCATTTGGGCAAACACTGGGATGTGCAGTCCCAGTGTTACTCTTTCGATTTCAATAAAAGAGTGCAAACAACTTTCCGTTTATCAGTTGTCGAGGTACGACATTGTGTCATGCACTAAATAAAAGAGCTTTAGTGCATGCGCGACAGCTTACTGAAACACTGGTCTATGTATGTTGATGCTCGTGTTCTACGAAACAAGTTGTACTGAGGATTTTAGAAAAGCTTGGCAAAAAACAAAAATATACAAAGCGAAGGCAGTGCGACAGAGAAAGATCAAAACTGAAAATAAATTGGTGGATGTTTGATTAGTGGTTGCGTGATTTGATGATGATTATCAAGTACAGAAGTCAGAAGTCAGGTGCAGAAGTCAGCAGGGCAGCGTATGTCACCCATGTTCGCTCACTCTTTTGAATTTTAAGTACAGTTCTCATATTCTGCATCATGGATTTGTAACTGTGAACCACGACCAAGACAACCAGTGCACTGCTGTGGAGGCAATGTACCAGCTATTAAAATCACCATTTTCTAAAGAGCAACTGCATGCAGTAACAATAAAGATTTTAAGGTTCGTTCTGCAGCATTTCTTGACCCCAACTGCACGCGGACACTCGTGAAAGAGATGCGCAGAAGCATTATTTATTTGGAGGGAGACCGAGCCGTCCGTCGCTAATTTGTGTACGTCATACTTGACATTGGCACGCGTTTCGGAATTCATCGGTGTGATGTTGAATAAAGGTGAGAGTAGCCACTCCCCATAAATAAGATCAGTTAAAGACTAAAAATGTGTAAAAGCCCCGCTGCGGTGGTCTAGTGGCGAAGGTACTCGGCTGCTGACCCGCAGGTCGCGGGATCAAATCCCAGCTGCAACGAGTGTATTTCCGATGGAGGCGGGAATGTTGTAGGCCCGTGTGTTCATATTTGGTTGCACGTTAAAGAACCCCAGGTGGTCGAAATTTTCGTACCCGTCTACTAGGGCGTCTCTCATAATCATATGGTATATTTAGGACGTTAAACCCCTCATATCAATCAATAAAATCAGTAAAAACGCTCTATATTGCGAAATAGTGTGCAAATATTTGAATTGCAGAAATAAGTAATCGTCGAAATGCTAAAAAGACGCTGCTGCTCCAGCGTGCAGCTCACAGCAGTTCATGGGTAGGAAATGCAAATGTTAGAGTAGGCACGCTAAAATGCCCATGTAACGTTTACGTGCGAAAGCGCATTGTCTTCAAAGAGCTGAGCGTAGGCTGCTATCACTGACACGCATCTACCTCATGACACAAATAAGCGAAATTGCTCACAGCACGAGCACGTGTGAGAAACAAACGTAGGTTTCGACAGCCGAACAAAGCTTCGTCTGCGAATTTAGGTGAGCGTAACACCCGCAGTTCACAGGGAAGCACTAAAACGACGCTCAAACACACGTTAATCGTTCTTGCGGAACGGCGCACCGTGAACCGAAGTGCGAGCAGAAAACGCTCATCATAGTTGTCTCGAGTTCATGAAGCCCTACCAACTATTCGCCGATAAAATCAAGACATATAGCACAAAACAGTTCAAGGTACCGCCGACAGTTTGCAAAAAGCCACTTGGTAGATATATACCTCCACAAAAAGACTTGTCTTCATGTGGTGGCGGTGTGGTGCAATGGGTGAGACATCTGCTTCACGTACGTGCGGTCCCGAGTTTGATTCCAGGACTTTGTGTGCTTTGCACGTTAATCCCACGAATGTAGATGATTGCAATAGTAATGGTTTTATAATTACCTGTAGTCATAGTATCCGCCACATTATCCGCGAGAAGTCGCTCTCAAGAAGCGTAAAATAATGCTTTCTTTCCGCCACCGCGTCAGGGCAGGGCCACCTTCGGAAATGTCACGCCTAACCACAGGCCTCTTGACCTAAAATCCCGGCTAATTCTTGTCTCGGCTATTCCGAAGACCACTTTAAATCGGGCCGGTTTCTCTGGGACACGGCTACGGAGCCTCATAGAAGCGGCGATAACATGACTTGATTTCCTGCCTGCAGCCGTGTAGTCTAGCCAGGATTGGACTAAGAGTGTAGTTATTCTATGAGTGTTAAGAAAAGGCTCTAAAATGCCACTCTTCTAGCTTTCTCTGTGACTGTGCCACGCCTTGTGCGCAGGCCTGGCGTTTTTTTTTTTAAATTGGCATTCGTGTGTGAATGGTCAAGTTTATAGCGAGTGCCAATGACTCTTCTTGCAACGACTCTTCAAATTCTTACATTTCCATAACGACCGTCATGCAGCGCTAGGGTGCCGAGGCCTCAGGGGCAAGGAATATTTATAAAGAGTATTACATCACGCATGCGACTTTATTCATCCGTTTGAGGAGAAACAAATGCACACAGCACATCATTTCATTTTGTTCGTTGCACAAAACTATATCGTGGTTCGGTTACGTCCCTACACACCCTGTGGTCAGCAGCACCACAACCGAGATGGGCAATCATGTCCGTTTGAAAAGTAAGTTGGTGCGCCATCTTTTTGTTCTATCACACATTATTATTGCAATGTACATTTTGATTGCTCTCAGTTAAACTGCCAACATCTGTGCGCGTATCGGCTACACTGCGGCGAATGAGGATGCTATTGTGCATCTACACACACACAAAACAAAACTGGAACAAGAACACACATATAAACGACTATGGTTTCCGCAGTGAGAGCCAGTTCTATAAACGTTGGTGAGACCCGGGTGCTCTTTCAGAAGTCCTAGCCGAATCTCCAAACCACCACTCCAATTAGCATCTTGACGTTACGTCTATGCAGAACGAGAGCTAAATAGATGAATGAACTTTATGATTAATTCACGTGAAAACAGATGACTGGTGTCCTACATAGCTACATTTATTTGACCATGGAGTCAGTCGTCCATGATAACGCACTGGCGAATGACACAAACTATCCGAAATAAAAAAAAGAGATATATACGCTACATTTTTACGCACTCTTGATTGGCACACAGAAAAAAAGCCTATTGGGTCTACAGTTTCAGTTTACTCATTTTCCCAACTATAAATCGACCCATTTTGAGTTGGTACAGATGCCTGAAAGAGGCTTATACTTCAATCAAACTTTCCGAATGCACCACCAGCTCAAACCGCAATGTTTATACGAGAAAAGAAATGGCGTAAATCTGTTTATATAGTAAAATGGTGGAACGGGGCCAATTTTTATTTGTGTTTTTGCAAACCAAACTCCGCAGTTTTAAAACAATTTTCTTGAGTATGAATCAATAGCCTTTCAAGGCTTTTAAGTATAAGCGGCACTACCATAAAAATCCACACCATTTTCCCAAAGGAAACTTTGATGGCATGTGCAGGGTAATGATGGGTGCAACGCTGCTGGTTCCGAAGCAGCAGCGTTGCACATGGGGGGCGTCATGGGCTGAACGGTGCGTACGCGGGTGCTGCGGTGAGCGCTGGAAGATTCGCAATCAGCAGTCGCGGTAGCGGCGGGTCTTGCGGGCGAATGGACGAGGCGGCAGCTGCACTCACCTCGGTGAGCGAGGGAGAGAGCGATGTCAGCACGCACTGCGTGGGGAGCGTGACGTCAACGCGCACCTGCGGCGTAACCTACTTGGTACCGCTCCAACCCCTGCGGCGAAAGTGGCGCGTTGCGGCGTGTTAGTACGGACTCATGGAGGGACAGTGTTGCACAGGCTAGTCAAAGAGCTGCTTCGCATCTAATATCGAAGTTCTTAACTCCTCGCTAATAAAGGGAAGCACAAGAGAGAAAATATGGAGGTTTGTTGAGTGGTTGAAATACTCCCGGGTGGGGACTCTTGCCTAGGTCTCAGTACGGGCCAATGACCAGCAACTCCCGCGCCACTAACTTGGGCTTTATCCTTTCTTTGAAAGCCTACTCCTAATAAAAATCCCATTTTTTACATCAAAAGTATCACCTATTGCTACAAGGAGGAGCACCAGCGCTATCTGGACCTTTGTGAGAGACTGAAAGGGGCCCTGCTCGCCTCCTGGTACTTCAGAATCCAAAAGGACCTGGTTGAATGGATGATGGAGGCACTGCTTGCCGATGGAGCTTCGAAATAGGGGCTCTACATTCACCGAGAGGCGAGAAGGCCAATTTGGCCCACAGTATAATAACCTTATGGTAACCATTGAACTAGTAGATGGTTAATAAATGTTTTCCCCACCATTGACCAATTTCGACTGGCAGGGGCGCATATGGTCAGTCGGCCACGCACCCATAAGAAAGCCCGGAAAGTGTTGGGAATAGAATGAGCGGAAGAAATCGCCGGCCTGATCATATGGAAGAAAGAAAGTTCCCACTAAGTGCCCACAAAGCGGAAACTTAAGATGATTGCGGCACAGTTGGAGGTAGGTGTAGAATTGCCAAAAAACATCTGCTTGTCATCGAGACAAAGAGATACGCGAAGGGCCTTGAATAAAACTCCTCTTGGGCCTTCATTTTTCTAAGACTGAAGATGAAATAAATAAATAAATAAATAAATAAATAAAATTATATAGAGAAAGAGTGAAAAAAACCAGGCGCAAATAGGTGTCTCAATGACGGAAGCATTTGTTTGGGCCGTGTCTTTTATCCGTGGGCACCTGGTATGTTTGCACTGTCAGTTTAACCTCGGAAAAAAAAATCTTGCACTTTCTGATTATAACAGGTTCCTGTGATAAATTAGACCAATACCAGGGTGAATTAAGTTTGTTAGGAGAAGCCGTATGGCGTGATAACAATGCTGATAATTATTCGATGAATTTCCTTCACTGGAGTTTCTTCTCGGTGGCGTGTGGTGAGACGCACGCGTGGCGCATGGCTAGCTATCCGTCTGCGCATGGGTGCGGAGTATTGACTTAACGTGCACTTGTGGCCGTCCCAGCTGATTGTTTTGCAAGAGGGCTGCTGAAGAGAGCGTTTTTGTGAAACGACCCTCGTGAAAACGAAGTTGACGCCGTCCAGCAGCGCAGTACACGAAGTACACGCGCACTTTCAGGCTCGCTGCTCAGAACAAGATGCGTGTGCTCCCAGAAATACACACCGAAATTCTTTTTGTAACTTGGAATGATGCTCGAGGTACCTTCCGCGTACCATTCATATATATAACTACAGTTGACACCAGCTTATTCAAGAAAAATACAACACTCAGGGTTTCCTACACCTCCACCTAAAACGAGTCAAATGCGAAGGCTATCCTGTTTTTCTAAGTCGATATTGTTATGACCGCCATCGGTAGGCGCCATGCTGTCGCTGAGAAGCGTAGCCGGGCAGCGTTCCCACGCCTGGAACCCCGGTTTTCTTGGAACCAGCGTCGAGAGATGACGGGGGAGCGGCGCTCTTTTAATCCTCAAAGAAGTAGCCGACTCGCCGCTTGCCTATGCCCGCCAGGTATTGTCCCGGCTAGCCGGCGGATGAGACGTCATGTCGCCACGAAGCTGTAAGCCGTTCCAGCGGGGACAACAAAGACAGCGTATTCCTTTGAAGAAACGGCGACCGCCGCCACAAAGTGCCCTGCTAATTGAGCGGACCGATTGGCGGACCATTTGATGTCTGCTGTCCGAAGCTTGGGACCCCTCGACCAGCGACATACACGACGAGCAAGAGCCTCTCTGGCGCCACCTTTAAGTGCAGTGATCTTGACTCGAAATTGGATGTTCACGTGCGCCATGCATGCTCGTACCCCTCACCTGTTGTGTGCGTGTGTGATTGGTGTTCGGCTGAAGAAGGAGGAGCCCGACAGGGCTTATAACGGCGCCGCAGAGTGCAGGACGTCGCTCTGGACCAAGTAAAGGTTCAACCACCACGTTCGTAGTTTGTGATGGCTCTGAACTGTGTAGCGGTTCAACCACCACGTTCGTGGTTTGCGAACTCTTAACCTCATGCTGTAAATACTTGTAAATAGTGCCATAAACCTGTTTGTTTTTCGTATCCCCATCTCGTAAGCGTTCGTTTCCTCAACCCGAAGCTACACCACGCTACCACAGCACCCCGGGATCACAACAACTGGTGATCAGCGGTGGGATTCCCAACAACTGGTTGGCAACGGTGGGATTCGAAGCTACAAGTGACAACAACAGTCGGCCCAAGAGAAGCAGTTGGCTCGAGACATGGATCACGTATGGGTGAGTGCTTGGCTTTTCCTTTGAGTGAACCAGGTTCTAAAAGAGGATTAAATTTTAGAACTGGTAGTTAACTTTGCCGAAAGACTCAGTTTCGCCGTTTCGGAAAGTTTTTTTTTTTGGAAGTAGCGAGCACTCAGTACGATCATGAAATTACGGGAGCTGCATAAGCCGGACTTGTTGCTGTTGTGTGAGGAATTGGGGATCAATACAAAGGGTTTGGCACGAAAACCCATAATCATACAAGTCATTAATGATTTGGGGGCTGAGGATGAGGAGCTCAGTGAAGCATGGGACCTCATCACTCAGAGAAAGAGACAGCAGAAGGAGGAGGAGGAGAGGCGTGAGCGCGAAAGAGAGCGTGAAACAAAAAGACGGGAATCTGAGAGAGAGGAACGTCGCATAGAACGAGAGCGTGCGCATGAAATCGAGATGCGTAAACTAGAACTCGAGTGGGGAAAGAGGTCGGGTAGCAGTCCCCAGGAAATGATAGCTCTTCCCAACAGGGAGGCAGAGTTCAAGATGTCTAAGTACATCCAGCCATACGTGGTGTCAGGGGATATTGGTCTGTACCTGGCGAATTTCGAACGGATGTGCGAGAAAATGTCGTCTGAGCAGGACACCTGGTCCCAAAGGCTACTCACGGTTCTGCCCTGCGAGGCAGCAGAGGTTGTTGCGCGACTCAGCAAGGAGGACGCAGACAACTATGAGAAGGTCAAGGCTTGCCTTCTAAGAAAGTATAGACTTTGCGCAGAGGCCTTTAGACAAAGATTTAGGGGTGCTAGAAAGTCTAAAAGCGAGAGCTATCCCGACTTTTTGTACAAAATGAGAGCGAATTTAACGGAATGGCTTAAGAGCACAGAGTCATACAGTGACAAGAACGCTGTAGTAGAGAGAATTCTATTAGAACAGTTTTTGAATTGTCTCCCAGAGCAGGAAAAAAACTGGTTACTGGACCAGGGTGACATAAGTTCTGCGACGAAAGCTGCTGAACTCGTGGAGGAGTATGCGTCGCGACGATATTTTAGCAATAACCTGGGTGCAGATGGAGCCCACAATTCCAAGCCAAATTCAAGTAAAGGTTACGTAAAACATTTTTCGAGCTCTCGACATGAAAAAGGGGAAAGAAGTGTTTCTTCTAACAAATTTCAAAAGAAGGACGATGGTGAACCTGGCGAAAAAGGGCAAAACGCGGGAAAAGCGAAAAATTGCCCGCAGCTTCCCTCGGGGGAACACTGAGGAGGATGCGGAGCATAAAATTGGTTAACGGGGTGTTAAAGTGCGACTTACTTGGGTCGATGGCTAAATTGGTTAACGTGGTTGTGAAATGGGGTGTTAAATTGCGACTTACTTAGGTCGATGGCTGAATTGGTTAACGTGGTTGTAGGAGGGGGTGTTAAATGAGTGAACACGTACACACGTATGCGAAAGGACGGCGCTGGTCGAAGGGACGTCGATCATTGTGTTTGTGGATTCGTTGGAATTCATTTCACCGCGACCTTGGACGTCGACGCGCCGTACAAACCAACCGACGAGCGGCAACTGAGCGAGCGAGCGCCGACCTTGAGTATATATACAGCGCGACGGCGCATGCGCTGTCAGCTGTGGAATGTTCTCGAAGGAGAAGCGCGCGCGGCACAGATGGTGGGCGACGGCGCGACGGCGCATGCGCGCGCGTCAGCTGTCGAATGTTCGAGAAGCGGTGCGGACGGCACGGACGGCGTGGACGGCGCACTACAAGGCGCGAGTATAAGATGCTTCCGCATCTAAAATGCTTTTGAGATTAAGAAAGCGTTCGCTTGCTTCAAGTGTAATGAGACTGATCACATAGCCGCGAACTGCCGAAAGGAAAAGATGACATTTTCATTTGTCAGTGACTGCGAAGAAAACATGAGGTTACTGGAGCCTTACATGCATGACCTGGTGGTGAATGGAAAGCCATGCAAAGTGCTGCGTGACTCGGCAGCAACAATGGATGTTGTCCACCCGTCGTATGTGTCACCATCCGACTACACAGGACAGTGCTCGTGGATCCGCCAGGTGGTGGAAGAGCAGAGCGTATGCTTGCCTGTCGCAACCGTTGTAATTGAGGGCCCCTTTGGTAAACTAACAACTGAGGCAGCAGTATCAGAAAAACTCCCTAAATTTTATCCGTACTTGTTCTCAAACAAGTCGGATATGTTATTGCGAGAGAAGGGCATTCTCTTCGGTGACAGGGTAGTTCAAGCATTAACCCGTTCTAAGGTGCGAAAATTAGCAACTCAGCTATCCTCGGAGCCAAATAATACTGAGGAAGCGCATGACGTAACAGTGGTGCAAACAGAGGAAGACATTTCAGGCAACCGTGGCAGTGAGGCACCAGAGATCGGTCAGCCGGAGAAGGAATCTCGTGATAATGAACTTGAGTGTGCGTTACTGCCACCAGCATCAAATAGCTTTACTTTACTTCTGAGTGCGAACAGGGATAACTTGGCCACTGAGCAGTTAGAAGATGCCACCATTCAGGAGATTAGAGAGCGCCCAAGAACGAGTAAACAGGCCAGGAAAAATATTTCTTTCCATCTGAAGAATGGCGTGTTGTATCGCTCATACAGGGATAAGCGCAAAGTGGAACGAGACCAACTAGTCGTTCCCCAGAAATATCGCGCAGATCTGCTGAAACTTTCACATGGCAGTTCGTGGTCGTGTCACCTTGGACACAGAAAAACTAAGCTGAGGCTATTACAAGTAGTATTACTGGCCTGGCTGTTTCAAAGACGTGGAAAATTTTGTGCGGTCGTGCGACACATGCCAGCGAGTTGGAAAGGCACAGGATAAGTGTAAAGCACCTATGGTGTTAGTGCCAATCATTACCGAGCCGTTTCAACGGTTAGTGATCGATATAGTGGGACCACTCCCTGTGACAAAGACAGGATGTCGTTACATTCTAACTATGTTATGCCCAGCCACTAAATTTCCTGAGGCAGTGGCACTGCGTGAGGTTACGTCACAGAGTGTTGTGGATTCCCTGTTGTCCGTCTTTTCGCGAGTAGGGTTTCCTACAGAGATACAGAGTGACCAGGGCAGCGTATTCACTAGTGTCCTCACGACCTCTTTTTTCGAAAGATGTGGCATAAAAATAGTGCACAGCTCTATTCATCACCCTCAGAGCAATAGCGTAGAAAGATGGCATTCCGTCCTGAAGCGCGTCCTTCGAGGATTGTGTTACGAGAACAAACGAGACTGGGATGCATGCCTCCCAGCGGCACTTTTTGCTTTACGGACGGTACCCCACGAATCCATTGGTTTTAGCCCCGCCGAGCTGGTGTATGGTAGGTCATTGCGCTCACCTTTGAGAATGGTGCGCGAAGCGTGGGAAGGACACGGAGAAGATCCGACCGTGGTAGAGTTCATTCTCAATCTACTGGAGCGGCTATATAAGGCCAAAGAACTTGTGGAGGTCAGCATGAAGTCATCCCAGGCCCGATCAAAAGTTTACTATGATAGAACAGCTCGTCAACGAACTTTCAATATAGGGGACCGGGTCATGTTGTTAAAAGCGTCAAGGCAGAACAGGCTCGAAGTACAGTGGGAAGGGCCTGCGGAAGTAGTTGCAAAGCTATCTATGACCAACTACGCAGTGAAAATTCCAGGTAGACGTAAAGAGGTACGCATTTATCATTGCAACCTAATGAAGCCTTATGTGCAAAGAGAGGCTGTGGTGAATATGACCCTGAATCTTCCTGAAGAGATGGAGGACAACTTTGTTTGTCTAAACGGAGGGAAAGGCAGCGCTAAAGAACTCCTTAGTAAAACTAAGCAAAGAAAGGAACTAAAAGAATCCCAGCTTTCGGATCTTTGCGAGCTGATAGGAGAGTTTGACGACTGCTTTGTTGACAAGCCGGGTCGGACTGATTTGACTGAGCACGACATTAAGTTGACTTTCGAGGAACCCGTGAAGTCCAATTGTTATCGTTTACCTCCACGACAGAAAGATATTCTCGATAAAGAAGTAAAGCGCATGCTGGAATTAGGAGTAATTAAACCCTCGGAGAGCGAATATGCTTCCCCAATGATCTTGGTAGAAGCTCCGGGCAAAGACCCGAGACCTGTAGTTGACTATCGAAAGTTAAATGCTCTCACAAAGGATCAGGTGTATCCGATTCCGAACATTGAAGAGAGAGTGGAACAGGTTAGTCGAGCAGCTTACGTGACTACGTTGGACCTTACTCGAGGTTACTGGCAAGTGCCGCTCACTGAGCGAGCCAGCCGATATGCGGCTTTCGTTACTCCCGCGGGCAGCTATCAACCCACTATGATGAGCTTCGGTCTCAAAAATGCTCCGTTTTGTTTTTCCCGCCTTATGGACAAGGTTTTAAAGGGCTGCGAGGCTTTTGCAGTACCTTACTTGGATGACATCGCTGTATTCTCCGATGCCTGGGTGGATCATTTGATGCATTTAAGGGAGGTGCTCGGCCGGTTGCGTCAAGCAGGGCTTACAGTAAAGGCTGAGAAGTGTTGTCTTGCGAGAGCAACCGTCGACTACTTAGGTCACAACGTAGGACAAGGTTTCAGGAAACCCGGCGTGCTAAAGATCTCAGCAGTAGCTGACTATCCCCGGCCAATAACAAAGACCGACGTCAGGGCGTTTCTAGGACTCACAGGCTACTACAATCATTACATCCGAGATTATTCCACGTTGGCAAGCCCTTTGACCGATGCTCTCCGCGGGACAGAGCCTACGAAGGCGGCCTGGGATGAAAAGAAAGAAACTGCCTTCTTAAAACTGAAGGCAGCATTGATCAGCCGTCCGGTCTTGAAAGCTCCTGATTACGACCGCGAATTCACGGTTCAATGTGATGCTAGCGATCGAGGTCTAGGAGCCGTTCTATGTCAGAAGGATGACGATGGTAAAGAACATCCCGTGCTCTATTTGAGCCGGAAATTGAGTTCTCGTGAGATGGCGTACTGCGCTTCAGAAGAGGAGTGCGCTTGCATTGTGTGGGCCATTCATAAGTTGCAGTGTTACCTCGGAGGTGCTAAATTTACAGTAGAAACAGACCATTGTCCCCTTACCTGGCTGAAAACTGCGACATCAAAGAACAGTCGCCTTTTGAGGTGGAGCTTGATTCTTCAGCAATATCATTTTGATATTAAGTATAAAAAAGGCAAATTGAATGGAAACGCGGACGCGCTCAGCCGCTCTTTCTAAACCATTCTGGAGTGCTCTTGGTGTATGAAAATTGATATTTTAGTTTTTTTGTCGTGCATCTTATTACGTAAATATGTAAGGTAGCACGTCTGGTTTTTCAGCTCAAGTGAGTCCTGAGAGTTCTGAGAGTGAGCTTTTGTTAAAGCTAGTAATTAAAATTGGTTTGTCATCCCTCTTTTGGCTTGGTTTGTTCGAAGGGGGCCGAGTGCTTGCTTGTGCATGTGGTCCAGTTTCAGAAACGGTGTCGAAGATTCGGCATTTACTCAGACCATGCCACAAGCGAAGGCGAGTTCTTGGGATTCGACTACGGACCCTTTCGTCGTCCCTGCGAGCAGCAGTGTTGACCGCTGCCCTCCGTGACTCATCTGGCGAGGGGGAAGCTGTTATGACCGCCATCGGTAGGCGCCATGCTGTCGCTGATAAGCGTAGCCGGGCAGCGTTCCCACGCCTGGAACCCCGGTTTTCTTGGAACCAGCGTCGAGAGATGACGGGGGAGCGGCGCTCTTTCAATCCTCAAAGAAGTAGCCGACTCGCCGCTTGCCTATGCCCGCCAGGTATTGTCCCGGCTAGCCGGCGGATGAGACGTCATGTCGCCACGAAGCTGTAAGCCGTTCCAGCGGGGACAACAAAGACAGCGTATTCCTTTGAAGAAACGGCGACCGCCGCCACAAAGTGCCCTGCTAATTGAGCGGACCGATTGGCGGACCGTTTGATGTCTGCTGTCCGAAGCTTGGGACCCCTCGACCAGCGACATACACGACGAGCAAGAGCCTCTCTGGCGCCACCTTTAAGTGCAGTGATCTTGACTCGAAATTGGATGTTCACGTGCGCCGTGCATGCTCGTACCCCTCACCTGTTGTGTGCGTGTGTGATTGGTGTTCCACTGAAGAAGGAGGAGCCCGACAGGGCTTATAACGGCGCCGCAGAGTGCAGGACGTCGCTCTGGACCAAGTAAAGGTTCAACCACCACGTTCGTAGTTTGTGATGGCTCTGAACTGTGTAGCGGTTCAACCACCACGCGCGTGGTTTGCGAACTCTTAACCTCATGCTGTAAATACTTGTAAATATTGCCATAAACCTGTTTGTTTTTCGTATCCCCATCTCGTAAGCGTTCGTTTCCTCAACCCGAAGCTACACCACGCTACCACAGCACCCCGGGATCACAACAACTGGTGATCAGCGGTGGGATTCCCAACAATATGCATAGCGCGTTAAGCTACTCCTACTCCACCTCACTGATCCCCCCTGTTACATTTCTCCCTTTAGCAAAATCTGCGCCTCTTCCACCGCAGAGCTAAATCACACCATAAGGGTGTGACCTGTTCCCCCTTATATAGCTGAACACCCCCCTTTCCTAAACCCCCAGTTTATAGAAAGGAGCATTGGGAGGCTGCTTTGTTGGCCACGTTGGAGGAAACTGAGGGAGTAAGGGAGGGCTGATTCAAGTAGTTACTCCTTCCACCCACCATCCCATTGCCATTTTCCACTTAAATAAGAATACATAAGTTGTTCGTTCAGAGACCACGGCTGTTGGACTAATTCATTCAGACATGATAAGTTTTGTTGGTCCAGATCAAAGCACATGAAAATGAAAATCCATCGCCTTCTTCCCGAAGCGCTAATGGCCGAGGCGAATCGGTGCTTGCTATCACCCAGGGTTTTTTTCTGAAACTGCTTTCACTTTACATTCCTTACTCTCCGTGACTGCACAAATGTGTGCTACTATGATCGCTTTGTACTATCGCCCTCAGCATGAGCTACATCCTGCGAGCGAGTGGCCAAGCGCGCTGCAAGGTTGTACAGTAGCGCCGTTCGTGACATATTTTCGAGTTATCGGGGGAGAGTTTGGCTGATCCTGCGAATGTACATCACCCCCGCGTGCTTGCTTTAACCCTCGCCCTTCTGTATTAGGAAGAACCTTTTGCGCTTGGTTTCGCGCGCTGATTCTGTCTTTACTAAAAAAAATTGAGCACAATTCAGTGACTTCATCGCCCACCAGACAGGTCGTGCGAATCTTATCAAAAATTGAGCGTTAACTGGGCGCAAGAATGGATATGAATGTGCTATTTTACTTGAATTGGGTACTTTTATATTGCGTCATGCTTCTCGAGAAAATAGAGAGCCGGCGAAGACTCGGGCTTTGCAGTATTTTCAGTAACAAATTTTTTAGCAGAGCTGCGCTGCCAATGTCCAACGTGTTGCCGTTATTACTGTTTCGGGGATTGCTAGCAGCATTTATTCTATGGGCGCAGCAGCTGTTACTTTGCTTGTTTGGAACTACGCTGATAAAACGTTTTAATAGCACTAGTTATGAACATATACCACTCTCCAGTCAATTAGCCAAGGAAATGGGGAGGCCGGAAGCACTTTTCATCAACGTGAAATCGTGTTCAGTGTTCTCGAATAATAGACTTACCTGGCTTCCCAAAATAGTTGTTTGGTCATCAGAAGAGAGCAAAACACTGCTAGAATAAAAAGGTAACTGATAATAAGGTCAGAACAAAACCTGTGCTGTTAATTTTTTATTCTTGTTTAATATACTTTAAGTGTTGCTTGAAATGGCGAAGAAAAGTCAATTTTTCGCAGTCAAAGAAATTAGGAACAAAATAATAGGATGAGTACTGTAAAAAGGTAGAATTGTGCACAAAAATAAAACGAAGCCAAGTTACACTAAGATGCATAACATAAGAAGCAAGTACATGGGAATTTCTATTCCGGCCAGTAACTTCTTCGATGGCGCTTGGCTGCGGACTCAATGCTGAACGGCTGCAGATGAACCGATGATGCGTCGGTACTGATAGTATTAAGATACAAGACTGCGACTGACGGGAAATAAAAGCAGATGAAGTGGTCGCCATGCCTTAGTAGCGGGTCATGGCCCCTTGCACCGCAATCACACCATGCATTCTGGATGATAGTGACTCGGAGAAATTGTCAATGAAACTGTGTTCATTCTGGAGGCGTATTCATTCTTCTTCTACAGTGCTCCATAGCTCATCGGCAGATGAACTGTGTAACCCTCGTTTACACAGCCTGACCTTCATTCTGCCCCAAACGGCCTCAATGGTGTTGAGGTCTGCCGCTTTGGGGACCCACTCACGCACCGCACCCCTCTAATGTTCAGGAGCTCTTCAACAACCTTCGCAGTGTGAACAGGTGACAAGTCTTGCTGAAACAAAAAGTCGTTGTCAGGAAAAGGCCCGTCCAACGCGTAAGGTATCTTGAAATAATAGAGGATGTCGCAGTAGTTTACCGATGTCCCTCAATGCAGTACAAAACACCAAGCCCATCACGGGACACAGCCCCCAAACATTCACAGCCGTGCGTCCACTCGATGCTACTTCTTGCACGTAGAGGGGGTTTGTAGCGGGCATTGACAGGGTGCTGAACACGTTTGCCAGCATGTGGTGAACGTGTACTCGTCAGAAAAAAAGTACTATTTTCATTCGTCCATGGTCCAGGAAACGTGTTCATTTGCGAAGCTAAGAGGCACCATCCTATTAGACAAGGACATGCGCGGCTTCTGGGCCGTAATGTGCAAGGCTCTTCAGTTTACCTTCTGCTAGCCGTCGTTCTGTTGTCGATGCACTTGCAGACACTCCTGCGGCCGCACCGATCTCTCTGGCAGTAGTGAAGGGATTTGCCTTCGCGGCGTCGCGGATGTCGGCGTCCTGAGCAGCAGTAGTTGCACGAGGGTGCCGTTTATGTGAAGCGTCGCTTATGCGACCTTCTTTCTTATAAGCTTGGATGATGCGATTTACAGTCTCAATAGACCACCTCATCATCCCTGTTTGGCGTTGAGTGTACTGCTTCTGGGACAAATCAACTATCCGCAGGCGCTCACTGTTAGGCACTCGGGACATTTTCCAATGTGATGAAGCTTTCCAGTGTTTCACAGTGCGCGCTATACACAGCCACTTTCACGGGATGCGGTAAGCAGCGCATTAGTCTGGAATTCGCAATTGAATAAAACGAAGCAAACAAAAAGAGCAAGGCTAGATATCACGTGTTTCGTGAAGCTCGGCTTGTCGAGCACAAAATTTGGTCTTCAGGACACGGTGGCCGTTATCATTTTTGAAGCTGATATCACCACAGGGCCAAGTAAGGACGAGCGTGAAAGCAAATAGGGGCGATGTGCATTCGCACCAACAGCCAAACTCTCTCCCATTAATTCGAAAGAATGTCACGATCGGCGCTACTATACAACCTTGCATTCGTGCTTGGCCACGCGCTCGCATGGTGTAGCTCATACTGAGCGCCATAGTACAAGCGGTTTGTTAGGTTAGGACTGAAACATAGAAAAAAACTTGCCTAGCTTTCGGAAGGATGAATGCCATTCACTGAAGTGGGAAGAGCATTCTTATGTCCTGTGCAATCAGGTCCTACATTTTTATTTCCGAACAGAGAATAACTCGGGGTCAGGTAAAACAAAAAATGACCCGATGCACAAATTGTGCAAAAACCATGCAGTAATTGGACATGTACGGTAAATATGCATCCGACAATGTTTCAAACTAACAGTAATGGTGTGAAAGACAGGCCTCCTTTAATTGCAAATCGGGATATGCCCGTGTGCTGACCTATATACATGGTTACCCACTTATCAAAATCAGAGTAACATACCTTGTTATGAGTATAACTCCCACTGAGGGACGTGCGAGGTTCAATCATACAAACATGCTGCGCAGGTATGGTGAGAAAATGATCGGAGAAATCGTGGACGTTCAAGAAATCTGAACCTAGAACGCAGATGCGTCACCCCTCGTTAACCCTTATCAATGAAAGGTTGTATTTCATAACTGGACTGGATAACAATGGTTACCTCTCGATATCTGCCTAAAGTGAGTATCTACCGGGTTTTACTCCGTTTTGTTTCTGCTTCTGTTCTTTTGACACCTAGTGTAATGTTCGGACACCTTTTGACACCAGTGTGTCCGAACAATAGGGCCTCATTAGCTCACTCCAGCACCTCGTTTTTCTTCCTCACTTCTTGTGAGTGCTGTTCCATGCCTTGTGATGATAAGCATAAATTATTTTCTCCTTGACGCAAAATAAAATTACAGAGGCTGCCAACTCCATTATGCACGCGTATGTGTGGGGGTCTGTTTCAGCCTAAAGCGCCTGTTTGCAGCTGGCCGCTTCGCTGGCCCATCGCCAACCAGTTGCCTTGGCAGCTCTTCAACATTTTTCGAACGTTTATCGAAGCCGACGCCTTCACTTTGAAGGCACTTCGCTTTTGGACAACCGTGGCGCTTGCCACGTCTGTCAGTGATGCGTCGCTTGACTTGTGATTCCATCCCGCGTATACATTTTTTTCTGCTTTTTTGCCCACCAAGTTGTGTTGTTACGTTGGTGTTTTTGCGCGTGCACTTGGGAATGCATCTGTCGCTAGCACGCTCCACTGTACGTCGCAAAAGAATATATTTGTCCCCCTCCTTCGCCCGTTCCAGAGTTCCTTGAACTTCTTCATGTCACCAGCGGTAACCAAGCTTCCAGCAGCGCGACCAAACCTCTACGGTTGCCCAGCGTTTGCGACACAGGAACGCCCAGCGACTCTAATGCCAGACTGCCAGTCGTCGGAGCTCGCCCACGCCGTGATGAGAGGGCGAGATACACAAGCGTCCTTTTTTTTACCGCTTTAACGCTGGCCGTCCAAGAGTTGGAAGAGACAGGTTGTGTGGTCGATGATGTGCACCCTGGCGAAGCCCGAATGTTTCAGCGCAATAAAATGAAACGGTGAACTCAAGGAAGAAGACGAGAAGACAAGAAGCTCTTGCTTTCGTCTTGTTTCCTTAGAGTGATTTAACGTGACAGTAAGTACATAGAAAAAAAAACGAGTAGGTCATTCATTCTTCCTGGATGCAAACAATCTGTGGGAAGTGAGATGTGAAGATTATGCTCACACAGATGACAAGCTGTTCTTCCTTGGCCGTACCTTTATTAGATTCATTATTTAATCATTTCACAAACAAGTAAAAGCTCTTTTCTTCTCATTTTTCGCTATTGAGTCCGCAGATTTTTCTGACGTATACTATTACCCTGAAGTATTCTCGTAACTTGTTGCCGACCTAGTGAGTAAAGCCCACACGGATGTATAGATAGAGCAAATATGTAGGCACATTTAGCAGAGAGGGCACGTAGGCCACGACACTGTTTTAAGAATGTCTTCTTATATACGCTACATAAACAGTTTTATGTTACTTGTACCAACTAATAAAGAACAAGCACACGTAATATCGCGCAACATGACTTAGAAGCTTCAGTGCCAGCAAACAATAATAATAATAAATTCAGCATAGGACACCTGCACGATGCTGAATGGCCTCATTGCTTCAGACCGGTCCAAGACGCACAAGAATTAGTGGCTCAGTCTCACTTCGTCATAGTCGTCATAATTCACATTCGTCATTCATATTCGTCATAATTTATTCATAATCGTCCGAATTTATGACAATTATGACTCATCATAGTGTACACGCAGCATCTCATCATTCATCAGTGTGTGGGAAAAAGAAACCCCGCTACGCGTCTATAAGACATTACGTAGGCAATTTGTATGTACTGTGGCTGATGACACTTAAAGTCCCCTAGTAATGGGGTGAAATGCTTTAAACCACCTATACTCGCTATGCAAATGGTGTTATGCTCTGAGACTATTCGATTGCCTGACCGCTAGCTCGTGTGGCATTTTCATACATTATTTACGACGTGTTTTTATTTTTACTGAAATTAAATTGGATGCTTTTAAATACATAACCAACTAACCTAAAGATCTTGCCACCCGGTTCTTAGCCAATCCCTCCTTGTGGGCGGCTACCAGCAATATAATAGAATCATCATCATCATCATCATCTAATGGTGTTTTGTGACGCCTGACGTTACTTCCCTCTTCCACCACACTGTATTACATCTTTAAACGCCATTCCTTGCTTGAAATCAAGCCTGTATAGGATCTTCTTGAGAAGGAGTTTCAAACACCGGTGTGGTTTTTTGGTAAAATGCTCAATTGGCGCGGAGAGTGTCTTGAGTAAAAAGTCCCTCGAACCCTCCTTCTTTATCTTTCTCTCTTGTATAGCGAGAACTGTTATGAAATCATGAGAAGAGGAGATTTTGTGGGCGTAGTTGTTCACCGACGCTGCTGGTGTCCTTAACCGCTGTCGCGCGCAATAAGAGAGAGAAAAAAAAATCTTTATAATACAAAAATCAATCTCAGGCGTTGGCCATCGCCCCTAGTCGTCGGCCGGAGTCCCTTGAGACGCGGCAGCAGCAAGGGCTAGACTGATGATGCCCTGCTGGACGTTGTGGTCTGGGCTGCGGAGAAGGGCTTTTGATGATACTGAAGAAAAAAATATATCCAGGTTCGATCGAGATTTGAACCCAGGCCCTTTGCGTAACAGTCGCGTATTTTAAAACGAAGACATGCCACTGCTGTAACCCCTTATGTAAAAAAAAAACACCCTAAAGTGGCGTAATTCTGGGCAAGTAATGAAGTTAACTAAAGTAACATAGCTTTATATAAGAGTGAAATAACCAAGCGTCGCGCACAGTTAATTGCATAACGAGTGGGTGGTTTAAGGGTTCCCGCTTATAACAGAATATTCAGCCATAATTTTTCACATGCAGTAAGAAGTTAGACTCGAGTATTGCTCAGTAACAAGTGAGCCAGATATAGGCACTCACTGAAACTGACTTATAACTTCGTGAGTGCCTGGAGATAAGCGAACCGTCTTCTGCTATTTTATTTTGAGAATACGCGTCTATTCCCAGAAGTTAAGAGGAGCACCTGGACGTGCTGACGAACGCTTCTCCGAGCAAGGTGATGCTATGAATATGCATGCGAACGAGCCAAGCTTCCAGCACTGCTCACTTCCTCAACAAGCGTGCTTGAATAGAGAGTCGGCGTAAATCTTGAACGCACTTCGATCGCCAAATGATGAATGTCTACGTCCGCAAAAAAAAAAACGAAAAAAAAAAACGGTGGAAACATTGCGTGGTCTCGTTCAGAAGCGGTCTGGGCGCAACGTCGACTAAACTCGGTTCAGCCGATGTGTCACTGCCTGCTTCCTCGGCATGAATGATTGCTCTTTCTCCCTCTCCGCACGTTTTTTTTTCTTTATTTAACCTTGGCTCGTGCAACACCGGCAAGTAACAAACTATAGCGTTCTTTCCCAAGGACCCGTATCCAGTGCCACCCAAGTCACGGCCTCGATGCTGCAGTGACGTACTTAGCACTCGGTTTCTAGTCATGGAAGTGAGTGGAAATTGATATCAAAGTTCTATGATACAGGTCATAGCTGTTCTATCACAAGTCCCCTCTTTCCTTCTCTCTTTTCTCCTTTTCCTCATTATCTTTTCTGTCCTTTTTTTTATGCTATCTCCGAGCTAACCTCTAACTACTGACCTCCAAACGACTCCGAATAAAACATTTGTTCCTGGACATGCAAGTTAAACAATGATACTGACGTCCGACACATTTTTTTTGTTACTCTCTTTCTCCCTCCACAATTTTTATTCGCGATTTTTCTTGTTACAATTATGCGTCCCCGCAGTGCCATCGACAATCTGTAGAGTTCGCTTCTTTATTTGTGGACTCTCGTTACAGCTCTAGTTTGTGAAAACCAGATTGCAGAACAATATACACAGTTGGCAGTTGGATATAGATTTCCCGGGTGCCTCTACACGGACCCGCTGTTGCGAGCTAATATCAGCCGTTGTGTATGGACATAATCGCCTCTCGATTGTATATTTTTGCAATCAGACTAGATAATATTGGCCCGGATATCAGGCCCTGTTTCACTACAGATAGTGTAGTACGGGAGTCATGAAATTTTCATTCATAAATCTGAACTATACTTGTGCAGGCATAAGAAAACTTTGGGAAGTTCACATTTCTTGCACTGTAAGAAAATTATGAATAAGATTTTATTTTAGTTTTTGTTTTACATTTCCTTTCTTCTGAGCTGTTTCCGCATGTCCTGCCAACCATAGTGCGCATTTGGAAAATTCGAAAGGTTGAAAATCACGTATACCTATAACGTGTCTACCTGTTAAGAATCTTCTTTTGTAACACATTATAGACAGAGCTCTGGCCATTACACTCAGGCGATTACAAACAAGAACCTATCCAAACCCGCTGTTAATTACCAGGATTTATTTGGAGTTATGTGTTCCTACAACATGCGATAAATGACACGAAACCATAGATATCCCTCATTCGCTTTGGCGTTGCTCCGCGTTACGCAGCATCAAGGAAAATACTTAAGAATGATAGGATACAGCTTTGCGACGTACTACAGTAGAGGGGCAATCATGGGAAACCCAACGGGCCTGCGAAGCGGCTGAAAGGCTACGTCTTTCGGTCCCAACGTGGAAGCGGCCCGCTTGGGGCTAGGACACTAGCATGACCTATTGTACCTTAATAAAGTTCTTTCGTTCATCCATCAACAGCTTTTCATTGTTAGACCTGCCGTATCGATTCTATGACACGCAATCCTGTGAAAACGGCTGCGTTGCCACTTAACTGCTCGCACTGACAAAGACCACGCCACGGCCGAAGCGCTATAGCAGAGATAAATCTTGTCATACACGAGATGCCTGGATTAATCCGACATGCACTAATTTCAGGTCTTTGCTGGGTCAGACGAGAAGCGAAGAACGAAAACAAATACGTGCCTTTTCTTTGAACAAGAGTGCGAGGCTCACTATAACAGCGTTGATTTAACCTTCGTGTTTTCCTTGCTGCCCCCACCCTCGGTGTCTGGGCCCCGGATTTCAACCACGGCGGAAGGTGTGCAGCCCTTTTCAAGAATAGCACCCATTGTTCCTCCTGTCTGGGCGCTCTGCCGGCTGCTTCGGGGAACACTCGTTGTTTTTTTTTTTTTTACTTACACGCTTCGCCCTACTTTACACCAGGCCAGGCGGTCCCGCCCGCTTTTCTCTCTCAGTCGTTCCCTGCCTGCGTCTGGTGAGAAATGAGAGTTGATGGGGTTCGAGCATGGCCCCAAAAGCCCTAGAATGACTGTCTGAGCCCGCTGTATCATAGTGATGAACCGTCACGCGAGGGAAAGCTTTGTGCAGTCATTTCGGCAACTAGTGCTTGTACCAGTTTTTGTCCTAACAGACCTCCATGGCTGTTATAGGCAATGTGGTTAAAACTTCTTACAATTTTTGGGGCGAAGCTCCTTATGGTCTGCGGCAGTCGATCTCTCCGGTGTAGCGAGCACATACTACACACACACATACATACATACATACATACATACATACATACATACATACATACATACATACATACATACATACATACATACATACATACATACATACATACATACATACATACATACATACATACATACATACATACATACATACATACAGACAGACAGGCAGACAGACAGACAGACAGACGCACGGATGGACCGCTGGACGCTTCGCCCCTCTCATCATTCATCATTCGCTCTGTGGATACTCCGTTTTTTTTAAATTTAGGTGTTCCTTTTAAGGTAACATTGTGTTCGTTGGTTCATTCAGTCGCCCACTCGCTCACTCACTCACTCATTCCCTTCCTCGCTAATTGTCTGGCGAGTTGCTTCGCGATTGTGGTCCAGTCATTTGAAGAAATGAAGCAATTACTCGCCATAAACTTCACTCACTCACTAACTCACTCACTCACTCATTGTGTGGTAAGTTCCTTCGTGATTATGGTTCAGCCATTCGAAGAAATAAGCAGAATGACTAAAAATGATGTAGAGTACATTCTGTGTGCACACCCAGGCATTGTGCATGATGTAAATGTAGTTGGCAAGATCCGATGCAGCGACCATCGGACGCTTCATAGCTCATGTTCACCTAGATTTAAAGTAAGCAAAGACAAAAACTGATACGCAAGAAGCCAATTAATGAACTGGAGGTGAGAAGAAAAGTACAGGAATTAAGAGTTGCTTCAGAATCAATTCAAGGCATTAAATAAGATAACCGACGTTAGAGTTGACACAATGAACGATAATGCTACTAGTATAATCAGAGAGGGTGCAATTGAAGTAGGAGGCACAGTCACTATACAGGAAACAAGAAAACTATCTCAGAAGACAAAAAATCTTATTAACACACGACAAACGATGAAAGCCTTAAATGCAACCTACAACATAGAGCTAGCGGAGCTTTCGAAGTTAATCAATAGGCGTGAGGTAACCAACATCAGCAGGTATAAATGGAGAGAATTGAGCAAGCTGTAAAAGCGACAGAAGCTTAAAAGCTGCGAATGCAAACTTGTGCACAGGCTGAAATCTGATGTATGCATTAAAATACGAGGAAGGCAATGTCATAACCAATACGGATAAGGATAGTTGAGGTGGCGGAGGAATTCTGCAGAGAGCTGTACGGAAGCCGAAATAATCAGGATGATATCGTAGGGAGCAATATCAGCCCGGAGGAATTCGACATTCTACCAGTAACCACAGCGGAAGTAAGGAAAGGCCTAGAAGAAATGCAAATAACCAAAGCCACTGGTGAGGATAAGGTAATAACGGACCTGCTGAAAGATGGCGGAGAAGTTGTGTTAAAAAAACTGGCCCTTATAAACGATGTGTCTCTTGAAGACAAAGGCACCAGTATATTGCAAGAGCGCCATCATCATCTTAATCCTTAGGAAAGAAGACGTCAAGGACTTGAAAAATTACAGGCCAATCAGCTGACTGTCTGTTCTCTATAAACTCTTTACAAGAATATTTGCTAATAGAATTTAGGTGGCATTAGAGCTCAGTCCACCAAAGGACAAAGCAGGATTTCGTACAGGCTACTAGTCCACAATCGACGATATTCATACTATCTAGCGAGGGATAGAGATATGCACGTGATACAACCAACCCCTATGCACAGTCATCATAGATTACAAGAAGATGTTTGACTCAGTCGATATATCAGCAGTGATGCAGGCACTACGAAATCAGAGTATCGACGAATCCTATATCAACACACTCAATGAAATCTACAGCGTATCCACAGCCATCATAGTTCTCCATGAAGAAAGCGACAGAATCTCAATAAAGAAGGGTGTAAGGCAAAGAGACGTGATCTTTCCATTGCTATTCACCGTGCGTTTACATGAGGTATTCAGGACCCTAGATTGAGAAGAGTTAATGGATAGTACCTTAGTAACCTCTGTTCACTTATGACATTGCCTTGATGAGTAACTCAGGGGACGAATTACAGCTCATGATTACTGAACTGGGCCCGGAAAGTAGAACAGTAGGTCTCAAAATTAATATGCATAAATCTAAAGTGAGGTGCAACAGTCTTTACAACACAGCGCTTTCTGATAGATGGAGAGACGCTGGAAGTTGTAAAGGGATACGTCTATTTACGGCAGATATTAACCATGGAGCCGAATCATGAGAGAGGAAGCAGGAGGAAGCAACAAAAGGGGAGAAGGCAGGGAGGTTAACCAGAAAGACATCCGGTTGACTACCCTACACCGGGGGATTAAGGAAGGGGACAAGAAAGACGAGAAAGAGGGAAAGAGAGGGAAAAAAGGGGGTGGGGAGAGACTGACAGTAATTTCACTGCAGCGTGTAGAACTCTACCGCATGTCAGAGGCGTTCACACAAGCCTGTCTTTCTCAGGAAACACAGCAGGGCTTTCACTGCCTTGTGGACTGTCGAGGCATGTGTACGTTGCTGTAATAGCCCCTGCACAGAAAGAGGCCGATCATCCAGTTGCCGCATTGCGTTGGCAAGTACTTGTCTATCTGAGGCAAATCGAGGACAATGACACAGCAGGTGTTCGATATTTTCGTCGGTGCCGCAAACATCGCACGCCGCACTGTCAGTAATTTCGATGAACGTGGTATAAGCTTTCGTGAAAGCATTTCCCAGCCAAAGGCGATAGAGAAGCGAAGCTGCACGTCGATGTAGGCCGGGTGGAGGCCGGAGTTGTAGTGAAGGGTCGAGCTCGTGCAGTCGTGTACGTCGTGTGCTTGGTTTGTTCATAACTAAAATATTAAGGATCGGGTGGATCACAGTAAGCAAACATTCTCGAATCATGAATGGTAATTTGCTGCTAGCCCTCGAGAGAAAGGTATATAACAGCGGCATCTTGCCAGTATTTACTTACGGAGCAGAAACATGGAGACTTACAAAGAGGTTACAGCTTAAATTGAGGACGACGCAGTGACTGATGGAAAAGGAATGGATAGGTGCAACTTTAAGAGACAAGAAGAGAGCAGAGTGGGTCAATGAACAAACCGGGGTTAAGGATATCATAGTTCAAATCAAGACGAAATGAACATGGGCCGGGCACATAGCACGTATGTGCTACGTACTACGTGTCCATGCACGAAGGGGAGACAGAAAGTTAGGGGCACCGATGAGATTAAAACATTCGCAGGTATAATGTGGCAGCAGAGAGCACAAGACCGGGTTCATTGGAAGATCATGGGAGAGGTGTTTGCAGTGGGCGTAGTCAGGCTGATGATGACTTTTGCTCAACTTATTTAGTTTCGGTCACTTATGCTATTTCTTATTTTAAGTGTGAAGTCGTTTAAGCTGTCGTAATATGCATTCCGTATCGTGATTCATTGGCTCACCACTGGTGCACCCATCATGAAAGGTCATGTGCTGCCGAAATTTGTAAATCCAACCAGTAAGCACTGGTTCACTAGAAATCTTCTCCCGGTTCAAGTTACGACAAAAGGGACTTATACTCCTTGGTGTGTAACTGTCGTGTTTGCTCTGAAGTTGCCAAGCCAATTATTTATTTGCCAAAGGTAGTCACTGGCCTATGCCACACAAGCTGAGACTCGAAAAGGGCAATGGCAAGAAATGCTACTGACTGAAGGTGAAAGGAAGGTTGAAGTTTTTCATGGCAGGGACAAACCCGAAGAGTTCCCAAGAGCCAAGATTTGAGGAGATTTTTTCTGATGAAGAGTATGATGAATATGATGATTAAGCTTCCACATTAAAGATCACATACCGTTAAAGTAGATGTCTCTCTCATTCACACTTGCCGTCACCCTTAGTGAAATTATTTAGCCGGGCACTGCGCCTACATATGACGTCGTAGTAATTAGCGAAAACATCGTAGTACTTGGCTGACATCGTATCACTTGGCTAACATCACAGTATTTGGCTATCATGTCGTAGTACTTGGTTGAATTTGGCTATAGCGTCGTTGCACGTAGCACAAGCCCAGGAATTACCTAGAAGCAACCATATCAGTCTTCAATATCGCCCAGCTTTGCTGTTTCAAGGGTTGCGTGGCTTAGTGCTTCGCAAATTATTATTTTTTTTTGCCGGAACGTTTACTTGTTCCTTTCATTTTGCGGTTGTGCTGTTCTTCAGTCTTCATGCACTCACTCTTTTGCCAACCTACTCCAGTCATTTTCAAACGTTCTCATGCAAATTTGAAAGCGTGCTACAGAATGAAAAAAAAATCTTCTTAATCATTACGAGTGGCGATGCGCCGGTTATCATACCGGAATGTCACCGTGCCGAAATGTCTTGAGTGCTGCATATGACATTTATTTGAGGCGTCATAATCATGATCGTAATCGCAACATACGCGCATATGTTACGATTATAACAACGCTTTGCTACACTCCATCACAACGGACAGTGACAGTCGACGACAAAGCTAGTTCCCAAGGCTTTTGGTCCCTAAAAGAGTAAATATTGACCACGACAAAACTAACGAAGTTGTTGTAGCTTGACTTATGTGGTTATAAAAGGGAAAAGAAGAGAAAAGCGAGCCCCGTGACTGTCTCCATCTGCTGCGACACCTCAACACTAGCTCACGAGGGATATAGGTAAGGAGGGAATAAAAGAATAGGAATAAAAGGTATATATTTCTAGATAGAGATGCACAGAGACAGCGAGCGACGGAAGTAAAGAGAAGATAGGAAAGATGAAACACGGTCGCAGGAGTCCGAGGACGGAGCACCACTGGCGAAAGCTCTGGTTGGCGACAGGAGATGGCGTAGGGCTAATCCAGTCAGCCAGAGCTACGTTGTCATCGTCGTCGGGGACCGGCGTCAGGAGGTGGCGTAGGGCAAACGCAGTCGGCAAGAGCTGCACTGTCATCGGAGATCACGAGGGCACAACCGTTCAGCACGGAACCCAGCGAGCGAGTCTCCACTTGGTGTAGCCCTACCTATAAGAGTTACAAATAGGACCTAGGTATTCACCTTCCAACGCGTATGGGCAGCACTCTATGATTAGTCTAGTTAGAACGTACGCCTTCTTCTGTTCCCTCTCTCCCCATAAGTGATCAGTGACTAGGATACATCGTTCTACATCCTTCAGAAATACGTGAGACCAAACATCAGAAAACAGTGTTATGCAGATGCGTCAGCGCTACTTACAGGTCGGATTCCACACTCATGCCCGCGAATGTCATCTTTCAACTCGACTGAACTACTCCTGTCTAGTTTAGCACCCACGACCAAGACATTGCAAGCTGGGACAGCTTCAAGAAAAAAGTCACAGTTTTGCCAGAATGGACAAGCAGTGAATGCGATAGCACCATATTCGAATGCTTTACGAAGCAAGGCTAGCGTTTTGGAGAAATAATAATTCTAGTAAACATGCTCTTGCTAAGACACCAAGTTTCCTGCAGTGCGGTCACAGTAGATGACCACAACAAGGCCCGCGCATAGTGAAGGCGTTGATATAGGAAGTGAGGCTGGCAGTAAACTCATTTATATCTGCTCTCACGTAACTCTACAAAAGGCGGTATAACAGAACACCACCGCTCGAGATAGACCTTTAGCACCGTTTTTGTGTGTGTTCAGAGCGCAGCCCATAGAAGCTCTCAACTGCTGTGGGGGCACAAGGCGTACGCTGATCGTTGCCGCGATAGCGCGGCTACCATAAGCGCTTCGCTCCTTGTTCGCTGGTGAGACAAGCCCGGCCTGAAAGGTGATGTTCGCTACGCAGAAAGAGGAGCCTATTCCATTCATCCCCATCTATATATACATACATATACATATACGGGAATGACGGCGGCGGCAGCAGCGATGGTGCAAACCAGCTCAGACTGCCCATATGATTGCTATCGCCATAAAAGGTGCGTGGTCTTTTTGGAAACTCTTCTGGTCGTCGACAGTTGCAACGCATATAAACTCGCACACAATATTTCGCATCAGTTGCACTCTGAACGTTCTGGCGCTTCACCGCAAGGCTTATGACAACATTTGAGAAGCACGGAATACTGGGTGAGTTGGTAACTCGTGTTAACGGCGGTGCGGGAAAAAATGAAGCAAAAAAGAGGGAAGCCTGCACAAAGCACATACTAGCAACTGAAAATTAATTGCAATGAACTTTCAATAAATTGCAAAAAAATTACACTTGCTTGTGTGTACTTTCTCCAGGTTTCTTTCTTTTGTGCTTCATTTTTTTTCGCGCATAACCATTGGGATAAAAACATTCCCAAGCCAGAAAAAGTTCTGCACGTCCTCGTATGGTAATCGTGATGGTGAGCCGTCGTCCGAAGGGGGGCCGCTGGAAATCATATTTACAGCGGAGATGCTCTAGTATGCCATGCCTTGCAGATAGAACAATGTTCATCATCATCCAACCACACGAGCTGTTAAAAAACACCCAAGCACCCAGCACAGATGGTTGGCAAGAGGAGATGAAACCTGTGGCGTCTATAATCAGCGTTCGCCACTCATGCACGCGTGTGTCCTCTTGTTAATATTCAGTGGAACAATGTAGTTATGCCATAGTAGGATCTGTCCCAGTTCTGTGGCACATGCATGCTGCAGTTCTACAGCACAGCTGCTATGTTAGATGTAAACCTACAAGCACAGGGAGAAAAAAAAATCTGAAAGATACCGAACAAAGAAGCAGATAATAAAGGAAGCAAGCACAGCCATTTAGAGTATAGGCTGCGGTGTCAAACTTCTAGTCTAAATTTTTATTTACACAGAGCTGGGTCTGGCTACATGCCCTAATTGTTGGGTTTGTGAAGTCACTGAGACAACAGACCATCATCTAATATCTTGTAAAAGATACGCTACATTGCGCAAAAGTACAATAGGCGCCGCCTTTCGTCTCATAAGATTACAGTTAATCACTCCAAATGTACTTTCTTGAAGGCCTTTGTCCCTTCGATTCAGTGACGGGAAAGTTGCTGATCCATTTCAGGAGTTCACTAAAGGTCCAAAAAGGTTCAGACTATAGTACCTATTATTACTCCTAAATTACTGTTTACATATTGCTTTGTTTTTTTTTCATTTATTTATTGTTCCTGAAACCATCTGCTTCATTTTCTATATTCGTAATTCTATTTGTCGATTTCTAATATTTATATCTTTTCTCTTGATCCCTCTAATTATTCAAAAAGCCGTAGACTATCAAAATAAAAGTATTTCGTTAGATCTTCTTGGTACTTGGCCAATTTCCTAGCGTGTGTTTGTGCCACGGGCTCTACTGTGACCCAGTCTTGCGCGACTTACTGCAAGCTGTGCCCATTTTTTCACAGATCCTGCAACCACATTTCGAACAAAAAGAAGTCAGACAACTTGTAAACATACCCTTGCACACAGTACAAGCGTTTGCTGCGAACTACTTCTATCGCGCAGCCAACAGACTTCTTAAGGCGCATAGTTTTGCAATGACACAATAGTTGATCGATTGATTGATATGTGGGGTGTACTGTCCCAAAACCATCATATAATTATGAGAGACGCCGTGGTGGAGGGCTCTGAAAATTTTGACCGCCTGGAGTTCTTTAACGTGCATGCGAACCTGAGCACACGGGCCAACAACATTTCCACCTCCATCGAAAATGCAGCCGCCGCTGCCGGGACTCGATCCCATGACCTGCGGGTCAGCAGCTGAGTACCTTAGCCTCTAGACCACCGCGGTGGGTGCAATGACACAATTGTGTTTCTACGAGAGTAGCTCGAACATACAACTGCAGTAGCTTCTTCGGTGCGGATAAACAACCGCTACACCCGCTCAATACCCTATCTTAAGTTTACTTGAAATGCCCTTGTAGATACTGTATCATCGCCAGGTTTTTGGCCTCTGTAGGTATATACTCGGTCCCTTGCGCTAATTGTGATTCTGGACAATGGTGCATGTTGGAATGCAGGCGCATTGACGAAAAGTCCCACTCTCCGACACAACGATATCAAGAAACATTGTTTGTCACTCGCAGCTACTACTTCTCGATATTGTTTTGCAAACAGTTCGTAATCACAAATACCGAGCATGAGTACATGACGTCGGCAGTTCTATGTCCTTGACGCAGTCATCGGGCCAACAACTGCTGTGCGATACGGTTTTGTGTGTGAATGTCCTTATACATGAACGACCCTATTGTGCTGGCCTAAAGTTTGCGTATTGTGCAGTGTTGTTTATATGTTACACGTTTGCGGGAAGCCTTGGACCTTAATCGTACGCTATCTCATGTGTGTGGGGCCCGGTACAGTTCGAACCGGAAAGCGTTAATGCTGCAACAGATTTAAGTGTGCTTGACAGGATATGGCTCCCCGATTAGCATATGCTGACTTGAAACTCGTGTATAAGATTTTCCGGCTCGAGTGCAAGGGTGCTGCCGCTACGGCTGTGTCGTTACGCTGCTTGACTTCTCACCCGGGTTCCACCGCGATTCGGAACTTGACGGACGTTCGTTTCGATGGACATTTTGGGTGCACCTTATAAAACCCTGTGGGGTCGAATCTACCCCCGTTTCAATTGTTGGACGTCACATCGTAGTTGTGGCACGGGAAATTCTGCATATGAAAACTCCTAGTAAAAGTTGTCACTTGAAACTCAAATGTCCCTCCTGCTTTCTTTATTGCAACAACTCATTAGTTTCATTTATATACTTATTTACGTGTTTAATAACTTTTTTAGCCCCATGGGTGTGTCACAAAATGGTTTTAGCGCAATTGTCTGCAACAATAATTGTGAAGGTCACGTAATAGCGACGAAACCTCCGGAAGCTGTGATCTCATTGACATGACAGAACAATGCAACCGGCATTGTCACAGAGTGAGTCAATATCCCTTGCAGGTGACATTGGCTTTTATGTCACGATTTTATGTTATTTTTCTTGCTTCCTTCTTTTTTTTCTGCTCACAGCGCTCGCTCAAGGCTAATACATATTTGTTCTCATCGCTTCCTGTACTGAGCGTGCCAAATTTAGCTTTAACCGCGGACAATAGCTTTCTTTGTGGTTGACCAGAGACAAAGGCTGAAATTCAGTCCCGATCCTATTTCGAAGACCGAATTTTGATCGCACCGCGCATTTGACAACTCCTATATTTATAATAATGTAATGATAATTTCTCGAGACCACGCAAACAGAAAAGTCACGTTAATGGTATGCAACATCTGGACGATCGATGCGCAGGGAACAAATATCAAATTTCATTTTCATTTCATTTATTTACTACTTCACAGAGCAGAAGGCATGGGAAGAAAAAGCTCTACAGAGCTTGGTAAGGCTTCCCAGCCAGTTACCATCGATACCATTATCGAAACGGCCAGGAGAGCTAACAGTCGTAGGTGGCTAGATAGATAGATAGATAGATAGATAGATAGATAGATAGATAGATAGATAGATAGATAGATAGATAGATAGATAGATAGATAGATAGATAGATAGATAGATAGATAGATAGATAGATAGATAGATAGATAGATAGATAGATAGATAGATAGATAGATAGATAGATAGATAGATAGATAGATAGATAGATTCAGCCTCGTGTCGTGCGTACCCGCCCACCATGGCCTGTAAGATGCTGGTATAGACGTGATTGACAGAATATGAGGCTAACTCGGTACCGAGCTGCGAGAATAGGCTTCCGAAATCTTAACGCTGTAGAACTATGAAGTCCATGTCGAACAACATCTGGCGCCGGCGTCAGCTCTGTTTTCGGTGTGCGCGGAACTAAAGGGGCCCTGAAAGACTTTTTTGAGTAACCTTATAATTATTTCACCGGAATAGTTAATTGCCACCGCAAAAATTTTAAAAATACATCCAGTACGAGCGAAGTTACAAAAATTTGTCACACGCTGCAATCCCATTTTCTCTTCTCTCGTCCCGACGAAAGCGCTGGAAGCTAAGCATGGAGGAATGGGAGGGGCAAACAAAAAACATCACACGTGCCTCGTGACCTCGAGCACTTTTTGCTTTTTTTTCTTCGAACAAGCGGCTTTTTGGTGCAATCGCGCGCACACGCATGGACAAGTGACGGCCTCCCATGGCGATCTCTGTAATGACCTGGTGCGTCACGCTCGAATCAGCCAATGGCTGATAGGTGGGAAATCTACGTGGGATTTGCGGGCATTTTCCGTCATTTGTCGAGAAAACAGAAAGCAAATTTAGCCGGCTTTCATCATTTTTTGTGAATTTTAGGCCGCGTGCCGCGCTATAACATTTGGCTCGCGTGTTCTCGGAAGCCTCTACTACCGATCCGCAGTGTTTTCTGACCACGCTCAAAAAGTGTTGCAGGCCCCTTTTAAGGTGAACGCAAATAATAAAAAAAGCACGGTTTCAGCAGGAATAGAACACAGGCATAACCAAGTGGTATGCTTACGTTCCTTTTGTGCATCGGTAATGACCAGAAAAAAAAAAATAATAATAATAATAATAATAATATTAATAATAATAATAATAAGTATAATAATAATAATATATTATATATTATTATTATTATTATTATTATTATTATTATTATTATTATTATTATTATTATTATTATTATTATTATTATTATTATTATTATTGTTGTACAGTAAGTTGGGGCGAAGCTCCTTTTAGTCTAACCTTGTCCTGTGTCAGGCGTAACCAGCAGTATCTACCGAACAGTATATTAGATGGCGCTGTATGATCCCCTTTTCTTGTCTCACTTTCTAGATGTCGTTGGTCTAATGGAAGTTTGTACAACAAGACGGACGGGTGGATGGACGGAAGCATGGACAGGTGAACAAACGCGCGGACGGGCAATGTTATGCGCGGATGGAAGCATGAACTGACGCCCAGATAGACGCCCATACGGACGGTGGACGCATGGAACCGCCTGACTAAGAAAGCATGGACGGACGGATGCACGCACGGACGGACTGGCGCTTCGCCCCACTCAGCACCATTCACTCCATGAATATGCTGTGATTTTTTTTTTCTGTTAGTACCACTGGGCGTTTGATCTATACAAACGGTTGGCAAATGCCACCTCGTTGCTAAGAAAGCTCAGGGCCACAAGTCCACAATCGATCCTCGATACCACTCCATGGAATCCTCACAGGATCTGCCAACTGGTGTTTTTGCGTGCTTGAAACACCAGCTGGAACGTGAGTTGAGGTATTTGCAGCAAAATGTAGTCTACGCTTCAGACCAACCCCTTCTGGAGTTTTTGGACCAAAGGACATGGCTACAAGGACCCGTCTGGCTCAAATCCTATGGTCCACCATGCCACAGGGGCAATGACGTTGCTCGTATTACTCATATCTTGCTGAAGCTGATCAAGTGTTCTCAAGCGTAACGCTAACAAAAAACGACATTAGAAATGAAATGTCCAATGGAGTGCCTGTGTCAATTCTTAGATCAAATTTTGATTGCAACCCCGCAAAATTAGCTGTTCGGACTTGGCGGCCATTCAGGAAGAATTGATTGTCAATGTGCACTCTACGGTTTATGCTTGAATCCTTCGAGTGTACTGATACCGTATCTATCTTCATGATCACTCAAATGGTGTTATTTTTAGTCCTTTCAAGAAAAGTCACGCATGTCTCGTAGAAACAGCGTCATTTCTGCAAGACATTTCATAATCTTTCACGATCGCTGAAGTCCACAATTTATGCTTGAATCCGAGAAGTTGTGATTCTGAATTGTTGATATACTGCATTTACTTCATTGTCATTGGGATACTGAGTGTGCGCATGCCATACTCAATTTTATGGTCGACAAAATAATGTTACATCTACTCTTCTTTAAAAGGAATCAGGCACAATGTGTGAAGAGTCATTTTCTCAACACTGCAATTTTGCCAATGATAGCAACATTTTCAACCATTGTGATTGCTAAGCTGAACAATTCATGCTTGGATCAGAGCAGTTCTGATTCTGAAGTGTTAACACTCTACTTGCTTTCATTTTCGCAAAAAGGCTGTTGCGTTTTTTTCTTAAAATGAAGACGTCGCAGTAGTTTTCATGCACGCATGGCTACTTTTGGCTACTTAAGGGGCCTTTAGCTTGAGTTGGCTACTTTTTGGCTAGTTTTTCTCATTTTGGGGCTGGTTTTTGTCTTTTCAACCTGGCAATTCTGGCGGAATAGATTGTTCCGAATCACTCGCTCTTTCGGAACATGTTATTCGACTGACCAGAAAGCTCATGTGAGCTAATTGAAATTCTAAGAAACTATGATTTACGCAACTATGAACTCAACATGCAGTACATAGGAGAGCTCTATGCTCCATAAAACGTGTGTACAGAAAACAATTGAAAGTATTTGGAGTGACGAGTGTGCAGTTTTATTGAGGTTGTGGCCTTCCATAGATTGCTGTTTTCGGGTGGCACCGGCATGATGTCTGTGTTCTTTACAGTGTGAGCGTTGTAGCGGTGTTTGTGACCTCTGCTTATGGGCCTGTCGTTTTCGCCTCAAGGTCAAACGCACGCCGTAATTAGCCTAAAAGACGCCGAGTGAGAGAGCGCATGGTGGCGCTGCCTGCCGGAAACGCGGCGGAACAGGAGGACAATCACACGGTCCTTTTTGAGGTGTGTCCGGGCTAGTGGTCGTCTCTCACGAAAGGTCCGTGTGCACGATTCCGCGGCTAGGTCACAATGAATCCCGCGGCACCAAGATGTAGGCGGCTAAATATGCGTAACGCAGGTTTATCTGACCCGTTGACTAAACCGGCGGCCACAGTGTAGCTCATTAAGATAATGGCGCAATCATATTCTGGCACCAACTTCACGCTAGTCATATGGGTTCTCAGGACTTAGACCCCACATATAATTTAGTCAAACGGAGGATAAGCAGTGTACATTGGCCTATTTATTCTGAAAATAGCCGTTGCGTCTGTAGCTGTTCAGTATCAGCTACCACAACCTGTGGCATCTGCCTTTACTTTTTAAATGCAAATGCATTTTTTAGTTGCGGCATGTCAGGCGTCTCTCGGTACCCGCGCGCTAGAGGTGCATCTCTCCGCTCCCACTGCTCGCCCATTATAACAGCTGCAGGCGCGCGCGCTTGTCCTCGCCCCTAGCAAGCGGATCGGGAGGAGTAGCGGAGAGGAAGAGCGGGCGGTGGCTTGTGAGGGCGCTCACATCGGGGGAGCTCCGCCGAGCTTCCACGTGTGTGGAGAGTGTATAAAAGAGGGAAGGTGCAGTACTTCTCCATTCCTTTTCTCGCCACTCAATCTCTCTTTTCCATGCAGCCCACTCTCCCGTCCGCTCGCTCGTACGTATATTATTGAGGGAAGCACGCGCCTTACCCTCGATTGTCACTGGGTCATGACTCACTATTCCTACTGGGAGGGGGAGCAATTATTTCGACCTGTCAGAGGCAGACAGACAGAGAGAAAGAGATAGATAGATAGATAGATAGATAGATAGATAGATAGATAGATAGATAGATAGATAGATAGATAGATAGATAGATAGATAGATATAGATGGTGATAATATAGAAAATTGATCGATCCCACGTACAGTGGGAATCAATGATATGCGAAGAACGAATGAGAAAGGTTGATATATCACTTTGAAATCAGCACAGCGTTATGACGCGGACGTAAACTACGCCGTCCATAACTTCCATGTCACGATTATTATGTATGGATGGGTCATTTACCTTCGTCGTCTATTCATGTCACGTAATGAATAGATGTATGTATGAATGGAAATAACTTCATTTATACGTCCTGTACAGGGTGTAGCCATCTGCGTGGCTAATCTCAAGTTGGGACTGGAAGGTCGAACCTCCTAGTCCTGTGATGAGTGTACTGGACAGCCAGGACTTGGGGGTAAGGTCGTGAGACACACTAAACCGTTCCCGGTAAATTAATTCCATGGCCAAGCGACCCACACTTCCAGAGCATACGCTCAAGCATGTATACTTCTTTCTTGCATGCCTTGCAAACAACACCCATATCTTTTATATCGTACCATTCTTTTGCTTGTGCCGGTGAGTAATAAGACTGTGTTCGTAATTGTCTAAGTGTGACCGCTTGTGCTCTGTTTAGTCTACTGTGAGGGGCTGTAAACTCTCTGCTTTTCAGGTAGTGATGTTTAGTAAATTCATTATATGTCATGGGCGTATCCCGTTGTAGATTTTCGAATCGAGCAGAATCAAAGCCATGTGTAAAAGTGGCCCGGTCTATAAGTTCGCGGGCAATGCTATTGGCCGATTCATTTGGATTCATGGAATGTCATCCAGTGATCCAAGGTGCGCTGGGAACCAATATATTTATTGTGTTTCAATACCAAATTTTCAGATATACCACATATATTTCACATATACTTCACATATAGCTTCACATACACCCAATTTAGTATATGTGAAGCTAGCGAAATGGCCATGAGCGCATCATGAGTGTGGTATGTTGTCATGCTCTTACATGACATGCATGTCATGATTATCATGTCTGCACAAGTCATATACCGCCGTCATCCATTAATGTCATGTAACACGAAAATTCATGTATCCAAACCTAGCGAAATGACCGTGAGCGCACTATAAGCGAAGCATGTAGTCATGTTTTACTTCGCACGCATTTAATGATTATCATGTTCGGACGTGTTATTTCTCATCATCGTCTGTTTGGACGTGTTATTTCTCTCCATCGTCCATTCGCGTCCCTAAATGCCAAATGGAGCATATGTGAAGCTAGTGAAAGAGTCGCAAGTGTATCATAAGCGTGGCTTATAGTTATGTTGTTACATGACACGCGTGTCATCATTTCCTTGTTAGAGTCTGTCGCTTGTGTTCGCCATCCAGTCATGTCATATCATACCAGTTTTTCAACACGTCATGTCAATCAAACCACCGCAAGAGCAGCAAGACCATGAATGAAATATAAATCTTGAGATGACATACATGTCATAATTTTCATTTTATGACTGGTAACTTATGCTTGTCATACAGTCATGTTATGCGAAACCAATTTTGGTATCAATACAGTCATCGAAACGACACGGAGAGCTAAAGTCGTAGGCGGCTGGGTAGATAGATAGATAGATAGATAGATAGATAGATAGATAGATAGATAGATAGATAGATAGATAGATAGATAGATAGATAGATAGATAGATAGATAGATAGATAGATAGATAGATAGATAGATAGATAGATAGATACGCTCAAAGTCGCCGAAGTTCGCTAAGAAATGCTTCGCATTTATTACTGAGTGGGTGATAGCTTGTCCTGTAGAACACTTCACCTTAGAGGTTCGAATAGTAGTGAACTGGTGAGACGCGGCCAACGTTGGACGCAGCTTGCACATGTGTTGTCTGATTATTTTTCAAATGCGAAGCATTTTTTTGCGTACTGCAAGCACTTTTGGCGTCTATCTTTGTATCTTTTTATCTAGACGTTTATGTCTGGGTGCTCTCGTGATCACCCCCTAACATGTCGTGAACTAAAGTTAGTACGAGAGGGTAAGATGGTTTGACGAACATGACGCACTGGTCAATACTTGAATAATGTCACAATCCCGTCGCGTACGTCGTCAAACACTTCCCGTCAAAAAGCGGCATATATATGAAGGCGGGTCTACCCAGGAACGAAAAAAACACACATGGGCAATTTTAACGCTCTATGCTCCATAAAACGTGTGTACAGAAAACAATTGAAAGTATTTGGAGTGACGAGTGTGCAGTTTTATTGAGGTTGTGGCCTTCCATAGATTGCTGTTTTCGGGTGGCACCGGCATGATGTCTGTGTTCTTTACAGTGTGAGCGTTGTAGCGGTGTTTGTGACCTCTGCTTATGGGCCTGTCGTTTTCGCCTCAAGGTCAAACGCACGCCGTAATTAGCCTAAAAGACGCCGAGTGAGAGAGCGCATGGTGGCGCTGCCTGCCGGAAACGCGGCGGAACAGGAGGACAATCACACGGTCCTTTTTGAGGTGTGTCCGGGCTAGTGGTCGTCTCTCACGAAAGGTCCGTGTGCACGATTCCGCGGCTAGGTCACAATGAATCCCGCGGCACCAAGATGTAGGCGGCTAAATATGCGTAACGCAGGTTTATCTGACCCGTTGACTAAACCGGCGGCCACAGTGTAGCTCATTAAGATAATGGCGCAATCATATTCTGGCACCAACTTCACGCTAGTCATATGGGTTCTCAGGACTTAGACCCCACATATAATTTAGTCAAACGGAGGATAAGCAGTGTACATTGGCCTATTTATTCTGAAAATAGCCGTTGCGTCTGTAGCTGTTCAGTATCAGCTACCACAACCTGTGGCATCTGCCTTTACTTTTTAAATGCAAATGCATTTTTTAGTTGCGGCATGTCAGGCGTCTCTCGGTACCCGCGCGCTAGAGGTGCATCTCTCCGCTCCCACTGCTCGCCCATTATAACAGCTGCAGGCGCGCGCGCTTGTCCTCGCCCCTAGCAAGCGGATCGGGAGGAGTAGCGGAGAGGAAGAGCGGGCGGTGGCTTGTGAGGGCGCTCACATCGGGGGAGCTCCGCCGAGCTTCCACGTGTGTGGAGAGTGTATAAAAGAGGGAAGGTGCAGTACTTCTCCATTCCTTTTCTCGCCACTCAATCTCTCTTTTCCATGCAGCCCACTCTCCCGTCCGCTCGCTCGTACGTATATTATTGAGGGAAGCACGCGCCTTACCCTCGATTGTCACTGGGTCATGACTCACTATTCCTACTGGGAGGGGGAGCAATTATTTCGACCTGTCAGAGGCAGACAGACAGAGAGAAAGAGATAGACTACATATGGATAGATAGATAGATAGATAGATAGATAGATAGATAGATAGATAGATAGATAGATAGATAGATAGATAGATATTATATATAGATGGTGATAATATAGAAAATTGATCGATCCCACGTACAGTGGGAATCAATGATATGCGAAGAACGAATGAGAAAGGTTGATATATCACTTTGAAATCAGCACAGCGTTATGACGCGGACGTAAACTACGCCGTCCATAACTTCCATGTCACGATTATTATGTATGGATGGGTCATTTACCTTCGTCGTCTATTCATGTCACGTAATGAATAGATGTATGTATGAATGGAAATAACTTCATTTATACGTCCTGTACAGGGTGTAGCCATCTGCGTGGCTAATCTCAAGTTGGGACTGGAAGGTCGAACCTCCTAGTCCTGTGATGAGTGTACTGGACAGCCAGGACTTGGGGGTAAGGTCGTGAGACACACTAAACCGTTCCCGGTAAATTAATTCCATGGCCAAGCGACCCACACTTCCAGAGCATACGCTCAAGCATGTATACTTCTTTCTTGCATGCCTTGCAAACAACACCCATATCTTTTATATCGTACCATTCTTTTGCTTGTGCCGGTGAGTAATAAGACTGTGTTCGTAATTGTCTAAGTGTGACCGCTTGTGCTCTGTTTAGTCTACTGTGAGGGGCTGTAAACTCTCTGCTTTTCAGGTAGTGATGTTTAGTAAATTCATTATATGTCATGGGCGTATCCCGTTGTAGATTTTCGAATCGAGCAGAATCAAAGCCATGTGTAAAAGTGGCCCGGTCTATAAGTTCGCGGGCAATGCTATTGGCCGATTCATTTGGATTCATGGAATGTCATCCAGTGATCCAAGGTGCGCTGGGAACCAATATATTTATTGTGTTTCAATACCAAATTTTCAGATATACCACATATATTTCACATATACTTCACATATAGCTTCACATACACCCAATTTAGTATATGTGAAGCTAGCGAAATGGCCATGAGCGCATCATGAGTGTGGTATGTTGTCATGCTCTTACATGACATGCATGTCATGATTATCATGTCTGCACAAGTCATATACCGCCGTCATCCATTAATGTCATGTAACACGAAAATTCATGTATCCAAACCTAGCGAAATGACCGTGAGCGCACTATAAGCGAAGCATGTAGTCATGTTTTACTTCGCACGCATTTAATGATTATCATGTTCGGACGTGTTATTTCTCATCATCGTCTGTTTGGACGTGTTATTTCTCTCCATCGTCCATTCGCGTCCCTAAATGCCAAATGGAGCATATGTGAAGCTAGTGAAAGAGTCGCAAGTGTATCATAAGCGTGGCTTATAGTTATGTTGTTACATGACACGCGTGTCATCATTTCCTTGTTAGAGTCTGTCGCTTGTGTTCGCCATCCAGTCATGTCATATCATACCAGTTTTTCAACACGTCATGTCAATCAAACCACCGCAAGAGCAGCAAGACCATGAATGAAATATAAATCTTGAGATGACATACATGTCATAATTTTCATTTTATGACTGGTAACTTATGCTTGTCATACAGTCATGTTATGCGAAACCAATTTTGGTATCAATACAGTCATCGAAACGACACGGAGAGCTAAAGTCGTAGGCGGCTGGGTAGATAGATAGATAGATAGATAGATAGATAGATAGATAGATAGATAGATAGATAGATAGATAGATAGATAGATAGATAGATAGATAGATAGATAGATACGCTCAAAGTCGCCGAAGTTCGCTAAGAAATGCTTCGCATTTATTACTGAGTGGGTGATAGCTTGTCCTGTAGAACACTTCACCTTAGAGGTTCGAATAGTAGTGAACTGGTGAGACGCGGCCAACGTTGGACGCAGCTTGCACATGTGTTGTCTGATTATTTTTCAAATGCGAAGCATTTTTTTGCGTACTGCAAGCACTTTTGGCGTCTATCTTTGTATCTTTTTATCTAGACGTTTATGTCTGGGTGCTCTCGTGATCACCCCCTAACATGTCGTGAACTAAAGTTAGTACGAGAGGGTAAGATGGTTTGACGAACATGACGCACTGGTCAATACTTGAATAATGTCACAATCCCGTCGCGTACGTCGTCAAACACTTCCCGTCAAAAAGCGGCATATATATGAAGGCGGGTCTACCCAGGAACGAAAAAAACACACATGGGCAATTTTAACGCTCTATGCTCCATAAAACGTGTGTACAGAAAACAATTGAAAGTATTTGGAGTGACGAGTGTGCAGTTTTATTGAGGTTGTGGCCTTCCATAGATTGCTGTTTTCGGGTGGCACCGGCATGATGTCTGTGTTCTTTACAGTGTGAGCGTTGTAGCGGTGTTTGTGACCTCTGCTTATGGGCCTGTCGTTTTCGCCTCAAGGTCAAACGCACGCCGTAATTAGCCTAAAAGACGCCGAGTGAGAGAGCGCATGGTGGCGCTGCCTGCCGGAAACGCGGCGGAACAGGAGGACAATCACACGGTCCTTTTTGAGGTGTGTCCGGGCTAGTGGTCGTCTCTCACGAAAGGTCCGTGTGCACGATTCCGCGGCTAGGTCACAATGAATCCCGCGGCACCAAGATGTAGGCGGCTAAATATGCGTAACGCAGGTTTATCTGACCCGTTGACTAAACCGGCGGCCACAGTGTAGCTCATTAAGATAATGGCGCAATCATATTCTGGCACCAACTTCACGCTAGTCATATGGGTTCTCAGGACTTAGACCCCACATATAATTTAGTCAAACGGAGGATAAGCAGTGTACATTGGCCTATTTATTCTGAAAATAGCCGTTGCGTCTGTAGCTGTTCAGTATCAGCTACCACAACCTGTGGCATCTGCCTTTACTTTTTAAATGCAAATGCATTTTTTAGTTGCGGCATGTCAGGCGTCTCTCGGTACCCGCGCGCTAGAGGTGCATCTCTCCGCTCCCACTGCTCGCCCATTATAACAGCTGCAGGCGCGCGCGCTTGTCCTCGCCCCTAGCAAGCGGATCGGGAGGAGTAGCGGAGAGGAAGAGCGGGCGGTGGCTTGTGAGGGCGCTCACATCGGGGGAGCTCCGCCGAGCTTCCACGTGTGTGGAGAGTGTATAAAAGAGGGAAGGTGCAGTACTTCTCCATTCCTTTTCTCGCCACTCAATCTCTCTTTTCCATGCAGCCCACTCTCCCGTCCGCTCGCTCGTACGTATATTATTGAGGGAAGCACGCGCCTTACCCTCGATTGTCACTGGGTCATGACTCACTATTCCTACTGGGAGGGGGAGCAATTATTTCGACCTGTCAGAGGCAGACAGACAGAGAGAAAGAGATAGACTACATATGGATATAGATAGATAGATAGATAGATAGATAGATAGATAGATAGATAGATAGATAGATAGATAGATATTATATATAGATGGTGATAATATAGAAAATTGATCGATCCCACGTACAGTGGGAATCAATGATATGCGAAGAACGAATGAGAAAGGTTGATATATCACTTTGAAATCAGCACAGCGTTATGACGCGGACGTAAACTACGCCGTCCATAACTTCCATGTCACGATTATTATGTATGGATGGGTCATTTACCTTCGTCGTCTATTCATGTCACGTAATGAATAGATGTATGTATGAATGGAAATAACTTCATTTATACGTCCTGTACAGGGTGTAGCCATCTGCGTGGCTAATCTCAAGTTGGGACTGGAAGGTCGAACCTCCTAGTCCTGTGATGAGTGTACTGGACAGCCAGGACTTGGGGGTAAGGTCGTGAGACACACTAAACCGTTCCCGGTAAATTAATTCCATGGCCAAGCGACCCACACTTCCAGAGCATACGCTCAAGCATGTATACTTCTTTCTTGCATGCCTTGCAAACAACACCCATATCTTTTATATCGTACCATTCTTTTGCTTGTGCCGGTGAGTAATAAGACTGTGTTCGTAATTGTCTAAGTGTGACCGCTTGTGCTCTGTTTAGTCTACTGTGAGGGGCTGTAAACTCTCTGCTTTTCAGGTAGTGATGTTTAGTAAATTCATTATATGTCATGGGCGTATCCCGTTGTAGATTTTCGAATCGAGCAGAATCAAAGCCATGTGTAAAAGTGGCCCGGTCTATAAGTTCGCGGGCAATGCTATTGGCCGATTCATTTGGATTCATGGAATGTCATCCAGTGATCCAAGGTGCGCTGGGAACCAATATATTTATTGTGTTTCAATACCAAATTTTCAGATATACCACATATATTTCACATATACTTCACATATAGCTTCACATACACCCAATTTAGTATATGTGAAGCTAGCGAAATGGCCATGAGCGCATCATGAGTGTGGTATGTTGTCATGCTCTTACATGACATGCATGTCATGATTATCATGTCTGCACAAGTCATATACCGCCGTCATCCATTAATGTCATGTAACACGAAAATTCATGTATCCAAACCTAGCGAAATGACCGTGAGCGCACTATAAGCGAAGCATGTAGTCATGTTTTACTTCGCACGCATTTAATGATTATCATGTTCGGACGTGTTATTTCTCATCATCGTCTGTTTGGACGTGTTATTTCTCTCCATCGTCCATTCGCGTCCCTAAATGCCAAATGGAGCATATGTGAAGCTAGTGAAAGAGTCGCAAGTGTATCATAAGCGTGGCTTATAGTTATGTTGTTACATGACACGCGTGTCATCATTTCCTTGTTAGAGTCTGTCGCTTGTGTTCGCCATCCAGTCATGTCATATCATACCAGTTTTTCAACACGTCATGTCAATCAAACCACCGCAAGAGCAGCAAGACCATGAATGAAATATAAATCTTGAGATGACATACATGTCATAATTTTCATTTTATGACTGGTAACTTATGCTTGTCATACAGTCATGTTATGCGAAACCAATTTTGGTATCAATACAGTCATCGAAACGACACGGAGAGCTAAAGTCGTAGGCGGCTGGGTAGATAGATAGATAGATAGATAGATAGATAGATAGATAGATAGATAGATAGATAGATAGATAGATAGATAGATAGATAGATAGATAGATAGATAGATAGATAGATAGATAGATAGATAGATAGATACGCTCAAAGTCGCCGAAGTTCGCTAAGAAATGCTTCGCATTTATTACTGAGTGGGTGATAGCTTGTCCTGTAGAACACTTCACCTTAGAGGTTCGAATAGTAGTGAACTGGTGAGACGCGGCCAACGTTGGACGCAGCTTGCACATGTGTTGTCTGATTATTTTTCAAATGCGAAGCATTTTTTTTGCGTACTGCAAGCACTTTTGGCGTCTATCTTTGTATCTTTTTATCTAGACGTTTATGTCTGGGTGCTCTCGTGATCACCCCCTAACATGTCGTGAACTAAAGTTAGTACGAGAGGGTAAGATGGTTTGACGAACATGACGCACTGGTCAATACTTGAATAATGTCACAATCCCGTCGCGTACGTCGTCAAACACTTCCCGTCAAAAAGCGGCATATATATGAAGGCGGGTCTACCCAGGAACGAAAAAAACACACATGGGCAATTTTAACGCGTGAGTGTTAAGAAAAAAGTGACTTCGTAGCGTCGACCCAACAAAGAATAAATGTCAGGTTCCTAGCTGGAATTCAACCCAGGGATTCAGCGTGGCAATGAAGCATTTACCACAGAGCTATATACGCCAGGTTTCGGAACTGATTTTCAAATAGAAGGTAATGTTCATGAAAAGTTGATAGCGGTTGCAGTGCTCGCTAACCGATTTTATGAATTTTACACATGCACTCGTTTCATACAGCCGTAACGTCGGGTTAACGTCAATTGCAGTTAAGTTTCGTGCGCTGAAGTTGATTTATGTAGCAGAGTCCAGGGCGAATATCAGCGCTTCATAGCTCATCGCTCGTGGTGTTTTACTAATACGCCTGTTTTGTTGGCATCGTTGCGCAAGTGCAAACAACTGGTTATATAAGGATCTGCAACTTTCCAAAGTTCAACATATGTCTGTGCGTGCAACATTTGCAGATATATTTAGCGTCATTTTATGACGTGTCACTAAGTTTAAAAAAAGGCAACACTGTCTCCTGACAGTGTTACAGCGACCCTGACTTTGCATCTTCTGCGCCACGCACATGGCACAAGGGAGTTTGTCGATGTAAACCATGGAATGAGTGTTTTCGTCGAACAGGGGGAGGGGGTTATTAAAGAAACCGAGGATAGAGGGAGGACCATCTATAAAAAGAAAACTGATTTACCAGACGGCTTGCCGCTTAATGTAGGTATGTATGTGCTCGAGGATAATACAAGCTGAAACTCGGTGAAAATGCGGAATATTCGGCTATGAGAGGCATAATTCAGAAGGCATCAAGCACTGGCAACGATCAGAGAGATAGAAGAACAATGCTGCACCTGTCCTGCAATCAGAGAGCACTGAACACCTTTGGCCCTTGGTCTCGTCGGACAACGACATCGCAATGAAAGGGCCACTCACCAGGTTTGACAATTTTGAGCTGACAAGCGCAATGCGTAGACAAGGCGCTCATGATCACGTCTGCCGAAATTCGCAACGTTACGCGCCACTGAAATCGGTCAAATTTCAAGATGAACACTGCTCCCCCTTCCTTCGGTGGGCGCGCGCCCAGAAATGAGGGCATGACGTGCGCGTATGAATGGTCCTACGTACACGGCAATGCAGTGACGTTGGTTCTCTACGTAGACGACTCTGCTCTGACGTTGCAAACAGTGACACGTGAAATGGCGAAAATTATTTAACATGGCATGCGTAATTTATGTAATTCGTTGCTTGAAGAGATCAATAAAACTCTGGATAAATAATGAGACACAATAAGGGAATGTGAGCGTCTATTTTTTATTGTTCGCCTGCGAATTGCAACGAGATGCGGGGCTAATGTGTTGGCGTTTCGCATGCGTTCGTTTCCCCGGGGTGAGCGCATGGAGCAGACGACCGCCGTGGAACGCTCCTACGCGTTCGCGCACTCATTGTGCTCATCTATGCTGCCACGTCTATGGCTGTGTTCCAATTCTTAGACAGCACGTAGAGTCTACACAGACTGCTTAGAAGACTGCACCGAGCACATGCTGTCCGAGAATCGGAACACTTCCGGACGGCTGGATGGATGGATGTATGGATTGATATGGCTGTACCCTTTAGATTGGGCGGTGGCTATAACGCCACCAAGCTGTCATACTTAGTGAACCAAAAACCTGATTTATTTTTTCTTTTAAATAGAGAGGTTGAGGACTCGTACTTTGCAGTGAAGGGTTTAATTTTCACTCGTGCTTTGACTTTAGCCACCAATCAGATAACCTCCTTCTAGTTAATTCTACCCGCTTAAAGTCTTTTTTGCCACCCATGTCCCTAAGCCCCAGTACTTTGGAAAACTCTGCGCCATCATCCTGAACTATAGGGTTAAGCCATTTACAGAACATTATCAAATGTTCAGCAGTTTCCTCTTCTCCTCCGCACGCACTGCATACCTTGTCTACCCCTTCGTATTTGGCCCGATATGTCTTGGTTCGCAATACTCCCGTCCTGGCCTCAAACAGTAGAGAACTACCCCGAGTATTATCATAGATTCTTTACTTGGCTATTTCTTGCTTAAAAGTTCGATAGATCTCAAGTGCAGACTTCTTAATCATGCCAATTCTCCACATATCGGTCTCAGCTTCCTTCACCTTCTTCTTCACCGATAACTCTTTTTGGTTTGGCCCCCTGCTGTTTTATAAGTATTTACCAGTCAATTTTCTGGTGCGCTTCCTCCATTTTGTTCATTTTGTATCCACATTCTTTATGTACAAGTAGCTGAATACCTTCCTATATAGCCCAACGCTCCTCCCCCATTTATCTCAATCGCTTCTCAAATTTTATCTTGCTGCTAGCTTCCCTTCCCTCAAATGATGTCCATCCTATATCACCTTTTACTCCCTGATTCGGTGTATTCCTGTGAGCTTCTAAGGCAAGCCTACATATTTCACGTTGCTTGATTTCTAATCTTGCTTGAACTTCTGATCTCATGCACAAGACTGCATTGCCGAACGCCAGACCAGGAACCATCACCTCTTTCCATATTCCTCTCACAACATCGTACATAATGTAATTCCACAGTGCCCTGTTGTTCAACACCACTGCATTCCTGTTACCTTTAGTCGTCAAGTATATTTCGTGTTCCCTTAGGTACTGGGCCCCATTGCTTATCCACACGCCCAGATATTTGTATTTATCTGTTATCTCTAGTGTGACCTCCTGTATTCTAAGCTCACTACCTTCATTATCATTAAAAATCATGACTGCTGATTTTTCCTTATTGAATCTGAAATCTAACCTATCTCCCTCATAATCGCAGATGTCCATCGATCTCTGCAAATCTTTCTTGTTGTCGGCCGTTAGCACTATATCATCAGCGTACATCAATGCTGGTAGTGCCTTTTCAATGAGTTTTCCTTGTTTCACGAAAGAGAGGTTGAAGCCCAGTTTACTTCCCTCTAATTTGGCATCGAATCCTTGTAGATACATTATGAATAACAAGGGTGACAGAGGACACCCCTGCCTATGCCCCCGTTTTACCTCTGCAGGCTTGGATGCCTGTTTTCCCCACTTAATAACTGTATGGTTACCTTTATAGATATCCTTTAAAAGATGAGTGACTCCATCTTGCACACCTGGTGTGTCCAGTATTCCCCACAAGTCCTCTTGAACCACGCTATCGTACGCTCCCTTGATATCCAAAAATGCTAGCCACAGGGGCCTTAGTTTTTTTTCTGCTCTTTCAATATACTGCGTCAGTGAGAACAGATTGTCTTCCAACCTCCTGTGTTTTCGAAACCCAATTTGCAGTTCCCCCAGCACCCCCTCATCCTCTGTTCATGCCTGCAGTCTTTCCTTTATAATGTGCATCGCGAGCATGTATACCACTGATGTCACTGTTATATGACGGCAGTTGTTTATGTCAGCTTTGTCCCCCTTTCCTTTATATCTATCTATCTATCTATCTATCTATCTATCTATCTATCTGTCTATCTATCTATCTATCTCTATCTATCTATCTATCTATCTATCTATCTATCCGTCTGTCTGTCTGTCTGTCTGTCTGTCTGTCTGTCTGTCTGTCTGTCTGTCTGTCTGTCTGTCTGTCTGTCTGTCTGTCTGTCTGAATGCCTACACCTGGGTGCTCTCACAATCACGTCCTTAACTTGGTGAAGACCTAAATTGGCTTGGCAGAGTAAGAGGCTTTGATGAATATGACAGTCTGGACATGACATGAATAACGGGAAAATCCTGCCGAGTACGTCATCAAACCCTTTTCTACAGACACGTGTGACACATACGTGTGTGCAATGGTTTAAGGTATTTGAGCATGCACCATAGGTAATCGACAGTTTATGTCTACCCATCATCGTCATCATCGCCCGACTACGTTTACTGCAGGGCGAAGGCCTGCAGTGAACCGTCATCAACCCGGTTATACCTGCAATTTTTTAAATCTTATCAGCCCACCTAACTTTTTGTCTCCCCTTCGTGCGTATGCCTTTTTTTGAAATCCCGTCAGCTACCCTTAATGGCCGGTTATCTTGGCCACGTGCAACGTGCCCGCCCAAGCCTATTTCTTCTTCTTCATTTCAACTATGATATCCTTAACACCGGTTTGTTCCCTGATCGACTCTCCTCTCTTCTTGTCTCTTAAGGTTACAGCTATCATTCTACTTTCCATCGCTCACCACGTCATCCTCAACTTAAGCTGAACCCTCTTTGTAGGCCTCCATGTTCCTGCTCCCTAGGTAAGTACCGGCAAAGTGCAGCTGTTATATTCCTTCCTCTCTAGGGTTAGTGGCAGACTACCATTCATGATTTGAGAATGCTTGCCGAATGTGATCCACCCCACTCTTATTCTTCTAGTTATTTCATTCTCATGGTTTGGTTTCGCGGTCACTACCTGTCCTAGGTATACATGTTTCCAACTTCCAGCGTCTTTGCAGCTATCGCAAAGTGCTGTTTTCTGCTGAGACTGTTGCACATTACTTCAGTTTTGTGCCTACTAATTTTTGGACCTACTTTCCTACTTTGCAGTTCAGTAATCTTGAGCTGCAATTCGTCCTCTGAATTACTCATCAAGGTAATATCATCAGCGAATCACAGGCTACCAAGATACTCTCCATTAACTTTTACCCCTAACTCTTCTCAATCTAGGGCCCCGAAAACCTCCTGTAAATACGCGATGAATAGCATCGTAAAGATCATGAGATGCCTAACCAGGAACAGTGAAAACTGACATTGGCAATATTAACGCGTAAAAAGTGGCATCAGTAGCGTTGGCACGACGAATGCAATGAATAAATGGCAGGGTTCCAGCAGGAATCGTATCCAAGAATTTAGCATGGCAATCAAGTATTCTAGCACTGAGTTACTCCACGTCCCAGAACTGCTTTTGAAAAAAGACCCCAATGTTTTTTTTTTGACACTACAAAGGAAAGACGAATATTATCGCAAAATAAATTACTCTTTTACAATGCTACAATCTGAACGCTGGCGGCGAGAAGACGCTTCGTAATCGAGAACCCACGCAAAAAGAAAATGTGGGTGGTGACGCCCCTACGAACTCCTCCCCCCCCCCAATCGTCGTGACTCATGACGTTATAGATTTTTACAGCATCTAGACTCCCGCTAGGGGGCCAGACAATGCTGGTCTGCCTCGCACGGGCTCCGTATTCTACGAAGTTTTTCTTGAAGCAAGACTGCTTTTTTGGTTCCAACAGTGGTCTGCTTTGAACTTTAGCAAGTTGCCGATGCTGCTGGTGAGTACCTCAGACCTCTTTCTTTTTGAGGAGCTTTGCAAACTTCAACTCTTGCTGAGCGGGGGAACGCCGCCTCGTTAGCCTTAACGCCACCGTCACTGGCGTTGCGCTCACTTCAACGCGCGTGCACAAGTTCATTCGGCAAAGCAATGACATACAAGTTGTGTGGTACGGATCTACCTGCCACAAAATTCAACCCAGAAGAATCGAGTGTAGTCCTGAATGCCCGACAATGCTCATCTCGACAGCAGTCAAGTAACGCAGTCAAGTGAAGCGGCGTCAGCTGACGAAACGCCCGCACGCAAAACAGAATCAGCACCCAGCGTTTCCTTAAAGCTCGACGACACAGCTGTGGCACACCCTCGCTTAAAACGACTGCCATGGTTGCCAGTCGATGACTTCAAGATCCTCTTTCATCCGAGTGCGGGCGTAGATCTGATCCAATACAACAATGGAGAGCTACGAGCGGCTGTAGTCACCAACAGCGGACTGCACTCTGTGGTTGCCGATGAAGATCTTGTGTGCACCAATCTGGCTAAGAATATTTTCACTGTGTCCACTTCTTGCTCCGTCCGAGTTGACAACTATGCAAAAATACGAGAACTCACGCTACGTGGTAAAAAACTGGGATTTCATGCGTTCATAACTCCCCCCGACGGAACACGAGCAGGGATCATCTACGGCGCTTGGAATGATGAATCACCTCTGAACTTGCTTCAAGAATTACGTCAGGCGAATCCCCTTCTGCCAATAGTGCAAGCAAGGGACATGGGGCGTACCTCACGCTCAGTGCTCATTCAATTCATGGCTGAGCAGCTTCCTTCATCAGTCAAGATGTTTGGTATCCTCTACACCGTTTTCAACTTTCGGCCGAAAGTGGAAGCGTGCGTAAACTGCAGACAAGTAGGCACCCGACGAGATGCCAAATTGCCTCACTTGCTCTTTGCCTTTGAAAAATCTTGCCTTTGCCTTTGCCTTTCCACTTGTCTTTGCCAAACCGCCTCACTTGCTCAAGCTTCGGACAGAAACATACGGAGGACTATCCCTGCACTCCGCAGTGCGTCATCTGTGGGGACGTTCACAAGATGGGCGACAGGGCATGCAAGCAACGCTTTAAGCGTGGCTTTAGCCGTCTCTCTCGGCCACGACAAATGCCGCAACAAGAGCGCCAGCAGGAGCAGCCCGAGTTCCAGCTCGAGAAAGAGTTTCTTTCAAGCAACGACGATAGAAATCGTAGTAGCAGAAGCAAGAGTCCTGGACGAAACCGTAGCAGCAGATACAAGAGTCTTGGACGAAACCGCGGCAGCAAAAGCAAAAGCCCTGGACGAAGTGCATCACAAAGCCGCGAATTCGGCACCAAACCCGAAAAGGTGAGCTGGGCAAAGCAAGCCTCCTGCTCCTGTTGTATGCTCTCTGACGCTAAGGAAAATTCTAAAACTCAGGAGACTATCGAACGTCTAATGCGAGAGAATCAAAAGTTAAAGCAACAATTGGCTCTGGTTCTGGAACGTTTAGGTACACTTACAGCTGTCCCACCTACGTCTTCTCCATCCTTATTCATCTTCCTCTATATCATAGAGCCTGTCCTGTCCTCTATCATATTAGCTTGAAAACTCCTCGGATATCAAGCTGTACATTCGCATAATAGCTCCCCATGGGCTACCACATATATACACATGAATATCTCGTTTATAGCGCATGATCTCTCCGATCTTTACAGTGACTGCCTTCTTCATGAACTTCTCCCGCGTCGTACAGGACAAGGCACATACTTTATTTTGAATATTTATTTTCATCCTATAGATGGCCTCACTGCTGTTTTTGAAGCAATTGATAGGGCCATCCAAATAGCAAACTCTGCTCCCATAGTTGTAACGAAGGATATTAATGCCCCGTACGTAGATTAGTGTTACAGGAGAAACACTCGGAAGGACACCAGCCTTTTTCAATACATTCAGCGAAACAGGTTCACTCCAGTGACTGACTGTATGCTACCAACAGAACTGGCAACAGTGTGAGCAGAGATACCACCCCTGACCCTTCTTTCATAAAAAACGTGCGACAAGCTAACTGGACACACAATGGGGTCAACCTCGGCAGTGATCATTACATCCTAACAATTGCACTTTCCCATGCCAATTTTCGTCCACTGTTTAATTTAATATCTATTGTTGACTAGGACAAATTTCGCGAAACTCCGAGACCAAAACTCTGAAAAAAATTCAAGACCACAAAGACCGGGCGTCTCAACTTAAACAGGATGTAGCTCTTAGCGATAAGGTAGCCCCAGGAGCACATATCCGCGATCCAGTAGACAGCAGGCTACTCCACCTGCGAGAGGCCTATCAGAGCTTGGAGAAACGATGGCTCAAGCAAAAATATAATCGCAAACTAAAGTGCAAAATGGCACAAACACTTCAGCTTGTAACTGAACAAGCGGCCAAACTTTCATCGTAGCAATGGAACCAGATATGTAACCGACTCGACGGCACTCTACATATGAAGAACTCTTGGTCTCTTCTTTACCATATGTAAGACCCATGCTCCTTGCGATGTGAAAGTACTAAGCGAATTACGAAACTCTTATTTGAAATAGAAAAACAAGGGCAAGACGTTTAAACTGCTCTTGAAACTACGTATTTCCCTGGCCCAAGGCGAGAATCGTTACCTACCTACAATGGAGCTCCCAATCCAGACTTGGATGCACCAATTGCAGAGGCGGAAGTTTGGACTGTACTAAGCAAACTTCGCGCCACATCCGCTCCAGGACTAGATGGAATTACTAACAAGACACTCCGAAATGTAGACTCCACGTCTGTGGCCGCTCTTACCGATTACATGAATCAACAATGGCAGCAGGGCACGCTGCCCAAGGAATGGAAATCAGCTAAGGTGACTTTCACACCCAAACATAATAAGCCGTTAGACCTCAATAATTTGAGACCAATCTCTCTTCATGTACAGGAAAACTGTTGAAGCATGTATTTCTCAATCGTCTTAATCGCTACATGGGACAAGAAAAACTGTTTCCCTCCACCATGTGCGGCTTCCGAGCGGGACTCTCCACTCAGGATGTCATGCTGCAGCTTAAGAAGGACGTGCTAAATCCTACTTTTCCACACATCACCAGAGCCATCCTTGCATTGGACCTGACTAAGGCTTTTGATAATGTTTCTCACTCCTCGATTTTACAATCTCTTAGTGAACTAAACGTAGGCTCTCGCACGCACAGGTATGTCTCTGCCTTTCTCAGCAATAGGTCCGTCTGCCTACATTTGGGCACTTTCAAAACCGATCCCTTCATGCTAGGTAGCAAGGGAATGCCCCAGGGATCGGTTTTGTCCCCGTTCCTTTTTAATGTTACTCTCATACCGCTAGCGCGGGAACTTGCCAAACTTTCTTCCATCAATCACTCCTTGTACGCGGATGACATCACCATCTGGGTCAATACTGGCAACCATGGCGAAATCGAATCGAAGCTTCAGTTGGCCGCTGACATTGTTGTTAAACACGCCAACAATATTGGGCTCACCTGCTCGGCGGCTAAATCGGAACTCCTAGTACTTGGACTTTCAAAAGCAAGATACATGTCACATTCAAGTCATGCTTGATGACACCCCTATTCGCAGGGTCAATAAAATCAATATTTTAGGCCTTAATATTTCCGACAATGGCTCGAACGCTGACGCCATAAAGTTAATCCGCACCTCAGTTCAAAATACAGCTTCCCTCATTAAGCGCATATCCAATCGTCATCGCAGCATGAGGGAAGCAGACACACGCCGCCTCATACAGGCCTTTTGCCTATGCAGAATTACCTATTCTATCCCCTACCTCTATCTCTCACTTACGGAGATCGAGCAACTCAACAGACTCATTCGTAATGCCTATAAAACTGCGCTCCATCTCCCTAAATCAACAGCCACGAATAAATTACTTCAACTTGGGGTGCACAACACTCTCGGGGAGCTTGTAGAGGCGCACCTTTTCAGCCAATATCAAAGACCATCACTCACAGGAACAGGACAGGTATTCCTGCGCCGGCTTAGAATCAACCTTCCTGGTCACACCACGGCCACGCACGCAGTTCCCGTCACTGTTAGCAGCAACCTATTAATCTCGCCACTCCCCAAAAATACTCACCCAGAACATAATCGGGCGCGATGGGAAGCTCGAGCTAAGTCCCTTCAGAAGCGCTTCCCTCCTAATTCTCCCGCAGTCTATGCAGACGCGGCCGAATATGTAGATCGTCGAGCTTTCGCGGTAGCCGTTGTAGACGGATTTCAAAAACTGGTCGCTAGTGCGTCCCTTCCAAATTCGACAGAATCCCTGGAAGCAGAAGAGAAGGCAATTGCTTCAGCCATTGTTCAGTCCTCCGCTGAGTGTATTTTTTCTGATTCAAAAACTGCAACTCGTAATTTCACCACTTTCCGAATTCATTCTCCGGCTGCTGAAGTTCTTGAATCGTCTCCTCTACCTGATCGCCTACTCACCCTCCTCTGGGCCCCTGCGCACTGTGGACACCCAGGCAACACGGCCGCTCACACCCAAGCCCGAGCACTCGCCAACCGGGCTCACAGCGACCTGCCTTCGCTTCGAGGTGCCAGGGATCGACTCCTCAGCTAGCATGATCTCACGCTATTTTACCATAATTCCCACCTAACGTATTCCCCAACCACATAAATCTCTTCCCAGAAGTGACCAGGCTTTCTGGCGCAGACTTCAAACGGCCACAGTGACGACTCTTTTTCTTCTCTTCGTTTTTACACATGGCGAAACCACGCCTCATTGCAACTTATGTCCTAACACCAGAGCTGACTTTAGCACATATTTCTGAATTGTCCAAACCCAAGCCTCCGTGGCAAGGATCAGAACGCCAGGGGTGATGGGAGGCTGCTCTGCGCAGCTCCCAACCAGGGTTACAGCTCCGGACAGTGAGTAGGACCAGAAGGGTAGCCGAAGCACAGCATTGTCCGACCACCTAGAGCGGCCCGAAGGCTCGTCGTCATCCTGACTCCCCCCCCCCCTACCACCCCCCTCCAATGATTCCTTCGTGAATCAATAAAGTTGCTTACCTACCTACCTACCTACCTACCTAACTACCTACCTACCTACCTACCTACCTACCTACCTACCTACCTACCTACCTACCTACCTACCTACCTACCTACCTACCTACCTACCTACCTACCTACCTACCTACCTACCTACCTACCTACCTACCTACCTACCTACAGCATCTAATTTGCAGTGTCTACGTTGTTCCTAATAGGCAAATATCGATATTTTACAGCGTTTACGTTGTTCTTAATATGTAAATAAGCATCACATCCTCATTGAGGAGGCCAAAGATTTAGCATACAATGTTTCAGGAAAGTGTGCTGAGCCAAAGTAGCCGAAAACATTTCGAAATCCGTGGCATCGCGTGCAGAAATTCATAGGCGAAGTTTAAAAATAAAACTTTCTCCTTGACTTTCTCTTCCAATATTGAGTCAATAATGACGGGAATGACGACAGTAAAGTTTTCACAGAATAACTTATTAGTCTAAACTGATTCGTTCTCTCCCTTTACAGTCTCTTTAACAAGCACTCGTTCAATTAGGTGTTGCCTATTAAGTCCTTCAATACGTTTAGGTTTTGTGACACAAAGTCAATGGTTTACGCAAGTTTCACGTTAGCACGGTGGAAAGTTGGGCAAGTTGGTAAGAGTTCCTATCGGTCGAACTGCATGGCAAGATGAGACGCAAAGAAAGAAGTAAGACAAACGAGCACAGTTCGTCTTGCTTCTTCCTTTTCTCGCCCCACAGGGCAGTTTGACCAAAATTTTCGTGATTCTTTGGATTGTCAAAAGATGGCGTACTGTTCGTCCCAGTTGCTGTTGTTCTCCTTCTGACTACATTCGCCACATGACACGGCGCCCGTTCAAAGAGGCGCGGACGGCGTCGGCGAGTCTCCTGGCAGCATACTCTTGCGCTGTAGCGATGGGATAAGGGAGAGCTTTCGCTTATCTGCTGCTCATCACCAGCTGCTTGCTGGCGCCAGCCTGTCGGCCTTACTATCTCGTCCTGTAGCGCGTGCAATCTCGCGCGCTTTCAATGGGAGTGACCAAAACAAGAACTGCGCGCGAACCTTGTTTTGTTTTCTCTGACGAACGCATATGCGCGTAGCCCCGGCGCTGCCTCGAACTGCGGCCTTTGACTCGGAGGCCCATGACACTGTTTCACAATGCGCTATCGGTGCCACTGACCGCTCGCTCTGCGCACGTGAGCCGGCGCAGAGGCGCCAACATGCCGGAATTCGGACCGTGACCGAGTGTGACTTCGCGAAGAGGCCTAAAGACATCACAGAGATGTGATACGACGGAAATGGGTTTTCGAAACACGCTGTTATGGTAAACTCAATTTGACTTCATGACTTTTTTAACATACCCGTAAATGTAAGTAGACAGATGTCATTGCAGTACGCCCGCGTTCTCTAACTTAACAGTGCCACACCTTAACCGCTATATGCTACCACAGCGAACAAAGGTTGATTGGGCTTTGGTCACTGTGGTCACCTAGAACTACAATTTCCTGCCTTGTTGGTATGGGCGCTGCTCTTACATGCAAGCTATACTGTCGTTTGTTTGTTTTTGTAATTCATACCTACAATCGGTGACACAATATCTTTAGAAAGGCTTATTTACACCAGGCTTTTTTCAAGCTTCTCTTCAAAATATCCAAAGTATACCGTACTAAATACTATATTGAGACATCTACTCTTCTCGATATTGTAGCGAACACCTCAGGTATACAGCCTGAATATAGCTCTGATTGCCTGTCATGCATTAGTATAAGACTATTTGAAGAAAAAAGACATGTTTTTAAAAGCGAAGCATTCTTTAGTGAACTTCGGCGACTTTGAGCGTATGTATCTATTTATCTATCTAGCTTCTTACGTTTGAGTGCTCTCGTGGTCACCCCCTTAATTTGGCATGAGCAAAATTAGCATGGGATGGTAAGATGATTTGACGAATATTACGTGCTGGTCAAAACAGGAACAAAGTCCCAACCCCATCGCGTACGTCGTCAAACACTTTCAGCCAGACATTGGCACATACCCACAAGCGGGTATGTGCCGCTGATAGGCGGGTATGTGCCGCAGGTGATTGACACTTAGTATCTACCCAGGAACGACAAAAATACGCAAGGGCAATTTTAACACGTGAGCATTAAGCAATACCTGACATCGCTAGCGTCGACCCAACGAAAACAGAATAAATGTCGGGGTTTCAGCTGGAATCAAACCAAAGAATTCTGCGTGGCAATGAAGCATTCTACCACAGAGCTACGCCAGGTTTCGGAACTAGTTTTCAAACAGATGCTAATCTTCGGGAAACGTAAATAGCGATTGCAGTGCTGCCTGCCCAATTTTATAAACATTACATACGTACTCCTTTGATACAGCTGTCACGCCGAGTTAACGTCATTTGCGGTTTGGTGCCATACGCTGAAGTTTATTTATGTAGCAGTGTCCAAAGCCAGCATCTTTGCGAGCATTAGCGCTTCATATTAGCTTTTGGGGTTGCTAATACGCATATTCCAGTTGGCATTGTTGCGGAAGTGCAAACAGCTGGTTATATAAACATCTACAAGTCTTCAGCATATGTCGGTTCGTGCAACATTTGTACATATATTTAGCGTCCTTTCAAGAAGTGTCGCTCAATAAAAGAAATTGCAACACGGTCACCTTCTCTCCGCATGCTTCGCATAACGTCGATTCTCAAGTAGGTGGGATTTGCCGAATTTTTTTCCTTCCCAGTCGATTGTATCAATACACTCTCAGAAATGATTGAATAAAATGGGTGTCCTTTTTTCCCACAATAATAATAGTCGTCTGTCTTGTGTTTCTTTCCTCGCACTATGGGTGCGCATCCGGCACATTCAGCTTACGAACGACATGCGTGTTATCGGCTTGATTTGACATTCTTGATGGGAAAGTGGCCAGCGGTGAGTTTTCAAGAAAAGAGGAGCAAGAGAAGCCGTATGACGATTGTTGTGGTGGGGCAAACAGAAACCCTTTTTAATCGATCATTTTTGGAGTGCATGCCTTCGAACGCTCTTGGCACCTAAAGTGGTTTTACATTGCCTTGGTGATTGACCAATCTCCGACCACGCGATGGACATCGGCACTTGTATTTGAGTACGTGGAAAGCCATGGTGATGCCCCACCGCGGTGGTCTAGTGGCTGAGGTACTCGGCTGCTGACCCGCAGGGCGCGGGATCTTATCCCAGCTGCGGCGGCTGCATTTCCGATGAAGGCGGAAATGTTGTAGGCCCGTGTGCTCAGAATTGGCTGCACGTTAAAGAACCCCAGGTGGTCGAAATTTTTGGAGCCCTCCACTACGGCGTCTCTGATAATCATATGGTGGTTTTCGGCCGGTAAACTTCACATATTTATCTAAGCCATGGTAATCTAAGGGTTATGGTGCTCAACTGCTGATCCAAAGATGGCGGGATCGATTCGCGTCCATGGCCACCACATTTCCATGGAGGCTGTATTCTTAAATTGAGTGCATTTTAAAGAATATCAGTCGGTCAAAATGTCGGGAGCCCTCTATTACGGCGTCCACATTACCGTATAGTGGTTTTGGGATGCAAAATCAAAACAGTAATAATTATTATTCGAGTGCATGAGGAAGTTTTCTTCAAGTACAGATTCACGCTACTGCACGTTGAAATTCGTAAAAAAAAGTCGCGTTTGCGAGCGCATTCCTGCGGGGTAAAGCAACGACATGAACAGTTATAGTACGTAGGAATAAATATTTATTAGACATATATAAAATTGTATAGTCAGCACTGCACCACTGTATCCAATATTAGCCTCCACTAGTCAATATATCAATGCGTGTCCATGAGATTTAGTTTCATGTATTATAATTTCAGCCGCAGACATGCAAGCAGTTCTCTGCGCAGACCATGCGGCCATGTTTGAGAAGCTTCGCGATAGTTCAAGATCATTCTATTCAGATTTCACACTGAACACGATAATAATGATGGTAGTGATGTCTACCCATTTATTCAAATGAGAAAAAATTGGCAGATGCCACGTACAGTTTTGAACGATTATATGCCAGGAACGAATGAGTAATGCTGATATGTCACTCTAAAATCAGCACAATTAACGTTACGAGGCGGACGTCAATTATGCCGTACATGACTTTCATATCATAATTATTATGTTTGGACGTGTCATTTACCTTCGTCGTTCATTCACACCACGTAATACCAAATTTGGTATATGTGGAACTAGCGAAACGGCCGCGAGCACGCATTGAGCGTCGCATATATTTGTTTGACCCAACACGCATTTTATTATTTTCAGGTTTGGTCGTGTCTTTTATTTTCGCCGTCTATTCACGTCACGTGATATCAAATTTGGTATATGTGGAGCTAGCAAAACGGCTGGAAATGCGCTATGAGCGTAGCATGTAGTCATGTTTTGCATGACACGCATACCATGGTTATCATGTTTGGACATTTCATTTAGCTTCGTCGTCTGTTCGCGTCCAGAGGTACCAAATTTGTTATATGTGAAGCTAGCGAAACGGCTGCGAGCACATTATTAGTGTGGCATGTAGTAATAATGCTACACGACACGCGTGTCATGATTATCATGTTTGAACGTGTTATTTATTTTCTTTGTTTGTTCGCGTCATGTAATGCAAAATTTGGTATATGTAAAGCAAGCGAACAGGCTGGGAGCGCATCATGAGCGTGACATGTAGTCATGTTGTTACATGACACGCATATCATGATTATCATGTTTGCACCAGTCACATACCCTCGTCATCCATTCACGTCCCTTGATAGCGAATGTGGTATATGTGAAGCTAGAGAAACGGCCGTGAGCGCATCATCAGCGTGGCATGTAGTCAGTATGCTATTTGACATGCATGCCATTATTTCTGTGTTAGGATCGGTCACTTCAGGTTCGCCATGCAGTCATGTCATGCAGTGCCGGTTTTGCAACATGTCGTGTGAACGAAACCACCGTAAAAGCAGCAAGACTATGAAATGTGAGTCATGACATTCATGACATGTTATGAATGTGATAATTTTCATATTATGACTAGTAACTTATGTTCATCATAGAGTCATGTTATGCCGTACCAATTTCGGTATAGATCCCATTATCCAAACGGCCAGGAGAGAGAGAGAGATAAATAGAGGAAAGGCAGGGAAGTTAACCAAGCTAGGCTTGGTTGGCTACCCTACACTTGGGTGGGGAAAAGGGAGAATTACAGAAAGGAAAGAGATAGAAATAAAAGTCTTAGGCGGATAGATAGATAGATAGATAGATAGATAGATAGATAGATAGATAGATAGATAGATAGATAGATAGATAGATAGATAGATAGATAGATAGATAGATAGATAGATAGATAGATAGATAGATAGATAGATAGATAGATACGCTCAAAGTCGCCGAAGTTCGCTAAGAAATGCTTCGCATTAAGACTGGCAGATTCCACGTGCATTGGGAATCGATGCTATGCGAAGCACGAATGAGGATTGTTGATATAACACTTTAAGATCAGCGCAACGTTACGACGACGTAATTTATGCCGTACACGCCTTCCATGTCATGATTCTCATGTTTGCGCTTGGCATTTGTGTTCGTCTTCCCTTCACGTCACGTTATGCCAAATTTGGTATATGTGAAGCTAGCGAAATGGCTTTGAGCACGCTGTGAGCGTAGCACGTAGCCATGTTTGACATGACAGGCATATAATGATTACCATGTTTGGACGCGTCATCAACCTTCGTCTATTCACGTCACGTAATACAAAATTCGGTATACGTGAAGCTGGCGATACGGCCGCGAGCTTGCTATGATCGTAGCATGTACTCTTGTTTTACGTGACACGCATATCATGATTATCATATTTGGACGTGCCTTTTACGTTCGTCGTCTATTCACGTCACCTGATACCAAATTTGGTACATGTGCCAGTAAGATGATGAGGCGGGCCAAGAGGTTGGAATCCATCGAGAACCTGTTTACAGCGCAAACACCGGAAACACAGGACAGGGAAGGAGCAAAGGGGAAATACCGCATTGACTTGCAGCTGTCCTTTACAGGAATAAATGTGAAACATGTATATATAGGTATTGGCAGCTTACATCACGACATGCGAAGAACAAGAGGTGCACCAAGGCAGTGTTGTGACACTTAGCGATAATCAAGAGTGGCCTAAATAACTAAATTCTTTTTCTACAGTGTGACGTATGGTTCACTTATGCACATGCTACCCCTGATCTGATAGGCCTCTTGTCATTTGGTAAGGATGCTTGAAGATGACGCTGGTTTTCTCAAAAATGGGACGACAACCGCATGACCTGCAATGTTCCGCTAGAAGAAGTTGCGCTACCTCTTGACGAGATAACTCGTGCTCCCTTAAACGAACAGTCGCACATCGTTTCGTTTGTCACCCGACAATGCAGTCAAATACACCGCTTTTTTCACGCATGCTATGTACTTGTTCTTGTGATTCACAGCGCATTTTCATTTGACTTGTTTGTTCTTCAGCGCATTGTCAACCATCGGGCAAATGCGACCAGCCTAATTTTTGGCGGAAAACAGAACGTCGACGCCATACCTCGAATCTACGTTCGCGTACTCGGCGCATGCGCCAGTTTGTGTACATAAGGAAAAACCGCTCTTTTTTTTGTTCATCACATGTTGTTTGAACTCCTCTGTGTTTCACGACTTTAACGCTCCCAATCATCGACTCACATACAGACGAAATGACCTTGTCAGGATACCCAGCATCTATTAAGCGTTTGACCTGGTTTTGAAAAGCAGAATCCGACTCGTGCACACAGGATTTCCTGAGCAACGCATCTAAGATTGTCTTTGCAATCATTCTCTTCACAATCTTTGAGTACAGATACTTGCAGTTTAAGATACGCTTCACTGATTTCGAGTCATATTTCCAACTCACAAGATTTTTACCGCAAGTTTGCTTTAGGCCCAGAAACTGTAGTTCGCAATTTTTACAGACTTCGTGAGTAAAGGCGAGAACCATGATGACTGAAAAACTTGAGAATTTCATCATTGTCTCAACGACTTAATGCGCTCCACGAGTGCCTAAACCCCACAATGACACGGCCCACTGTCTGAAGCTCAGACTCGAACTCGCCGTAGGCGGAGGATTCATCGGCAGCACGTTTGGCAGCTTAATTCTAGTCCGTGCGAGCATTGGGAAAGGTATATGATAGAGCCAAGAGAGCCGGTGGTCCCGACCGCGGGTGGCGCTAAGGGTTGAATGATGGGCCACGCTTCATCTACGGTCGACGACGAGAGAACAGCGCTTGCGTCACAAGGGCACACGCTCTCTCGCTGCCGACTCGCGAGGTTGTCCCGTGTGTCTATTTGTCGCGCACCGCTCTTTGTGCGCCGGGGCCGAGTGCGCAAAGCGGTTCCTGCTCTTGCCAACAATGTTGCTTCACAGAGAGTGCCCCCTTCTCCATCTCTTCTGCCTTGTGGTCGTCTCTCACTCTGAGATGGCTCCTCGTGACTTGGCCAGAAGACGCACGATGCGGATGACGCATCAGCTTGATCATGATACCAGGTATAAGTTGCAGCTCTCTTTTATTTATTTCGCTTAAGCGACCTCGTGAAACTTGGTGGCAGACGCAATATTCGGGGCCATGGGAGACCCCGAGTTTCCTGTAAATATTGCTATAGGGAGAAAGTGGCGCTGTGACGTGCTAAAGAAGCAAGAATCGCGAAGTTGCCTCTTTTTCGTCATACTAGCTTAAGAGAAACTAGGTAGGGTCTTCGCAAATAAAATGAGATTTGACAAAATTTTGAAATATAAAAGCCCCTGTCCGTGATGGATGTGGCGTTGCACTACAAGCAAGACGCCGTGGCTTCGATCACTGTTCTCGGGGGAACGGAGGGGCGGAGGGGACTACAAGAACACGCCTATGCGCAAAGATTAAATTGCTAATACAAAAATATCTGGTTGTAGTAAATAATTTAAGGCCACCCTCAGAGCCGGCCGGATAATAAATCTTGGTTCTAGCATACGCAAAGCTCCGAAATTAAGTTCTGGTAATCGAAAAAATTCACGAAGCTGGCACCAAGTCGTGCAAGACTGTGTCAAAGCCGAGGTGGTGGGCACATAATATAATACTGGCTTGGATATTACACAGTCGCTCTCTCAATTGCACACCCCTTTCGATACTACCCTGTATATGGCTATGCTCTTCCTGCTTTATCTGCCTTTTCTTAATAAATGAATTTATCTCCATTTCTGTCTCTGTAGATTTATTTCTGGGCCTTTTTATGCTGATTATACCGTATGGTGAAGTAGCTCAATTTGGACGGTGACAAAGGGTAGGATAGGATACGATACCTGCGACATTCGCAACTACGTTTAGTTAGTGGCAGTTCGGCGTGGTGCCCTAATTGAAGACAGGATGCAGTAATCAATTATATCGCCTCAAACACCAACGGTCGGAATAGAAGTCCTCAATGACTAGTTTCTGCCTTTATGATTTGTCCTCTTATAGTGTATTTCGTAGTAGTGAGTGAACGTTACCGCTTCACCGGGAATGATGCGACATGTTCTTCCACGTTGGGTACATATAGCGCCCATTGCGTTCACGCCTGCCATCGCGAAGCCATCAGGAAGCACGGCGAATGACAGGCCGTCGCTTGCCAGTTTGTCCTAAATAAACCGCCGCAACTGCAAATGCAAAGTAAACGCCTGCCAAAAGGAGAGTCGCGAAGCACGAAATAAGTCAAAACCGCAAGAGTTGAAGGGAACACATGTCTAAGCGCGCCGGCTCAAAAATACCCCGCCGTCGCCGCAGTGGCGGAGGGGGGTCCCTGTCTTCTATTTACGTGACCCGGGTGTTGACACAGCGCGGCCATGTGCGCGTCGCTCGAACCGCGGGCAGACGACGACCTCGGAGTTCGCGACCAGGAACAGCGGCCGGAGGCGAAGGCCACGTCTGATGCACGCGGCCGGAAACAGCGGGTGTGGCGGTGCGCGAACCGTCCGGGTCAAGAGTTTGAAAGGCGTGGGGCCTGTGAATGGAGCTGTTGCTAGAAAGTGCCATGGACCTTTTCCACCAATTTTACAACCTTCTAAAGAAAAAAAAGAAGCTCACTTCGCCGGAAGGGCAGATCAATAAATGTGAGAGCAACGAATTGCAGTGTTATATGAAATAAGGCGTGATTGCAGCTAACTTCCTTACGATCCGATCTGGCGTAACTCCCCGATACGCTGGCCTAGGAGAATGAAGCCTCTTTAGTCAGCGAAGCAGTTTTCGTGTTTTTTGTAGCTTAAACCTGGGGTAAGTGGTCAGAGCACAGAAAGCTTAGAGCTTTGAACCACCTCCTGATCTCTGTAAAGTTACGCATCCACACCGTTATGATCGGACTTCATAGTTCTCCGATGCAGCCCAACGACGGCACCCTTTCATGCTCCTTCACTCAGCGGATCCGGCCGGAGAATTTTGTTTCTGCTTCAGTCACGTCCGTCTGCAGTGGATGGATATGTGGGGGTTAATTAACGTCCCAAAACCACCATGTGATTATGAGAGACGCCGTAGTGGGAAGGCCCCGGAAATTTAGACCACCTAAGGTTCTTTAACGTGCACCCAAATCTGAGCACACGGGCCTACAACATTTCTGCCTCCATCGTAAGTGCAGCCACCGCAGCCGGGATTCGAACCCGCGACTTGTGGGTCAGCAGCCGAGTACCTTAACCACTGGGGGGGGGGGGGGGTCTGTCTGCAGTCGTTGCAAACTTTCACAAGCACGTAGTGACGTACCCGCGTGGACAGATGTTATCGATTTGGACTTCGTAAAGAACATGACGCGGAGGCGATGGTGATGGTGGGAACCTTCTCGGAGTGTCCATATAATTGTCATCGAAGAATGTTCATTATCACTACACACGACATGAAGTGCCGGAACGAAGTACAATGTACGGGATATATACAGTGGAGTGACATGTTTTTTCCATCGGACAACATCGACTCTTCTTTGCTGGAGCACATCGCCACGTGGCTCGGCGTCGCCTTCCTGAATGTCTACAAACAACGGGTCGGAATGTTCACGGGCGATAACTGTAACCATCAGGAGACTGCTGTCCATCTTTGGGAATATTCCCGGTTCACTATTTGTCGAAAAAATTACTTGAAACTCATTTTACAGATTTAACAATCCCCCTTTGCAGGAGAAATAGGAAAAAGTTCCGTGGGATACTGACCGAAGCCGCAGAAAAAACGCCTTGTGGTACTTGTTGCTGATATGTGAACTTGGAGGTCTAGGAGTATCGTTTTTCTCTTATTTCTGTTCTTGTTTAGTGGTATCTTCCTCTATCGTGTTTTATTGTCTTCAGTCCCTTTTCTCTGTACAATGTGGCTAGCCGGTGTAAAAACCAACAGACATCTCTGCCTTTTTATCTACTTTTACTTTACTCAATACTTCTAGCTATAATTGTTCTAGGCAGTACACCACATGATCTCGTGTTGTACTCGTAACACTTGCGAACAACTATCATTTGTACTACTTTCACTTGAGTAGTTCTAATATTTGAAATAAGATAGGATAGCTGAAACTTTCTGGAAGATTAGCTACATCAGCGAGGTTTTACATTACTTCCGCGTGACTTATATTGGCCGTTATGGTGGTTATACAACGTATATATTTTAACATTATAGTAACTAGCACCGTATTAGTTAGTGTGCAAGCCCTCATCGAAAATAAACATTTAAGAAAATGTTGTTATTTTCTGAAATAGTGCCCCACACTTATTTAGGCGAATGGCTGATTATATTATGGAGGAGACGCGATAGTCCTCGGCCGTAAACCATTTCAATTCCAGGTGTTTATTTTGTGCTTCGAAGAAAAGACACTATAGTATCACTGGTAATGACTTAATCAAACAAAAAAACTGATTTATCTACCTATAAAGGCAACCCGATGCTTCAACATACTGAAGCAAGGAGTAATGTTGTATGCTACGCTTTTATGTCCTGACTTCTCGTCCACCGCTCAGAATATGGCAGTCGCAAGAGGAAGGGGGGCGCTTTCAAGCAGCCAAATGACTGTGATGGGCTTCACTTGCTTTTTTGCGCAAGCGACACAGTGTGCCTGACGCACCTCTAAGTGCAGGTGACGTGCCATCTTCCTTGTTGCAATGATTAGTGTCAACTATTCTCCACAACTGTGACGAAACATTGTCTTCCAGCTCATGGCGACTAACGATGTTCAAAATACTTAGCCTTTTAAATGCAAAGCATTTGTGACACGTCCAAACATGATAATGACACTTCCGAACATGATATTCATGACATGCGTGTCATGACAAATGACATGTGCAAACATGATAATAATGGTATGCATGTCATGTAAAACATGACTCATGCTACGATCATAGCCTGCTCCCGGCCGTTTCGCTATCTCCTCATATACCAAGTTTCGTATCCCGTGACGCGAATAGGTGATGAAGATACATGACACGTCCAAACATGATATACACAACACGCGTGTCATGTAAAACCAGACTAGATGCTACGCCCATAGCGTGCTTGCGGCCATTTCGCTTGCTTTACATCTACCAAATTGGGTAATACGTGACGTAAATGGACGACAAACTCAAATGCCAGGCGCAAACATGATATTCATGACATGGAAGTCGTGTGCGGCATAATTTGCGTCCACCTTGTAGCGTTGTGCTGATTTTAAAGTGACATATCAACCTTCCTCATTCGTACTTCGCATGTTATTAATTCTCACTGTAGGTGGGATCTGCAAACTTTTTTTGTAGCTATTGCAGATAGAATGACGTTCGCCTGTTGTGGATGCAAGAGTCGAGCATCTGCAGAGCGTCTGTTCTCAACTTGGCGTCGAACGCCCGATTCACCTAAGCTCTTTGAAGTTGTCAAAGGGCGTGATTCTGAGACACTCACAACTTATTTTTTTTAGGTGCACCGAGAGTGCGCGAGCTGCGTGATCTATTGCGAGTGCACCGCAGTCACTGTTTTTGTATTATTTTCTTGTTACTCTCGGTTCATGCCACGGATGTCTGATCATACCAGACCTCGGTGTTTTAGCTACGCCTATAGATTTCAACATCGACCTCATTATCAGCTTGTTTTAAGTGAACTGAAGGACAGATGCACATTCTCACCAAAAAGCAGTGCAATAAAATGAGGCGGTGCGTTTCGATTAGCTATACGAAGGCGGGAAACGGGGGCGACCATTCAACTACCAATCTTTCCCCACTATGGGCGCGCTACTGCCTCCCCTGCAAGACGAACATCTGTCCCTGGTTCGCCTTGTAGTGCGTCATAGCACTTTATGCTTTGCTAGCTAGTTAGCTGTTCTCATTGCACCACTTAATCACGTACCATCGTTGATTATTTTTAGCATACATTCCGCTATTATAATTGTTCCGTTTTGCACTACGTCCTAGACCTTTGAATTGCAACGAAGCACGCACTTCTTTTGGCCGACTTCCACTGTTTCCCTCTCTCTTCGTGGGTCGAGCAAGCAGCCCGCACCTTCTGGGCTATGTAGGAATCCTTACTTAATGGGACACTCAGCAGAGGTGAGGAAGTGTTGGGAGGCCTTGTGACACAAGTGGCAGATGACTTGTTTCCGCATCTCGCGAATCAACCAGCGGGACTTCACTCTGGCTTTTCATCAAGGACGGGCGCTCCTGCTCGAGATGTTTCACAATTTGGCTCGGCCAAAAGGCGCTGCCTATGCTTTGTTTCTTCATAGCCACCCGTTGGTCGTGTAGCAAGGCACACTACAACAACGACGGTTATTTGAAGAAATTATTAAATTAAACAATCGTGAAAGTAAAATGGACTTGCGTGGGGCAATTTGATTTCAAGACCAAAACATGTCAGCACGAGAGCGGTGTGCTCACAAGCGTTTATATAGAACGCCTCGACACTTTACGTGGGGGCGTCACACAAAAGCGTATGTGAACCTTACGCCTCAAAACAATACGTCATAACTAAATTCTAGCGACATAGCAGGGGCATTTTTTAAAGAAAGCCTGTATTAATCTTAAACTTGAAATGTGCGTAGGCGATTTTGCTGCACACTAGCGTTCATCCTTGTTATGTGCACCGACATATTTTACGGTTCATTCCAGTGTAGTTTCCTGCATATATGGACCGACTCGGCCTTAGTCTCATGATAATTTGCTTGCGTTGTCGTGGGCCTACTACTGACATGAGACTGCTTTGTTGTTGACGGTCTTTATAAATCGGCATGGTTTCCTGTGAATAAACATTGAGAAATAGGCGCCTGGTCTGTCCGTTCATTTTTTCACTTCGTCTCTGTATTTCTTGCACTGTGTCTGTTTTAGGGGGCGAATTTTCCTAGATTCGAGCCATACCCGCCGTCGTCCCTCGATGACAATCACACTAATGACGATGAAGAGCAATCGGGTTCAATACCACACATACCCTTTCTGCCATACCAGCACAGCACATGCAAGGCACCCACTATACGCCATGACAACGAAGCTGATGACAATGAAGATGATGACGATGCTGATCACATACAACCGTCTGGCTTGTGTGGCATGTGACCTTTCGATACCCTCTACGATGCATTTCGTATGGCTGGAAACAACCAATAACCCCGAGGGGAACGTGCATACACCTCGTCTTCTTCAACTTCAGGCAAGATTCGATACCACAAGGCAGTAATAATAATGTAGGCAAAACTAAATTCACTACACAACACAACATACCATTTATGACCATTAAACCATGTATATAACTGTACGGCACTTTGTCACTCATTTACATGCGTGAGGGGTCAATGCAATGGGTGATTTAAGGTGACGACGAACAATCCCACTGCTCCGCTCACTCATCATCATTCACTTCGTGGATATGCCGTAATTTTAAGTGCGAAGCATTTCTTAGCGAACTTCGGCAAGTTTGGCCCTATCTATCTATCTATCTATCTATCTATCTATCTATCTATCTATCTATCTATCTATCTATCTATCTATCTATCTATCTATCTATCTATCTATCTATCTAGCTAGCTAGCTAGCTAGCTAGCTAGCTTGCCGCCTACGACTGTTAGCTCTCGTGGTTGTTTCGATAATGATATCTATACCAATACCGGTATGGCATAACATGACTGTATGACGAGCACAAGTGACTGGTCACAACAGGAAAATCATGACATGTATGTCACGAATGTCATGATTTACATTTCGTATTCTTGCTGCCCTTGCTGTGGTTTCGTTCACATGACTTCTTGGAAACTGGTGTGGTATGGCATGACAGTATGGCGCACATAAGTTACGTGAAAATCATGACATGCGATCATGTATGTCATGTAAGTCATGACTACAGGCCACGCTCAATAGGAAGGTATAGTTTACTGTTAGCGTGATAGGAGAGGTTAAGGGAATGGCGTTACCGTGCAGCTAACAACGTTCGTTGTGGACAGCGTCTTATAGTTTATCTGGATAGTGTGTACGTTGTTTACGTGCCCCAGCTTGAGCGCTGGTACCAACCTATCGGATGTTTGATAAGTTGACTGGCTGATTGATTGATTGATTGATACGTGGGGTTTTTAAACCACCATATGATTTTGAGAGACGCCGTAGTGGAGGGCTCCGGAAATTACGGGACGTGAATGAATTGCGAAGTTATATGACTGGTGCAAACATGATAATCATGAGATAGGTGATATGTAACAACATGACTACATGCCACGCTAGTGATGCGCTCGCTGCCGTTTGACTAGCTTCACATATACCGAATTCGGTATTGCGTGACGTGAGTGGACGACGAAGGTAAATGACATGTCCAAGCATGATAATCATGACATGCGTGTCACGTAAAACATGACTACATGCTACGCTCATAGCGTACTCGTGGCCGTTTCGCTAGCTCCTCGTATACTGAATTTAGCATTACGTGGCGTAAATGGGCGAGAAATGTAAATGACACGTCCAAACATGATAATTATGCGTGTCCTGTAAAACATTACTACATGCTACGCTTATGGCGTACTTAGGGCTGTTTAGCTTGCTTCACATATACGAAATTTGGTGGTACGTGACGTGAATGGACAACGAACACGAATGCCAGGCGCAAACATGATGATCATGACATGGCAGTCGTGTAGGGCATAATTTACGTCCACCTCGTAACGTTGTGGGCTGATTTCAAATTGGCATATTAACCTTCCTCATTAGTACTCCACATATCATCGATTCCAACCGTACGTGGGATCTGCAAATTTTTAGAGCATGAACCAACTAGCCCAGCAAAGAGCCCTGTTGTATGATAAGGCGTCCGTGCGAGGTGGTCACGAGTATTAGGCTGTGGGGGCCAGCAACAGTCCGGTCAGCCAAACCCAGAGATGTTCTCGAAGTAAGCTTTGTTTTATTAACGGCCGCTTGTCTTACTGATTATATACAACGTAGAAATGTTTAGCATACGCTCGTCATTGCCAGAAGTTCTGGAAGAGTTGGACAAGTAATGAAAGCTGTCGCTTTGCCCCTTGAGGGAATTTTTATACTGTTGTCGGCACGTTTAATGTCGAAGTCAGCATGACACTTCTTTGAGAAATTTGTGCAGAACCACCGAATTAGAATTCGCAGTATAAAAACACAGATTTAGAACGAGAAAACTTTGGCATCCTTTTGAGTTAGATGGAAACAAACAAATAAAGATCATAAGGGTATTTTTGTAAGAAGCCTTAGCACTTCAAAAAAAGTTTTCGTGCTTCATCATCGAACCCGGTACCGCCGCATTTCTTCTGCAGGGCACTGCAACTGCAGTTGCAATGCATTCGTACAAGCTTCCAGCTGAATTGCGATTACAATTAAACAAAAAAAAACTGCTGATTAAGCAGCAATGATGGGTCAAATCCAACTTGAAACAGGAACACTAAATATTCGAAGTCCGTTCTACGAACTACTTGAACCATAATGTAGAATATCGGTTCATGAAAGGACAGCTGTCATTCTCTTGTGTGTTGCACAAAGCGACAACCGCAGCTTGTGTGCGTTTTAAAGGAAGAACTTCTATGCACTGCGAGTTTCCACAACAGCCATTGCCATCGATTGGCCCAGTTTCTTCCATGGTGGTATGATTCAAAGACGCTGATGGATATTGTCGTCTCGGAACAAGGGCATTATGAAAATGTTTAGCCTAATATTGGTGACGAGCGACTCTACAAATGTGCACAAAGGACAGTGTTCATGTGTTATGGCCTTACATTATCGAAATAATGATGTATGGCTTCTTGATCACGGACCTTTTGCTATGCGGGAGGAAGGCGAGGACACAGGAAGAATGTGCTGAGCTGTGAGATTCCTTATAGTATTCAGTCATAGGGTATAGCCAAACGTACGGGTACTTCAAGTTCATTCAGAGATACAGGCTCCTAAACAACGAGTGCAAGCAAAATGGCTGTAACCGAAACCGAAGTTGAGAGCAATGAGGGCACGACCTACTTGCTTTACGCTGGTGTGATATGGTCACTTTTGATTGTGATCTGGCCTAATGCGTATCGCATTTCTCAATCATTACAGGCTTCATTACGCTGATTTCTGAAGGAAGCCAATCTCATTTGACGAATTTGGCGAAGATCAGCTTTATTTGCAATCAGCAGTGCATTGTGTGGCACCGGCGTTCGGCATAACGCTAAAGAAATAAAACAGAAACGTATTGTAAGTAACCGACGTTTACAACGCTTGGTTAAACTTGTGAAATGCCCCTGTTTGCTGTCGCAATCGAGGCAGCAAGATTTATGAATATAGAGAAATGGGGTGCCGCGAACTAAGAGCCATCCGCCGACACTTTGGTACACATTAAATAATTTTAAAAAAAGAACGCCGGGAATCAAATTATTAACGTGGCTTGCGCCGGTGCCTCCCACATACGCCAGGAATAGCATTGGGTCGTCAAACTCGAGTCACATCTAAGACGCTCCGGCTGCGAAGATGAAAGCTTCGATAGCGATCAAGGAAGCCATGAATGTCATCTGCGACAGACGTACAGCCGCGCCACGTCCTCGTCTGCGTAGAGCGCGTACGCAGGCGGCGCTGTTCTGCGTCGTGACACCTTCCGGCAGTTGCGGGTACTGCCGTGGCGGGCCAAGAAGCATGCGAGGCCTAATAGACATGCTGACCTGCTTTGCACGAGGGACAGATTTGAAACGTGTGCTGGTTTAAGCGAAATTGCACGCTCCCTCTGGACACTTTCGTCATCTCGTTGTTGAAGATGACGCGTTGGCGAGCATTATCATTGCCTTGGCGAATGGTTTCAGTTTAAGCCGACAATGTTCTTGAGCTCACAATGTTTACATTCTTTTATGCAGTGGACGATATGGGAGATGAAAAAGTTCTATTGCAAATGTGACCGAAAAAATGCCTAATGAAATAAAGTGAAGAAGAAATAACCCACAGCTAAATTAAGGTTTTGTAACAGTTGAGCTGGACAATTAAAACCAAGTGGGCGCAAAAATACTTTAAAAATACTGAACATGCGTACGCTCAAGCTACCGTGTTCTTTCTTGCTCCACTGACCCAAATAAGCGAGAAAACCCACCAATGACTATAAACAAGTGGTTCAGTGCATTGCGCCGCTTCAATTGCAAGGCCATGCACGGACCAAGCATCCATGTGAAAGTGAACCATTCTCAGCTGAGCCTCCGTGGGTCCTCTCGGTATTTTTCTCGTTCGTCTTTATAAGCTGGGCACTTGAGCAAATGGTGCTCTGCGGACTCCATGGTACCACGTTTGTGAAAGCTCGGTGTTTTGACATCATCATCCTCAGCCTAATGACGTCCACTGCAGGGCAAAGGCCATTTCCATGTCCCGCCAGTCAACCCGGTCCTGTGCTTGCTGCTTTCGTGTTATACCCGCAAACTAATTAATCTCATCTGCCCACCTAGTTTCTGTCATCCCATCACACGTTGGCCTTTTCTTGGAAACTAGTAAGTTACTCTTAATGACCAGCAGCTATCCTGACTATATGCGCTAAGTGCCCTGCCAATGTACATTTCTTTTTGATTGCTACTATTGTCCTCTTCACATACTTCATTCGTTCGCCGACCCACTCTGCTCTTACATGTTAAAGTTAAACATATCAATTTTTTATTATTGCCCGTGTCTTGCTTCTCAGTTTAAGTTGAACTCTTTTTGTATGCCTCCAGGTTTCTGCTACGCGTATAGGTATAAATAGGTACTGGTATGACGCACCTTCATTTCAAGTATACTGGCAAACGACCATTCATGAGTTCAGAATGCTTACGGAATATGCTGCATTCCATTTTTATTCTACTTACTTCGTTCGCATTGCCTGACTCTGTGGTTAGTAACTTTGCAAAGTAGGCGTGTTATGGTGTTTCGCTACCTTTGCGATACATGGCAAGACACTGGAAGCTGTGAAAAAATATGCACTGAGATATCTTCCTGCATATAGGAATTTTGTTTAATATGATAACGCATGCACTTCAGTGTGTATCGGCGAAATTAATCTCTGATGTAACAACGTGCAATCATTCTTTGACATCGTCATCCAGTGATGAAATTGTAACCGTTGTAGTATTTTTCTGCATTGTTAGACTAAACGCTGCACACAACTGCGCGTCATATCAGGGAGAAACTTTTCGCTTATTGTCACTGTACTGCATGCGTAATAATGCGAACAGCAATTAAACGTTACAGCTGAATCACTAGGAGCATGAACATGCTACAAATGAACCTTTCAAAGCTTACAGATTACTGATCCTAACCTTTAATGCGAACGTGTGTGCTGCAGCCGTTCATAAGGTAATTATTCAATCCTATAGCCAAGTGGGTCACTGACAGCCATATTTGTCCTCTCAACTCACGTTTTTCGGTCACACAACTAATTTGCAAAGGTGCCCTTCGAGTCCCTTTAAACGCACACTTTAAGAAATCCACGACACTTTATTTTTAACAGCCTGTATGTGATAAAGCTTGGTAGATCATTCTAAGGATTTTTTTTATTCTGAGGCTGATTAGAGTTAACTCTGTAATGCAGTCTGCGTTTCCTCTGGAAGGTTCTTTCAGCCCTCATTCAGGCAATCTTCAATAGGAACTTCCGAGTCTTGCTTGTGTCTCCCACGCCATCACCCACGCCAGTCCGCTTGGTCTTCGCCTGCTTATGCACGCCTTGCCAGCACAAACGATTGGGCGTGTCAACTTGTCTGTACCACCACCCGTTCCAAATGGTAGCTATATGGCATTCCTATTTCGTGGCGTGCCGCTGTCCCGGGCAGTCACCGTTCTGTGCAATTCCCACCACCGTCAGCTACGATCAGGCATACTAACCACTAATTGATTTCAGTCTACTACTCCAAGTTCCTCCACCAGAAATTTTCATCGACAACATCATGCCCTCCACGCATGCAACAAGTCGTCTGAAATTCACTTTTGATGATGAAGAACATTATTAAAACGATCAGCGCTACTTCGAACCACAACAGAACAGCGACGATTATTGCCCGTCGAATTTTCCCAACCAAAGCTACTGAGTCTACATACGGAGACGTGTTCCGCAGCATATTAGAAGAGATATAGATGGCAGCTCATCGCATGCAAACAGATTATACTTTTGTATACCTGTACTACCTTCTCCATAATGACTGCTAATTTGTCCAGCAAGAAACCGATAAGCTATCATCGAAGGCAAAATTAAAACGTCCACAATCAGTGAACTATATCACCTTTTAAATGTACGAAAATATTACATAACGAAATCGTAGCACACAACCTCCACATACGCCATGTGATAACATTGCATGACAGAACAGAAAAGCTTTTAACGTAAACCTCACATGACTAATTCGGAGCACAAATACAACCTCGTTCGTACAAAGCCACTCCACTTTAATAGAGGTGACTGTGCGTGCGTACTTGACACGTAACGTGGGAACAATACCTGAGAGTCGTGTGTAACCCCCATCCGCTTCCGCACACTCATAAACTTTACAAGTGAAAAAAAGAGATAAAAACAAATGTTTCAGCTAAGCTTCAACATCTGCGTCGGAAGGGAGGCAGATGGAGCAGTCCTTTCGTTCTTTTTCACAGCGCTACTTGCGGCATCGGCGATCTTGAAGTCACGCCAAATGCGTCAGTCGCACCCGACGGTGCATCTCCGGGAAATTCTTCCCGCACGTCAGCACACGACCTCCGAGGCCGAGAGACGAAATTTTTTGAAGGAAACCTCCGGGAAAGCCCTGAATAACTCGGTATGCGTTTGTTGCTTTGTTTCGTTTTAAGGATACACTTGGCGATACACCATCCCGCCATACCTTTCGGCACACACGGATGCAACGCCAGCTGTTTCGAGAAAAATTAAGACATGGCATTTGTAACGAGGCTGACGTGAAGTCGGTTGAGTGCCCTGGAACAAGTGAAATGGAAGAAATAAATTGACGTCACAGTCATGGATATGTAACGTTTTGACACACACATGGTCACTGTACGATCAAGTGGAAAGTTTGTCAAGTTTTCATTACAGCGAAAGCTGTAGTGAGATCACAACAAGGGTCAGGTGCGCCACCGGTGCTGCCAATGTCTGTAACCACTATCGCACGAAATAAAAGAAGAAATGAATAAGTAAACACAATGACACAACGGGTTTCGGGACCCCTGCATGCCAGCCCAATATTCGACCACTGAGCTACACAGGTGCATGAATCTTCGCTGCAAACTGACCCTAGGCAGGCTTCTTCTCAGGAAAAAAATCTCGCTAATGTGAGTAACAAGGCGTTTTAGAGCAGCAAGGAAACGACGAGGTGTCATACAATGTGATCTCGGTAACAAGTGGGTCGTCAAATGTTCCAACGCATTACAATATGTTCTTGTTCTTGTTCAGCTATTGCCCATGGTGCCTACCCACTGCGGGTGATTGGCCAAGGATTGAGTGGTTTTATAAAATATGTGAAGCTTTAGAATAATGGAGGTTAAATCTTGAACCTTAATTCCTCATCGTTGTCAGCCAGAGAACCAAAAAGTTGCACAAATTTATTCCACGTGTGTAGCGGACACCACGCTTCTCCAAAGAATGACAAGGAATGGCATTATGAATGCTTCCCTACTAAACATACCTCAATACCAAAGATTCTCAGATAACCAATGTAGGCTACGAGAAAATTTCCTTTGATATCAATCATTTATTACTATTTCTGTAGGAGCTAATACATCTATTTTTAAAGATTATTTCTCAAAAAGACAGGCTTTTTGTTCTACTGAGCGAGAAATTCAGGATATATATATATATATATATATATATATATATATATATATATATATATATATATATATATATATATATCTATATATATATATATATGTGTGTGTGTGTGTGTGTGTGTGTGTGTGTGTGTGTGTGTGTGTGTGTGTGTGTTATTTTTATTAAAACACACGCAATTCTTGACCAATCTTCCGGGGTGGGTGTGAGCCAAAAACTTTAGAATCGGCATCTACATAAATTTTGAAAATTTGGTACACTGCAAGTGTACTTCTTGCAGTTGCCGAAAGAATGTTAAAGAAAATTCGGCAGATCACTGTGTGGCAGATCTTGGGAATCGCTGTTATGCAAAACATACCAAAGGGCGTTGACTATGTTGTAATTTTTTTCTTCTGTGAACCGTTTCGAAATCACGATAATGATATATGTACAAATGTTGCAAGCACAGGCACATATTAAACAGTCACATGTTTACTGTGGCGTGACGATGCCAACTGCGACATAGGTATTAGCAACAATAGAAGTGGCTGGTTGTTATGTAGTGCTTGTGCCAGCGAGGATGGCGGTCTTGTACACTGCTAGATAAATGAGCTTCAGTGGATGCTGTCCTATTACAATTGTCATGAACCTGACGTGAAGGCTGTATGATAGGAGTACATATGGGCTGTTTATTTAGAATTGGATAGCCAGACTTGGCGTCTAATGAACCTTACGCTCTACTTCAAAAGCAGTTACGAGATATGGCGTGACTCTGTTGTCGAATACTTTATTGTCATGCAGAATGCTTGAATTCAATTCTTGCTTTGATTATATGATATTCTATGCGTTAATTGGGTCGACACTGTCAATGCCAGCTTTTAGCGACGAAGCTCCTAAGCACCGACCTAGTTAGCGTTCATCACGCCCCACAAACCGAAACTCAACACCTGCACTACAAAGACACGAAAAAATATGTCCAAACAACCGACTTTAGGTGTAATGAACTACACCGCAGCACAACACATCATCACCCACGCCGTCCGTCTGTCCATCCGTCTAGGCATGTTTCATTCAGTCCATCCGTCTGCACGTACATCCACCCGTCCATGCATCTGTCCGTCCGCTCATCTGTCCGCCCGTTCGTGCATCCGTGCATACGTCCACCTGTTCGTCCATTCGTGCGAACGCTGTAAAAGTCGCAGGAGGAAGTTGCTGATGGCATCTCACCGCTGCCACCAGTTGTTGCGAATGGGGGTCTACCCGGTCTCTTGTGGTAGCGTGGAGTAACCGGGTGGAGGAAACGAACGCTGACAAGAAGAGGACACGAAAACAAACAAGTTTATGGTACTATTTACACGTATTTACAGCAAAGAAAGGCTAGTGGTTTCACAAACCACGAGCGTGGTAGTTGAACCATTACAAGGTTCAGAGCGACGTCCAGCACTCTGCGGCGTCGTTATAAGCCCTGCCGGGCTCCTCCTTCTTGAGTAAAACACCAATCACACACACACACACAAAACAGGTGAGGGGGGACGAGCATGCACGGTCCACGTGAACTTCCAACATTGAGTCGTGATCACTGCACTGCACGGTGGCTCCAGCTGGGCTCTTCCTCGACGTGTGTGCGCCGCTAGTCGAGAGGTCCCAAGCTCCTGACAGCATACATCAAAGGGTCCGCCGATTTGTTCGCTCAATTAGCGGGGCAATTTGCGGCGGCCGCCACGCTGTCTTCTATGGAAGATGCTGTCTTTGTTGTCCCTTCTCGAATGGTTTAAGGCGTCGTGGTGACACGACGTCTCATCCTCCGGCTAGCAGGGACAATGCCTGGTGGGCAAAGGCAGCCGGCCGGTTGGCTACTTGATTGAGGATGAAAAGGAGCACCGCTCCCCCACCAGCTCTGGCACCGGTCACAACAGCTTCCCCCTCGCCAGAAGAGTCGCCGAGGTCATCAGGCACCGCTGCTGCTCGAAGGGACGACGAAAGGGTCCACATTTGAAAGTCAGGAACTCGCCTTTGCTTGCCGCATGGTCTGGGTAATTGCCGAAATCTTCGACAGCGTCTGGCAGACTGGGCACCGAAGGGGCTGAGAGCCTCCTCAGTATACCAGCTTATGCACAATGGTGTCTGCCTAGACGAATCGCCGGGCCAAACGTAACAACGCCCCATGCTGTCTGTCTGTCCGTTTATCCGTCCATATGTTTATCCATCCATCCGTCCGTGCACATGTCCACCTATTCGTTCGTCTGTGCGTCCGTCTGTGTGTCCTCCTGTGTGTCCGCCTGTGCATCCGTCTGTACATCCGTCTGTACATCCGTCTGTGCATCCATTCATCCGTCCATCTGTCGGTCCTTTATATTAGTCAGTGACTTCAACGTAGACATTATGGACCTTGGGACCTAGAGCTTCGTCCACTTATCGTCATTCACTTCGTGGTGCTGCACTGATTTTCTTAACGCTCACATATTATATTTACCAATGCCTGTTCTCGCCGTTTCTTGGTTGTTATAAACGGTCAGTCGCTTTCTGTGCATTGCGCTTAACTACAGTTTATCTTGACCTGACGTGACACCTGCATCGTAGGAGTAGATATGTAATGTTTATATGTTTGAATAGTCATCAAATCGACGCTTCACCAACATTACGATCTATTTGAAAAGCAGTTGCGAGACCTGGTGTGGCTCTGCAATCGAATACTTGGTTACCATGCAGAATGCTGGGGTTTGACTCCAACTCGGACCCTGACATTTTTATCTTTATATTCATCGGGTCAATGCAGCTTATGTCAGCTTTTTCTTAATGTTCACGCGTTAAAATTACCTGTGCGTGTTCTCGTGATTCGTTGGTAGATATGAAGTATCAGTCGCTTGTGGCACATACCCACATACTAATAACAGATACCCGCTCGCGGGTATGTGCAAATGTTTGGCCGAAAATGTTTGACGATGTACGTGACCGGATTGTGACATTATGGATGTCATGACCAGCGAGTCAGGTTCCTCAAACCATCTTACCCACCCATACTGAATTTAGTTGATTGATATGGGGGTTTAACGTCCCAAAAGCACCATATGATTATGAGAGATGATGCAGTGGATGGCTCCGGAAGTTTCGACAACCCGGGATTCTTTAACGTGCACCCAAATCTGAGACCACTGGCCTACACCATTTTCGTCTCCATCAAAAATGCAGCCGCCGCAGCTGGGATTCGATCCCGCGACTTGCGGGTAAGTAGCCGAGTACCTTAGCCACTAGGTCACCGCGGCGGGGCTACTAATTTTGGTATACTCCAGTTAAGGGGGTGATCATGGAGAGCACCCAAACGTGGGCGGATAGATAGATAGATAGATAGATAGATAGATAGATAGATAGATAGATAGATAGATAGATAGATAGATAGATAGATAGATAGATAGATAGATAGATAGATAGCTAGATAGATAGATAGATAGCTGATAGATAGATAGATAGATAGATAGATAGATAGATAGATAGATAGCTAGATAGATAGCTAGATAGATAGATAGATAGATAGATAGATAGATAGATAGATAGATAGATAGATAGATAGATAGATAGATAGATAGATAGATAGATAGATTTAAACGCCGAATGGGCTTGAAGCACGCAACGAACTGCTTCGCATTCCGCGCTGCCTGGCAGTTTCTTATTCTCGAAAGTTTGTCGTGTGGAACTTGGAAGCTATCTTCGTGCATCTGATCTGTGAAGTGTGATGGTGCGTTCGGCTGGTCACTGTATTCACTCTGACTATTTGACAATGCCAAGCTTTCTCTACAAAAGAGCGAAAAGAAATGTGACCGAGCAGCGCTTTTTTATTACGCGTGTGAACGCAATCCAATGCCCGAAGAGTAAACACGTCAGCGCATATTCTCGTAAATAGATATACACCTAAGTTGCCGGCAATACGTCTCGCTTTTGTCTTGCTTGCGCAATGTTGCTAGAAATTTGACTGATGAAACGTTTCGTTAACCCATGATATGCACTTCGTTGTTCCGTCCTAGTATATATGTTTGACGCTACTTTTGTTTTCACTTTTCTTAACACTTAATCCATGATATGCACTTCGTTGTTCCGTCCTAGTATATATGTTTGACGCTACTTTTGTTTTCACTTTTCTTAACACTCAGTGATTAACGTTCCTAGGCTAAATGAGGGTGGCGATAAGGGCTTATTGGTATGGTAAAGTTTGTGCTGTGGTGTCTCAAATGTGCCTTCTTTAGTCCGTGTCCTTACCGTGCCCTAACATCAAATATCATTTTACGGTAACCTACGTTTGGTTAAAGGCCAACAATAGAGCTTAAAGATCTTTTCTAATAAAGATAGTTTCTGAACTGTGACACCTGTTCACTACGGGATCTTGGCGTGGAAGCAGGTGCTTTTACGAGTGTCTCGGTTTTTCGTGTCGTGCATTCGCATGTTACGTGGGGCTCTCGATTCTTCCGTGCTTTATCTGCAGTGCGTCTACCCATTTCCTTGCTCTGGCCGAGCCCACCGTTTTCTTCTAATAAATGCACACATGCTTTCTCTCTCCTACGGTCCTTATTCATCTCTCAGTTCACGTTTGCTTCAAATCAGCTACTTTTAAACTACAGGGAATAGCCACAGTTGAATAAGGCCCAGAAAGCACACAATAAAGCACTTCAAATAAATAAACTGCCTGTGGGGACGTGGACCTGCTTGGAAGCCGCCCTGTTTGAAGACCAGATTTTAAAGCTAAAGAAGACTGTATTGAGTTAAGAAATGCTTCGGTTTTTATTGTTCGGCAGAACACATGGGTAATATGCGCAAGTCCGAACGGTAAAACGTCTGCAGTTTTGAAAAATGGCACACTGATACGCGAACTTAGATGAATCCGGATGATAAAGCGTAGTAAAGGGAAGAAGGTCGTCAAAGCGCGAAGATACCAACCTTCAGCTGTCAACCGTTTGTGTGTCACTCATTCAAACTACGTACAAGGAAAAAAGAAATGAGTCTTTGATATTTTATCGTAACAGCAGAGATCACGTGGTAGCTGAAGCTAATCCGTGCATGAAAGGGTCAGCTAGAAACCGCACTGATAGTTCGAGAAATCAGCTTAAGCAGCGTTGCAATAGAACCAGTAGTCAAGTTTTCTTACAGCGTCTCTTCTCAACGCTGCTGCGGTTCATCGTCGTCATCAGCCGGACTACGCCTGCTAAGGGACAAAGGCCTCCTTTATGTCCCACCAGTCAACTCGGTCCTCTGCTTGCTGCTGCCACTTTATAGCCGCAAGCTTGCTAATGTCATCTGCACACCTTACTTATTGTCTTCCCTTCACCCGCTTGCCTGCTCTGAGAATGAACTCAATTATCCCAATCACCAACGGTTATACTTCCTACTCGCTAAGTGCCCAACCCATGTATATTTCTTCTTCTTGAGGTTAGCTATATTATCATCATCAGCACCAGCAGCACCAGCACCAGCAGCAGCCTATGTTCACTGCAGGACAAAAGCCTCTCCCATGTTCCGCCAATCAACTCGGTTCTGTGCTTGCTGCTGCCAATTTATACCCGCAAACTTCTTAATCTCATCTGCCCACCTAGCCTTCTGTCTGCCCCTAACCCGCTTGTCTTCTCTGGGAGTCCAGTTAGTTACCCTTAATAACCAGCGGTTATCCTGTCTACGCGCTACATGCCCGGCCCATGTCCATTTCATCTTCTTGATTTCAACTATGATATCGTTAACCCCCATTTGTTCCCTAATCCGCTTTGCTCTCTTCTTGTCTCTTAAAGTTACACCTACCATTTTTTTTACATTGCTCGCTACGTCATCCTCAATTTAAGCTAAGAGAGAAAGAGAGAGAAATAAATAGAAGGAAGAGACAGGGAGGTTAATCTAGAAGAACTAGCTTACTACCTTGTACGGGGGTGGACGAAAGGGTCAGAAAGACGATAGAAATAGAGAGATGTAAGATAAATTAGGAAAAAATTCACATGCACACACGTTCAGGGAGTTCCGATCGCAGTCGTTTGGACAGGCCGGTTGAACGCAAGTAGCGCAGGAGCGCCTTCACAGCCTTCTTCTGCGACATAAAGTCTTGTCGGCAGCGCAGGCTTTTTCTTCCAAGAGTCTGGTTGTCCAGTTCATCTAGTGCATTGCAGAGTGACTGTCCCTGTGAGCAGTATTGTGGGCATTCACACAGAATGTGCCAAGTTGTTTCGTCACTGCCGCAATGGTCGCATGCAGCAGTGTCAGCCATTCCTATGCGGAACGCGTACGCATTGGTAAATGCGACGCCCAACCATAATCTGCACAGCATAGTAGCGTCTCGTCGGCGTAATTCCGGAGGAATTCCAAGATTGAGAGTTGGGTCTAAGGTACATAACCGTGCATGGATTAAATGTGACTCGTTTCATTGTGACGTGGTGCGCTTGCGAGCAAGCATGCGGAGTTTCCGTGCAGCGCCAGTTCTGGTGAGCGGAATTGATATTTGATCGCTTTCAGTATGGGCAGAATGGACAGCTCGATCATCCCGTTCATTGCCAATAATTCCAAAATGACTTGGAAGCCATTGAAAGGCTATTTCATGTCCTTTTTCAATGTATTTGTAAGTTTTTTTCTGCAATCTCTAATACCAGCTGTTCGTACGGGCCGTGGCGTAAAGGTGAAAGAAGGGATTGTAATGCCGCCTTTGAGTCACTGAAAATTGTCTATTTTTGTGGCTGTTGATCGCTGATGAATCGCAATGCAGCACGAAAAGATGTGAGCTCTGCTCGCGTTGATGTCATAAGGTGGGAGGTCTTAAATTTTTTTGTCGTGTCTTTTATTGGTATAACAAATGATGCCGTATAACTCTTCTGTAAAACAGAGCCGTCGGTGTATACGTGTATACAGCCTTGATACGTCTCGTATAACAAGAGCAGAGCAAGCTGCCTAAGAGCAGGTGTCGACATATCTGCTTTTTTCTGGATGCCAGGTATAATTAGCCTGATGTTAGCCTGAGTCAGGCACCAAAGAGGAGTCGAAGGCGTGGCGGCGGGTGTGAAACATAATGGTAAAGAATTGCGATATGTGGTTATTGGTTGGTAAAATGACGAACGTGGCATGTATGCTGGTAAAAAGGTTAGGTGGTGGCAGGGTGTCCGATCAATATGCCTTATATGTGTGCTGAGTTCCTCAACGTCGGTATGTGTCGTGATGAGGTGGTCACATGTATTTGCTATAGTAGCCATTGTCGACGCATTATGAGGAAAACTGAGGTGAATCCGGATTGCCTGGGACTGAACACTATGTAGCGTTCGAAGGCTTGTTTTGCTAGCATTGGTCAATGCCGGTAAGCTGTACGGCAGGAAACTGAAAAAGTACCCTGTACAGCTGTATCATTGCACTGGGAGACATTCCCCAAGTCTTCCCTGCAAAGAACTTCAGTATATTACCGATGTCTATTAACCGCTTCTTCATGTACGAAATGTGATCACTCCATGATAGATTCCTGTCAATTATGACGCCCAAAAGCTTGTGCGATCGAACGTATGGTAGAGTTTGACCATTGATGCTTATGGTGTACTTATCCATAGGCTTCGTGTAAAAGCTACGTGGGCGCATTTCTCGGAAGAAATTTGCAAGCTTCGATTTCGGAGGTAACGTAATGTTTCAGTGGCACCTTTCTGAATTCGCCCTTGCAACTGCAGGCGTGTTAAAGCCGATGCCCAAATGCAGATATCATCTGCGTACACTCATAGCCTGACTGTGTTTGGCAGATGCTCAGTGAGAGCAATTTGTGTAAGATTGAACAGCACAGCGCTGAGTTCACCTCCTTGGGGGACGCCACGGTGGCTGTAATGTGGAGAGGTTTGACCGTCTTGAGTGCTCACAAAAAAGGATCGTATTGACAGATAACTACGCATCCAGCAATACATCCGACCACCTACTCCTATATCTTCGAGAGCGGTGAGAACAGCTTCATGCGTAATGCTGGCATACGCTTCTTTGACGTCTAGGAACAAAGATGCGCAGAGACGCTTACGGCCTTTCTCGTGTTGCACATAAGTTACCAGGTCGACTACGTTTTCGATCGATGATCGACCACGCCGAAATACCGCCATGGCATCTGGGTAGATGAAGTTGCACTCCAAGTACCACTCCTGGCGTCCATGGATAATCCTCTTCATAATAATGTCTACACAACTGGCTAATGCGATCGGGCGTTAAGATGAGAGCTCCAACGGTCACTTGCCTGGCTTCAGAAGTGGAACTAGGCGACTTGTCTTCCGGCTTGTCAGGAGCATTCCAACTTGACAGGATTTGTTGTACAACTCCAGGAGCAGGATTCTCGCGGGGTCCTATAAGAAATTTTATCGGGCCCTGGTGCCGACGTGCGTCAGCACGAAGCTAGTGCCACTCTGAGTTCAATGGGGGCAAAACACATATCCATGCGGGAATTCAGTGTTTGTGGACAGTTGATTGAGGACGATAGGCTATTGGGCACTGCAATTGGCCTAGATACTGTGGCGCAGGAGTCTTCTGCCACGTCAATGCCACGTCTCTGTTAGAAAGTGAGAGCCCTGATTGGTGACCACTGAGTGAGTTTTGTGTGGGAACCTCGTACCATCTTCCCCAATTGGGATAAAGGTTTTCGTGAGTCAAGCGACTCACAAAAAGCAGTCCAACGTTGTGACTCGAGTTTATTTATCCGACGCTGAATCCTCGTTGTAAGTCTCCAGGTTTCTGCTTCATAGCTAAGTACCGGCAAGATGCAGCTGTTATATACCTTCCTCTTGAGGGATAGTGGCAATCTACCTGTCATGACTTGAGAGTGCTTGCCAAATGTGCTCCACCCCATTCTTATTCTTCCAGTTACTTCAATCTCATGGTTTGGCTCCGCGGTTATTACCTGCCCTAAGTAGACATAGTCCTTTAAAACTTGAAGTGCACTATTACCTTTCTCGAAGCACTGCTCTCTTCCGAGGTCGTTGTACATTACTTTTGTTTAAGACCCATCTTTCTGCTCTCCTTGTCTAACTCCGTAATCATGAGTTGCAATTCGTCCCTTGAGTTACTCAGCAATGCAATGTCATTGGCGAAGCGCAAGTTACTAAGGTAACCTCCATTAACGTTTACCCTAACTGTTCCCAATCTAGGCCATTGAAAACGTTCTGTAAGCACGCGGTAAATAGCATTGGCGAGATTGTATTCCCCTGCCTTACACCCTCCTTGATTGGTATTCTGTTGCTTTCTTTATGAAGCAATATGGCAGCAGTTGGTACCCTGTAGATTTCTTCCAGGATGTTTATATATACCTTATCGACGCTCTGATTTCGCAGTGTCTGCATGACTGCTGATGTTTCTACTTAATCAAACGCCTTTTTGTAACCTATAGCTATATATGATATCCCTAACCCCAGTTTGTCCCCTGACCCACTCTTCTCTCTTCTTGTCTCTTAAGGTTACACTTACCATTTCCTTTTCATCGATGGCTGCCTCGTCCTTAATTTAAGCAGAACCCTCTTTTTAAGCCTCCTGGTTTTGGCTCCGTAGATAAGTACCGGCAAAGTTCAGCTGTTATATACCTTTCTCTTGAGGGTTAGTGGCCGTCCACTAGTCATTATTTGGGAATATTTGTCGAATGTGCTCCACTTCTTATGAATACGCCAATTAACCCTTCGCCTTCAGTCCCCAATGGCTGCGAAGCAACTGGCCGTGGCGGCGGTCAGATATGCGACACAGTACAGGGTGCTAAAAATCTCTGGGTACGGACAGGCCACTATTAGAACTTGAACTTGGCAACGTTTTACGCTAGAACTTTATTTGAGAAGGCAAGTTTAGTTGTGCTATTCGAGGAGCTAGAGAGTGTTAAATGGGATATACGTAATAGGGCTCAGTGAGGTTAGGAGGACAAGTGAGGCCTATACAGCGCTACAGAATGGGCATGTCGTCTGCTATAGTGGCTTGGCTGACAGAAAAGAACTGAGGTGGGGTTCCTTATCCACAGAAATATAGCTGGTAACATAGAGGAATACTACAGTATTGATGAAAGGGTGCGATGTATTGTAATTACACTACATAAGAGGTAGAAGTTGAAGGTGGTACAGGTTTGCGCGCCTACATCTAGCCATGATGACGTGTTAGTTGAAAACTTCTATGAAGACGTGGAATCGGCAATGAGTAAGGAAACAACACAGTATACTATACTGACGGCGACTTCAATGCCAAGGTAGGGAAGAAGCAGGCTGGACACCAGGCAGTGGGGAATTATTGCATCGGTACGAGAAATCCCAGAGGGGAGTTATTCGTAGGATTCGCAGAACGCAAAATTTTATGCATCTCGAATACCTTCTGCCGAATACGAGTGCGACGTAAGTGTACAAAGAAGAGCCATAATGGTGAAAGTTAGACCGAAATTCACTTTACACCGAGTGCACACCCAGAAATTTTGCAAGATGTGGAAGTGCTTGGAAAGGTACGATGCAGTGACCGTAGAATGGTAAGGTCTCGAATTCAGCTCGACTTCAAGATGGAACGACAGAAACTGGTACGACAGAAGCCAATCAACGAGCTCGCACTGAGAGTGCAGGTACAGGAATTCAGAGTCTCGCTTTAGAACAGATACTGTGTTGTTATCGAGGAAACTGGCCTTAGCATCGACGCAATGAATGATTATCTGATGAGTATCATTACGGAGTGTGCAATGGAAGTTGGAGGCATGGTAGGTAGATAGAACACTGCTGTGGTTATTTTTTAGTTCATTTCCATTTCAACCTACCTGTTTTTATATTGAGATAGGAATTACATAGCAATGCTCGGCGGGCTTCTGCCATCTCCACCAACGCCATGTCCAGTATATGTATGTATGTATGTATGTATGTATGTATGTATGTATGTATGTATGTATGTATGTATGTATGTATGTATGTATGTATGTATGTATGTATGTATGTATGTATGTATGTATGTATGTATGTATGTATGTATGTATGTATGTATGTATGTATGTATGAAAGCCACGAAGGCAAATTTTCACTAATGCGCAACCAGGGACTTGAACACACGTGGACGATGTGGTCCTCACTCTGCAGCTGTGCTACATTAGAAACAACACTATGTGCCATGCATCATTCGATCATCCGAGTTACTAACGGCGAGCTAACTATATATACCACTTGCCCCTATACACTATTGTCACAATGTGGAAAGAACACAACACAGGGCGACGGTGTGACCAGGAAAAGCAAGGTCTGTATTACCAAAACAAAAAGAGAAGCCGCTTCAACGTCGTCTTCCTCGGAGGAACCGTGGTTGCTGCCCATGCTCGTTTCTTCGTCGTCCTCTGCCATCTTTCCCGGCTTTTGGTCGTGAAATTAGCCTCCTATCCAAGAAAGCATCGTCCTGAAGCAGTTCGTACTCGATAACAACGCATGAGTTCATTCAAACTTCATTCGAACCACGAGCACAACTTCTGGTGTATTCCTTTGATTGCTTGATTAAAACTTTATTTTGGTCCTCAGAAGACGCAGGGGACACCCCGCGCCACCCGGCTAATCCCACGTAAGAACCGTCAAGCCGAGCTTGGCGGCCCGTTCACGGGCACTTTGGACGGCCAGGGTTTGATCGTTAAGCTCAGGGCTGCGTAAGAGTGCCGCCCACCTGTCCTCGCTGAAGGCGGAGCCGATGACTTCACATTCCCACAACACATGGTGGGATGTTGCTAACAATCCAAAGGCGGGGCAATCCGCACGTGGATACCGCTCAGGGTACATGGCATGAAGAACCGCAGGGTTAGGATAAGCACTGGCTTGTAGTAGTCTAAGGGTAACTGCATGCGCCCTGCACAACACTCTAAGCCAAAAATGGCCAAAATGGGAGCAACGGCTGTTTTTACTCCTTCAGACCGACTGTTACTCTCCGAAAAGACCAAGCGGAACAAGATGGCCGACTTGTTCGAGAATGGGGGAGCAACTGTATTCATCTTAAGTTTGTAAGGGAGCAACGGAAGGAGGAACCGCTGTAAATGCTCTCGTCACGCAACGGTTACTCCCCGGCAGGACACCGCACACAAATATGCATGCCGCCCACATTGATATTCATGGGCCAGATTATTGTTTGTTCTGTGTGCCAAACTTCACCAAACCAAAACAGTGATTTATTTTTGCATACGTAGATAATAAGATAGCAGCGCTGGCTGAACACAGAAGGCCTGAGAATACAGTACGGCAAATACCTAACACACGCAGCAGCAGAATGGAGAGTTGGCACGTCAAAGCGAACCGAACGCCGAAACACGTGCAAAACAACGATAAAGAAAGCCTAGACACGCCGTTCGTCCGCGAAGTAAGGGCGTCAAAGTCGATCAAGCACCGAAACACGTGCATAAGGAGCCCCCCCCCCCCCCCCGCCCAGATATATCGGAGAAAAAAAAGCGGACCCAGACGCGCTTCTCATCAGCCATACACTTAGTAGCACGCTTCACCGTGTAGTTTGAGGGCAGAATGACAAATCTGCGCCATCTGCGCCCGCACGACAAGTGTGGCGCTAGTGTAGCAAACGATGTAAGTTACAAAGTAATTTTTATTCAGTGTTTATGTTGACTAGCACTAAATAAAAATTACACTCAACTTTTTATATTTATTTATGAGTTTTAGTGTACCTCAGTTTTTTTTTATAATTGTATTAGGAGAACACACTGAAATTATTGCGCTGACGCCTGTGCTGCCACTGCTTGACGTTTTTTTTTTTTCGGCGCAACTAGGTTCGCGTTCGCACTACTTACTCATTTTCATATGGTCTGTGGTTGGCGAGCACATGGACGTGCGAGCTTGTGAGCTATGTTTTGATCGTGTGTGTGTGTCGCAGATTTGCGTTTCTACTTATTCGTGATGAAGGTTAGTGTATATTTATCTTTATGGAGCGCGAAGTAGTTGTGGATTTTGCTGCTGGGTGGAACAAACACATCGTAAACACGTCTTCAGCTATCTGCAAGCCTGTTCGCTCGTCGGACAAAGGACTGTGCATGCATCAAGCGTGCAGGTGAGTGGCATTTGCAGCAACATTTAATGCTCTTACAATACATTGTTGAGTGGTTGCGCTATTGAAAGAGAAATGATTTGCTCTTATTCACCGTATCCATTGCTAGCCGTATCGGACTAAATTACCTCTATTACCGCCTGCATACCCTCTTGCTTCCCCTGTCACCACTGCAGTGCCAGTGTACTTTTGCAGTTAAAAGTTCATTTCCGCAACACTACCTCGCTTGAAAAAACATTGGGGCGGGGTTGTAGCTGCCTTCATACTGGCACTTTTCTACCATTGGCTTTATGTAATGTTAACGGCTGAGTGTTGGGGCCTTGGGCCGCATTTTTTAGAGATGTAAAGTGTATGTAAATCAGTAAGTGAACAAATCATTGTCGCATCACTTCACTGGCATAGCCAGGCGGTTGCGCACAGAATTTTTTTAGGCCGGGCGTAGGGAGCCCAAATTGACGACCATATTCGCTTGCCCGGCCTATTCAGATAAGCGGACCCCCCCCCCTCCCCGCACGCCTAAAAAAAAAAATCTGCCCACATCACTGCGTCACTTGCTTCACCTCTGCGCTGAACGTACTATTTTATAAGCGCACCATCAAGCGAGCAGTTTACATATTGACAGAACAATTGGAGGAGGAATGACCCAAATCTTTCAGATTTCTTTAGTGATGCAAAACCTTAGCAAAACTGAATATTGTAAAAGACAATCATAAATGCTGTATGTCCTCGTTAGCGCTGTCATTATTCTGCATCATGAAATCTTTATGCGCTGTGAAAACTTGGCATGCCTTTGAAGTCACATATCGACGTTAATACCAATCGACGAAAATTTCGACAACCTCAATAACGCCGTTTGGGATTTGCCGCATGCACATAATTAGGCTGATTCCCACTTGGCTGTTCTTAACCTGACTTCACTGCTACCAAATGAAACAATATTTGATGCATGTCTTTTACTTTTTTTTTCAGGGATATGGTACAAATTTGGTTATACTGCAGATAAAGATGATCCCAACGATGCTAAAGTACAGAAAGCAAGTGAATTTTGGTAAGTGCAGACTTTTTGTACTACGTATATGAAAGCATCGCTTTTTAGGGGCAAACTGTGCATGTGTTGGCCAGAGAATAGTTCATTATGCCACATGGTTACACTGGCACTGACAATTCGACATGGCTCCGCTGGCCCGTGTGTGTGCTCACACTGTTACCGTTAAGATAAAATGATTATGTTTTCATTGCAGGGATTGCTGTTTGTACTAAAAAGCCAACTGCCAAGATTTGTTTACGCTGGTACTCCTAAAAGTATGCTTTCCCTATTTATATGGATTTTGGCTTGCACAAAGCATAACACTTGGGCCTAGATTCACAAAGCTGTCCATGCGCAGGCCTTCATAACAGCGTTTCTTGACTTGCCTTTACCCTGTTTTCTGCAGATGTTTCGTGGATTTAAAAGTGCCACAGCATGTTGACCTCCCCCACTCTGAAATATTCGCGTTCAAAGTTCCGCAAGAGTGGGCTTAACTTTCTTGTCCACCTCTTTGCTAGTCCAAAATACTGAAGTGTTATGCTCTTACTAGAGGTGGCAGTGCTTCTAATGTTTGTATTTCCATCACATTGACCAAGTATGCGATCTTGGCTTGACTGGTAGCACATCCTCAACAAATGTCTTTGTGGCACATGTAGAAGGCAGTACAAAATAAATAGACAGACATTCACACCGGGAGCTAACTTCTAATAATGCTTTTTTTTTGGAAACCATGGTGTGCTTATTCCAATTTGTCTAGCAAGCAGTAACCTGTTTGGCTGTGAACCAACAAGACGTTAAACTAATAAAAGCTTCACATCTTGTTGCTCTCAAATATATATGTATTGGCAAGCTATCTGTGACACTGTCAAACAAAGAATCAGAATATCTGTGCATGCCTTAAGATATATTGCTTCGTTTACATATCTCGTGGCTGTGACTCGTCAACCGAGTGAACAAATGCACGCTAGTTTTCTAAATTTAAAGCATTTTTTGAAGGTAGCACGGTCTACATTTATTTGTCTATAGTTTTGTCCAGCCGTTTGCGTCAGGTACAAAGAAATATACTGAAGATTATCATGTAGCCTCTGCAAATGGTTGCTTTCAAGCAGGCTTTGCATGCTTGGCTTGTGCCTACAGGTATTGCACAATTCAAGACGCAGCAGCGTATGATAGAACAGTAGAATCGAGAGCAACGATGTGCACGAGCTAAATAAGTATTTTAACATGAGCGGACAGTACGTGTTATTTGCCACACACATGACCTCATTTAGAATGCCCATTGGTGAATGGGCTCATAGAAATGTCACTCAGCTGTGTATAGGAAACAAGTTAACTGAACCTAAGGGTATCTTTAACTGCTACAAGTATGCCTTGTTGAGGTGCTGCACATTTTCTTCCAGAATATTGCTGTCTGAGACATCATGTGAAGAGCGTCTACCACATCAGCATTTATATGGCTTGCCAAGTAACGTTTGGCCGAACCTTCCTTTTTTTCACATTTCGTTTTGCAGTAGACATCCTAGAATGTAAGCGCTGCTGCAGTGTGTGTGACTCATTGTTATGAATTGATTCTGGCATGTTTAACCTCACACTTCTATTTTTTTTCTTGCAGCAATGAGATGCTTCACATATGCCTGCGGTGACGTTCTGCTGCGCTAGCCTGATGGAAACACCAGCTGCGAAACTTGAGTTCTTCAGAATTGGAGAAGTTGCCCTTCTCTCACCAATGATGACACAGACTGCCCTATGCTAGAAATTCAAGATTGTTTTTCCACGGATGACGCAGAAAACCTTTGATGTATTATGGTGTTTGTTTAGTGCTGGCTGTGGTGTGGCGAAGTCTACTTTTACGTGTGGTCACACGTCACCTCATAAAAAGAAGAATAAAGCATTTATTTTCCTTTCAATATTGTCCACTTTTTGTGTTAGAAGCACCCAAGCAGTGCTCTTCCAAGGAGCTCTCGCCATGTGTTAAGCGTGTGACAAGCATACTCGAAATAAATACTCATTTCCCCAAGGAGTAACTGGAAGCATGTGCAGTTGGTTTTCAGAGAGTAACTGCGAACGCGTGGGAGGAACGGTAAAGGGTAACTGTTGCTCTTAGAAGAGCAACTGGTGGGAGTAATGGTTGGTCGGCAGGGAGCAACTGGTGGGAGTAACTGTTGGTCTGCAGGGAGGAACTGGAGGGAGTAACTGTTCATCCCCCAAGGAGGAACTGAAAGGAGAGCAACGGTTCCTCCCTCTGCAGTTACTCCTTTTAGGAGAGTAATGGGAGTGGCAATGCAATTGCTCCCTGAAAGGAGCAACCCCTATACCCCTGTTGCTTCGTTTTGGCTTAGAGTGAAGGCAAGGTGTGGGAAGGGGAATACCCGCCTTGACAGATAGAAGGGTTTTGTTATTTCATTGAACGTCAGTAAGGGTTCCCAGCGAGGCAGAGGGACTGCGGAGGTGGCGCGCTCAGCGAGTCCTCGCGCGGCCTCATGTGCAGCCTCGTTAGGGTTAGAGGTAGAGCCCTCAGTGTACCCCAGGGGAGCGGGAAACCAAAACCAAGTGAGAGAATGAGGCGTGGTACTCTTAACACTTTGGAGAATGCGGAGGGCCTGAGGGGCTACCATCGCTGTTTCGTAGGCTTTAATAGCCGCCTTGGAGTCGCTGTATATTGACCCTCTGCGACTATCTAGCACAGCCAGCGCGATTACAACCTGTTCGGCTATCACGGGCTTCGATGTGCGTACCGTGGCGGAGCAAGTGAGCCTGCAATTTGAATCGACGATGGAAACAGCAAATGCCTCTTGTGTGACATATGGCGCCGCATCCACAAAGTTTGCATCAGTGGAGTTGCTACGGACGTGCTCGAGCATAGCTCTGCCCCTGGCTCTACGTCGACCGACGTTGCGCGCAGGGTGCATATTGCGGGGAATGAGTGCGATGCGCAGTTGAGACCTGATGTTTCTGGGAATCTGCATGGAATCGGGGCACTGTTCAGTAGAGTTGAGGCCCAAATCGTCGAGTATCTTGCGGCCCGATTTAGTTTCGGAAAGTCTGAGCAGCTGTGAGCGCTCTCTTGCGCCTCAATTATCTGTTCGAGTTTATTGTGAACACCGAGCTTGAAAAGATTTTCAATCCGAGTGCTTACAGGCAAACCGAGGGTGAGATTGAAGACCTTTCTTATGAGGGAATTGAGCTTACTCCTCTCTGCAACAGGCCAATTAGGCATGGCGGCCAAGTACGAAAGGTGGCAAAGCACAAACGTATCTATGATACGGATGGGATTGTCTTCCTTGATTCCCCGGTGTCTGTTGGTGATTCTCCGGATGAGGCCGAGAGCACTTTCCGTCTTGGCAGTGATCTGTCTGAGTGCAGCTCTGTTAGCGCCATCAGACTCTATAATTCTTTTGACGCCTTGAGCATTGCGTACTGTCAGGAAGAACTTCATAGTTAATAGCACTGAGTCATCGCAGAACTCTATACGGCCCGAAGTACCATCTTAGCAGTCTTAAAGACGATAGTCTTTCTTGGGGACCTTCGATGCAAAGACTTTGTTCTATCTGTCTGTCTGTCTGTCTGTCTGTCTGTCTGTCTGTCTGTCTCTCTGCCTGCCTGCCTGCCTGTCTGTCTGTCTGTCTCTCTGCCTGCCTGTCTGTCTGTCTGTCTGTCTGTCTGTCTGTCTGTCTGTCTGTCTGTCTGTCTGTCTGTCTGTCTGTCTGTCTGTCTGCCTGCCTGCCTGCCTGCCTGCCTGCCTGTCTGTCTGTCTGTCTGTCTGTCTGTCTGTCTGTCTGTCTGTCTGTCTGTCTGCCTGCCTGCCTGCCTGTCTGTCTGTCTGTCTGTCTGTCTGTCTGTCTGTCTGTCTGTCTGTCTGTCTGTCTGCCTGTTTGTCTGTCTGTACATTTGTCTGTTTGTCCACTGTTACCGCGAACCGAGTACTTTAAACAGCACCAGCCGATACCCCAAACGGCCGACCCCATTTGAAGCGCCCACCAATGTTGCTCACGAATCAGCGTTCATACGTGTGCGATTGTCAATTAAAAAGCAATTATTGCACATATCTGAGGCACCAAACAACACGTATATATTCTGCATGTTCATCTTTTACTAGAAAAGGCATGAGTGATTCTAAGGACCGTAGTGCTTATCACGCTGCGCTGACCATGCAACATTTGTACGAAGAAGCGAGTGTTTCCAACGTTTTGCTAAGACGACACGGTGGTGGCACCTACCCGTCTCCTTGCGTTCTACACCTTATTACCTATGAGACGGGCGCGCACGCCCGTCTCAGGGCCACTCACTTTGTTTTACAAAAAAAAACTGCCAGATGGCACTCATGTTTCACGCGTGACGTGACTTCATGCGCTCGTTCGCCTCCGATGCACGCTCGAGGCACTCTAACGCAGTGCCTCCGGAATACCATTCACCGATTGTCTTGTGCATAACATTAAATAAATGCTTGTTCACTGTCTCCACACGCAAGACTATCGTCTTTCGACGACATTTGCAGATTACATGAAGGTACTGGGCCAATTTTTCTGAGAGGCCACGACGCCGAATGGGAGTTTAGACCCAAAGTTTCTCTCCCGGCTTGTATGAGACAGCTCGATGACGAAGATTATACCGTCTCGAACCGTAGTCCTACTGGCGACTAATCCATAGGCACGCAAGTTGTCTGGCTTCTTCAGCAAGTTGAGTGATATAATCAGCATCTGTTTCGGTGTCTTTGTACTCGTGCTGCAGCATAACATCGAGGATAGTGGGGACTTGCCTAACATGAAAAAGACGGAATGGCCTCGTTTTTGTTGTTTCTTGTTGTTTCTTGATGCGCCGTGCTGTAGGCAAACGTACCATACGGCAAAATCTCATTTCAGTTTTTTTTTATGCTCCACATCGATGTACATGCAGAGCATATCCTCAAGTGTCTTCTTGAGACTTTCCGTGAGGCGATTCGTTTGCGGATGATACGCCGTTGTTCACCAGTGAGATGTGCCACTATGTCTTAAAACTCTCTGTAATAGTTCGGCTTTGAATGCAGTTCTTCTGCCAGTTATTATCACTCATGGAGCACCATGTCTCCACGCCCCAATCTCTGCAAAAAATTGGGCTGCTTCACTTGCCGTGACCCTCTCTGGAGCCTTGGTTTCGGCATAGCTAGTGAGGTAGTCTGTGGCTTCTATTATCCACCTGCAACCTGCCGATCAGGTTGCAAATGGGCCCAGAAGATCCATTCCGACTTGCGCGAATGGAGTAACAGGTACGTCAATAGGATAGAGGAGGCGTGCTTGTTTTACAGATGCAACTTTCCTGCTGTGTCAGTCAATGTACATCCGAACGTGGTGTTGAACGGTCGCCCTCAGTTTTCACCAGTGGTATTTCTGCCACACTCTGCACAGCGTACGTGTGTAACCCAAGTCGCCGGATGTCGGTTCATCGTCGCATACGTTTAAAGCTTCGCTCCTTATGGATGTTGTGATGACAAGAAAGTAGTCGTTTCCACTTGGTGTGAAGTTGACCTTATACAGGATGTCGTTGCGAAAGCAAAATGACGATAGCCTTCTCGCAAACAGTATTGATATAGATGAAGTATGATATTCCAAAAAAAAAAACGAATCATTGGCTGCAGTTCCGGGTTGTCTCGTTGCAGCTGTGCGACAGTAGCCATGTTTACGACTCTGCAAATGCTGCGTCGTGATCTTCTGTAATCGCACGTTCGTATGGCTCACAAAATAGGCAATCGGCGTCTGAACGTCGCTATCCCGATCTGTAGACTATGGTCATGTCGAATACTTGAGGCTTCAGACTCAAGCACCAACTGTTTTGATGGATCTTTTAAATTCGTCAGCCAACAGAGGGAGTGATGGTCGATGACAACATCAAAAGGACGACCATAGAGATATTGGTGGAAGTTTATAACCGCCGACACCACCACAAGACACTCTTTTCCCGTGGTGTATTAATCCTCTTCCGTGCGTGAAAGGGCCCTGCTCGCGTAAGTGATTACTCGTTCGGCGCCAAGCTGACATTACTAACGTCTTTGTGCACCGTTGTCATGGCATCATCAAAGTGTCTGAGGACTAGTGGTTTTTGCAGGCATTACCGCAGCTTGTTGAATGCTTTTTCTGTTCGTCATTTCATACGAATGCCACGTCTTCTCTGGTAAAGCAGGTCAACGCCGAGGCAATACGTGAGAAGTTCTCAATGAAACGTCGGTAGTGAGCACGCAGTACTCAAAATCGTCTTATCGCATTTTTTGTCAGATGGCGCTGTAAAATTTGTAACGGCACCTATTTTTTCAGGATCAAGCGCACACCTTCTCTGCTGACAAGATGCCCCAGGAACAGAAGACTCTTCGAAGCCTAAGGGGCATTTTTCTGGCTCAAGTGTTAGTCCAGCGGTGCGGATAGCTTGAAACACTGGGAACAGTCACTTCACGTGTTCTTCGAATGTGTTTAGAAAAAGTTGTTAACGATTTAGAGTACGATGTATTCAACTATGGGAGAGCAGAAAACCGTCCCATGTAGTGCAGAAATCAAATTGCCCCACCTACCATCCCCTCTCTCGGAGCAGGTGCTGGTTCGCAGAAAATACGATTACGTCGACTAAACATACTGAGCATGTCTGCCACTTGAGGTCTGATAGTACGGTGTTCATAAGCCGCTGAAATGTTGCTGGTGTTGAGCATGAGCACAAGCCAACTGGAAGTCCATTATGCTCAAAGAGGCAATCAGGTGTCACGAAAGCTGTTTTTTTTTTCAATCTTTTTCGTTTACTTCTGTCTGCCAATACCCAATCCTTAAATCCGTTGACGGGAAATAACGTGCATGCCACAGTCGATCCACTGAATCATCGATACGTCGAAGTGGCTAGACATCTTTTTGTGACCTGATTCAGCTTAAGGTAAACCGCGCATAAACGTGAGGTGCCATCTTTTTTTTTTTTCGCTAATACAACCGATGAGGTCGGAGGGCTCATCGACGGTTGAATAACGTCATCATGAAGCATCTGTTGCACACGGTTTCCAATGGCTCCTCGTTGACGCAAAGCTACCCGATAAGGGTTTTGCCTGATCAGTATGGTCAAGTCGTCCGTTATTATTCGGCGTTTCGTCAACGGCGTTTCTTCAACTCTGTACGTCGAAGAGAAACGCTATTATATTCACCATTGCTGAAGCTACGCAGATCTCGGAGGTGTTTCGGCGTGTTTTCTATCGCACGCGAGAAGGTGCGGAGGGCGCGATTAAGCTTTGACGCAGCACTTCAATACTTTTTTTTAATTTGAAAAACTACATGGAGTTTCATACTAAAATACCTAGACGGTAATCTGGCTCTAGTGTTTATGCGGCCTCCTTCAGTGGCGCTTGTTTTACCATGGGAATTATGGGAAGTACAGGCTTCGAATTTGATTCGGATTGATTACGTTTTTTAGATTTGCGACACCTGATTGACGAGTGTAAAACTAAGTATTCAAAAGTTATTTCCATTTGAAGTTTTATACATTGTTTTGTACGTGTAGCTTACTGCAAAAAAGTATCCGTCAACGTGAGATGGAAGTGAAACCTGAACCAATTCAACCACCAGCATGTGCATTGCTCTGCAAATGTGTTCCCGATTTGGCATGAGGATATGATAAGCTATTTTTGCAATACTTCAAAACAAACATGCCTGTTCACCCCTCAAAAATGTGCATTATCTCTTTATGTGAATAACATTAATGTATTGAGTGAGAAATACTTAGCGTCTCATCTACTATAGTGCCAGGTGCGTCTGCCGAAGTGGTCTGCCCCAATCTGAGACATTCCTTGTGTGTGAAGCCGAAGCCATAGAAGCGTGACGGTGCATCTACTTAGCTTCACTTCGTTTTTGCAGTCTATCAGTACAAGTTTTAGTGAATTCTGAGTAAGCGCGAACAGACGAGGACGTAGAATAGAACCGACACGTTCTGGGTCCTTGTCGGTTCGCGCTTACTCAAAGTTCGTCGATGCAAACTAATTAGCCCACCAACGTGTTTACAAAGTTTTTGTGAGGCGCGCTAAGGAAAAGACGTGAATTCTGTACAATATCCTGCGCTGGGATTGGACGCTACATCTATGCGCCACGGTAAGTGCACAATTCTTTGAATATACACGACGTGGTGTTGATTTGATTTATGGGGTTTAACGTCCCAAAACCACTATTTGATTATGAGAGACGCCATAGTGGAGGGCTCCGGAAATTTTGACCACCTGGGGTTCTTTAACGTGCACCCAAATCTGAGCACACGGGCCTACAACATTTCCGCCTCTATCGGACATGCAGCCGCCGCAGCCGGGATTTGAACCCGCGACCTGCGGGTTACACGACGTGGTGTTACAGTGGTTACTGCGACATTATGGCTTTGTCGGTTACAACCTTGCTGACGATGCTGCCCGGTCTGCCGATGAGAACACCCAGATTATCAAAATACTCTTGTTGAAAAGCAATGCTGCAAGGGGCCTTCCTTCGTTTGCTGACACAATATCGGCAACTTGGCTGAGTGACACCAGTGTCGGGAACCACCGCCAACATAAATATGACCCATTGAGAAAGTTTTAAGTCCTATGGGAGCTCTCCCGTCGGGACGCTACTTTACGGTGCTTTTGTTTTTAGGAGTACCTTCCACGAAGGCGTACTCTTTTCGCACAGAAAAGGCAGACACGTCCAGATGGGACTGGTGCGATAGTGTGGAGGCAATAAAACACATATGGTGTTCCTGGGATTGTTTTGCGAGCGAACTCAACATTATACTCGAAACGAAATAGATTAGAGAAGTTTTTTTCGACGATAATAACTTCGGACCATGGCTCTACGCGTCGCAGGCTAGCAAGTTTAAGCGACGCATTACTATTTATTTTTATGGGTTTACTATCACAGAACCACCATATGTATATGAGAGACGCCGTAGTGAAGAGCTCCGGAAATATCGACAACCTGGAGTTCTATAACGTTCTCCTAAATATAAGCACATGCGTATAAAGCATTTTGCCTCCATCGCTAATGCGCCCGCCACGGCCGAGATTCGATCCCGCGACCTGCAGGTTAGCAGCCGAAAGCCTTAGCCACTATACCCCCGTGGCAGGTGCAAAGTGACGCAGTCATTGCTAGGTTTTCAGGGGCGAAGTTCCCTACGCCGTGGGTTGTATATCCATGTCGTCGAAGTCGTCATAGTAGCGATTGCAATGCATTGCATGTCTATAAAGACGGTGTCACAGCATATCCATGGAGGGAATGATAATGAGTGTGGTAGAGCGTCCATCATTTCGTCCGTGATTTTGTGCGTCCATCCGTCCGTTCGAGCATCCCTTCGTTGGCACGTCTGTCCGTCTGTGCTTCGCACCACTCGTCTTAATTCACCTTGTGAATATGCTGTCATTTTTTTAAAGTCGACCAAAATAAGTGACCGCTTGTGAGCGTGCAATGAACAGGCGAACATGTACACCAAAGGTGCTCTTTTGCCTCTCCTTACTTTCTTTTCTCTAACCCTCTCATTCTTCTCCTAGTGCAGGGTAGCAAACCGAACGCGCGTCTGGTCGATTCTATTCCTTTCTTTTCTCCACTTCCCCCTCCTCCTTTAAAAGACAGTCAAATACAACCTGTAAAACTGACTGCAACGTAGCTGAAAACCAAGAGACTTAGCAGTTTTCAGCCTTTTTGAACTGCTTGAGTGCTTTGCACAACATCCCACTGCACACGCTATAGTATACGTCGCAAACGAAACTTAAACTGCATAAAAAGATGTGTAGGCAGTGCTAACGCCATCCAATCCGAAGCCTGGACTTCCCATCATTCCCATAGTGTTACAATAATTACAGTGCCAGTCTCCTCTCTAGTTATAGTATTCAACTCTAAAGAAAACTATCCTTGAGACGGTTACGACAAACGTTGCTCCTTTCTGTACTGTCTCGGCTTGTGGAACGCCGGTATTTTTATTTATTTATTTATTTACAAAATACTGTCAACCCTCCTTGAGGGTTATTACAGGAGTGGAAAGGATACAAACATTATACAAGCAAGGCAATATAGTGGCAATACAAGAAGAGTACATAAGAAACGCGCGATCATGATAATAAGTAATGTATACATCATACAGGCATAGTTGCCTTGAACCAAATGATGAAGAAAATAAAATAAAATGTTAGAGTGTGGATGCTTTCTCCCGAACGCAATTAGGTTAACACCTGGAACTTGGGAGCACAGATATACATAGTGGTCATGTAGGCTCCCTAGGTATACGAGGCGTCAGATGTCCGTAGGTCGCGGGTTCAATTCCCGGCTGCGGCGGCTGCATTTCCGATGGAGGCGGAAATGTTGTAGGCCCGTGTACTCAGATTTGGGTGCACGTTAAAGAACCTCAGGTGGTCCGAATTTCCGGAGCCCTCCACTACGGCGTCTCTCATAATCAAATGGCGGTTTTGGGACGTTAAACCCCACAAATCAGTCAAATCATTCAATCGAGGCGTCAGATGCCACGGCACGGCACGTGACGCAAAGGGGTGACTACATGTACTGCTCTTTAAAACAATGTATCTGAGAACGTTGGGCTGTGCATAGTCGACGCTCGCAGCAAGCTACTCAAACACAAAGGAGTAACAACTTTGACAGGAGTTAGTTAGGGATAGCCTTTTGAATGCATGCATGCGCTCTCTTTTAGAGCATTGTTCATTGTGTTTGAGCAGCACGCTGCAAGTTTCGAGCTACTTCTCGTTCTTCGTGTGACTTTCTCTGCGCCACGTTGAGGTAGCGGTTACAGAAATCGGCGGCTAACCCAGACGTCACGCGTTTCATCCAGGCTGCGTTGGTCGCATATGGAGGCGGAATGGTAGAAGCCCCTGTACTGTGTGATATCAGTGAACGTTAAAGAACACCAGATGGTAAGATTTTCCGGAGCCATCCGCTATGGCCTCTGTCGTAATCATATTGGGGCTGTCAACGCAAAGCAGCAGAAAATATTATATTATATTGTGGGACAATTCATTTTGCTTCTATCGCATTTGTTACATTGTCCTTGCTGCGCAACTGTGGCTTCTTTTAGCTAGATAAACATCAAAATAGTCTCTACCTCGTTTACCATGGCAGAGATGTTTTCTTCAAACACATAGGATTTGCAAAATATTGAAGTATCGGCGATTCCGCGTCGGTGCCCTCGTCGCATTTTGTCGCAAGGACTATTCGGCAAATCTAATTTTCGTTTTATTTTTTTTATTTTTCAAGAACTTCATATTTGTTACCATGCCTTGTCTTGGATAATACCGCTTTTTTTTTTTCACTAGCAATACGGGCTCAAAACGTTCGAAACTTCCACATGCCGTCACGTACGAGCCATCCACAGTAGCAATATCAGATTGTACTCGCGCTGTGTGGGGTGTAAGACTCCGCGTGTGACTGTGTAGTCGTTATCTCATACACACTCATGCTGGAACTCCACAGATTATCGTCGGATGATACAGTATCTGCTACAGCATCCTAGCAGTTAGGGAGCAGATTGCCCAGCAGTGTCATTAGACTGCATACGAACGTACGTGTTATCGTTTCACCAGTATAACGCGGTCACATTTTACTTTCAGGGCAATGTCGCAACCGGGAAAGGCAATAATTTTCATTCCATTGGTCACATTCAAAAAATTTCAGGAATACCTGTACCAAAACCACGATATCATAAGAGGCACATTCTGGTGCTGGATGTCGGATTACTTTTGACCACCTGACGTTCTTTACATGGCGTCTAAGTACATAGGCGTTTGCAAATTTTTACCTGCCGAGGTAGCTTAGCAGGCAAGGTATTGGACGATTAAGTCCGTGGTATTTGGTTTGGTTCCGGTAAAAATGGTCTCATTTCGAAGAAGGCGAAAAGCATGAATGATTTTGTACTTGGACATAGTGCACGTTGAAAACCGCAGCTGGTCAAAATTATCTCGGGGTCCCGTCAACGCCATCACGGCTAATTACATTTTATATTTAGCACATAAAACCCGATTCTATAAACCATTTCACAACGACAGGCTCACACTATTGTTTTCGTCAATTACATTTTCAGTTTCAGCGAGAGCATATCGATTAGGGAACGCCGCAGTAAATACAACACACGCGCTCTAAAAAAGAAATATGGTCACTTGGTTAACCTAATTTCCATCACGGTAATGACATGCATATTTACACCCATTGGTAATGGAAACGTACTCCCGCGACATCTGCACGTGAGTAGCTTTCAAATATTTGCATTTTCTTTTTCGCTGCTCAGATTGTGATAATCTTGCCGAAACGTGTCGTAAGAGCTGACCCACATGTCAATGCTTCTAAGAACAAGCGCTCGCGCGATAGTGCCTATCGAGACGCTTTGTTTCGCGCACGCGATCGCTGCACTTCGTGGTGCTGTCTCGTGACAGGCCGCGTCTCCGAGGGCCGCATTCCTGTCATGCGTATCGCCGCCTGTGTGCCGTGTGAACTACGGGCAGCTGACCCTGATCGGAGGCCTCACGTGCTGGCCCTGCGCCCCAGCCAGGACTTTGGCTGGGGGTCACCGGAAAAGGGCAGGCAAACACGTTTAGCCGACCTCATTCGATACCCTTTCTATGAACGCGTTTTATAAGTGAACGAGCATTTCGGTCGCACACAATCGGTTCAAGCGTGCGCGAACAATGTTTGTTCGGGTTTTACGTCCGAAAACCACGATATGACGTGAGAGATGTGGTGGGCTTCTGAAATGTTGACCATCTGGTGTACATTACCGGGCGCTTAAGTGTAAGGTCATGTGCATTTCAGCTTCATGCCTCCATTGAAATGCGGCCGCTGTGGCCTGGATTCGATCCCCTGAATCAGGGGGTCGAATCAGGGATGCGACCCCCTGATTCGACTCTCCAAGCGTACGTCCAGAGAAGTGGACGTACGCTTGAAGCTCGGCTGTCGCGCGGGACGGAAATGTTTCACGACAAAAGCCGTGTTTTCATTTTTTTTTCTTATCAGGCAACTTAACCGCTGATCCCTGAAATCGTTCTGGCCCGACGTGGTTTTACATTACCTCCGGCATCGGCCTATCTTTGACCAAGCAGTGATGTCATGTGATGACGCCATCGTGTGAGGTTTGTTAGTTGATGCCACGATGATGTCATCAGGACACCCCAAGTTGGGGTGAGCTGTGACGTCACGAAGTCCTCATAACCTGATGTTGCTGGTGATTATGTTATCGCGTGTTCACGTCGCCTGCTTAGACGATAAATTTTTTGTGTTTGCAGAAAAAAGCAGCGGGGCACGTGCACGTATGCACAGTCTCATGCATCCACTAGTAAGCACTGATTGATTGATTTGTAGGGTTTAACGTCCCAAAACCACCATTTGATTATGAGAGACGCCGTAGTGGAGTGCTCCGGAAATTTTGACCACCTGGGGTTCTTTAACGTGCACCCAAATCTGAGTACACGGGCCTACAACATTTCCGCCTCCATCGGAAATGCAGCCGCCGCAGCCGGGAACACTAGTAAGCACTAACCAATAATCTAAATACGCACGACTAATCCACCAAATATGGTATTGCTGCCAAGTTTTTTTTTTTACGTGGACCCCGGCTACTGGTCATCTACAAACTTGTGCTATATAACCCAATGGATGCTTTTTTTTCCTTCGTTGCATCGCCCTCTACCTATACAATCTTCTGCAGAAGTATTCTGTTTTAGATGTAAATTTAAGCAACTCAAGCTTCTTCAAATTAATGAGAATAGTATTCATCACTAAGGCTCACGCCACTGTAATGTGGTGTTCCAACAGCAGCCCCCCAGAAAAGTTTTGCTTTGTTTTCCGCAATACCTTTTTTTTTACATGCAGCACTAAGACAGTGATTACTCAGTTGCTCAGCTACCACAGGAATGATGAATAACGCAGTAACTCTTTTTTTTCATGACTGTGAACGCTCTTATGTTCTTACGTTCTTCCAGCCTCGTTTGTTTTGCTTTAAACACGAGAATAACCAGGAAGCCACACTTTTCTCATCGCTTGAACAGCAAACGCTGTACTGCGAAGATTATTGATTGATTGATATGTGGGTTTTCTCTCCCAAAACTACCATGTGATTATAAGAGACGCCGTAGTAGAGGGCTCCGGGAAGTTCGACCACCTGGGGTTCTTTAACATGCAACCAAATCTCAACACACAGGCCTACAACGTTTCCGCCTCCATCGGAAATGCAGCGGCCGCAGCCGGGATTTGATCCCAAGACCTGCGGGTCAGCAGCCGAGTACCTTAGCCTCTAGACCACCGCGGCGGGGCTACTACGAAAGTGCACAAGCATACATAATCTACATCTGTTGCTACGTATGCCAAACTGACCGCTGTATAAAAGTCGGGTTGCAGGAGCACTAAGTGGTTGTGCCGGCGCTGGTAAGAATGGACACCTGGCAGAACCCTTTAGGAGATCCTCGGGTAGCCCACATGATGAAAAAAACAGAGCTGTACAGCTTTGCAACGAAGAGTGAGAGGGATGCTTGTAAAGCTCTCATCGTTAAGAATAAGCTGATGCATGTGTTAGCAGTCCATCGCTGGCACTCTCACAAAGGGTCTTATTGTCAGGGTAGAAATTGACACCACAGACATTGCAAGTTATTTCTGTGTTCAGCGGCACCCTTATGCGCATGCAATTGCCCGTTTGTGTGTTTATATTTTAATGTTCAGTTGATGGTTCAGTCGAAAGTTCAGTTGAAAGTTCAGTTGATGTTTAGCCTTGTCCCGGGTGTCTTCTTCTCGCTCCGTCTCTTGTTTCGCTGGTGCAACGTCAGAGAATATTTTTTTCTACTTCATCAATGAGGATTCTACTCACTATTCATACACGCCTGTGCAAACTGTTATCTTTATATAACGTTACGGCAATATCCGATTATCTCACAGCATGTACACCTACACGAGCTTATTTCTTCAAAATGACATGAAAACTTCAGCAGTGCCTGGACAAAGAAAACCTTTGACTACAACTAGCGTCATCTGAATATTTGTCTTTGTTATGGTATAAAAGCGTCTAAGTTGTTACTTCACTGTGTCTGAAAAGCCCGCTGTTTTCGCAAAGGTAGACTGTGCAACGATTACAGTGTCCTTTGTGTGCCCGGTAACTAAAGACAGAATCGTTCCGGTAAAAACTGAATGCCAGCCAAGACGTACGATCCTCTTTACTGCCAGATAAGGGTGCGGGAGTGAGCGTCGACTCCCTGCTGTTTGCGGGATAAAGTGCGCGTGGGAGATGAAAGCGTTGCCGCTGCGTCGTGACGATGTTGCTACGTACGCTCATTGTGCCGTCTTGCTGGTAATGCTGAAAACACGATAGTCTCTCCCCCCCCCCCCATACAATATGCCCCAAAGCAGCCGTAAGTGGTAGATATAGATAGCTTGACGTTTGAGCGTTGGAGGATGTGCTCCTCAGTGGCTCAGTGGTTCACGCCTCGCACTCACTATTGAGAGGGTGAAGTTCGATTGCGCCCGTCGGAGTCTTTTCCTGGATTTTTTCTTTCTTGCATTTTAATATATATAGATACGTATGCATATACAGTGACTGACGGCAACACCGACGCCGGCAGCAAAATGTGGTCGAGAGTGTCTGTATACCTGTTATCACAATATTATCTATTTCAAAGTTTTTTGTCTTGAACAGGATGGTCGCTTTGTAATAATTGGTAACAAAGAAGTCAGTGACAAACTAGTTGCCCACTTTCCAATCACACCACATTGAATAAGATAAAATAAAAAGAAAACTCGAAATTGTTCCTTTTCTCGATAACCTCAAGAACCTCGACACGTGCGCTATCATAGAGGAGAAAGCTACGCCCCCCCCCCCCTTTTTTTTGTATCTGCCCGTTATCGCACAGTGAACTGGATCGATGATGAAGTGTTCTTTTGCTGATGCTTCGGAACGTCTCAAAGCACAGCAACTGCTGATTAAGTTCAGCCTTCGTATTGCTCAATCTCCCGCACGTGTTTGACGCACAAAGCTCGATCGCGCCCTTCGCAATAGTTTTTTTTTTCGCCATTTCGTAATCTTTACGTGCGTGTACACTGCCCAGTGCTTGTGATATCGATTAGATGCGTCGTACACAGCATGTAATCAGTGAACAGAAGAAGCAACCTTTTTTTTCACGTTTATTGCGTGATTATGGCGAGATGAAAAGGAGGCGTGGAAGGTATATCCACGATAATCCCATTAGAGTGTTGCGATAAATGTTCGCACTCTTTACATAAGACAATGCAGCGGTCGAACGTCAGTGTGACTGGCCGTATCGGTCTGGTCGTCATATCTTCCCGTTCTCACATTTTTCGTATATTCAACCAACTAGATATGTCGTTTCACTGTAGAATTGTCGTATATGTTCAAGTTTATAATCAGTAAACTGTGGAATGTTTTCTTCTACTTCACAGGCCATGTGTTTTATAAAGGGATCTCTCATTTATTTAACAAATATGAATAGCGTAACGTTAAGAGATAGGAATAAAACAGGGTGGATCGAAGAAGAAGCAGGTGGGACTGATATCCTAATTGGCGTTAAAATAGAAAATCGGACCTGGCTACGTCACGTGGTGTGAAGGACAGATGAATGGTTGGTTATAGTAGTGTAACGGATGACTTGAGATGGGAAACGTAGAAGAGGATGGGATAAACTTACCTAAGTGGGGTGACGAAATTAAGAAATGGGTGGCGTATACACTGAGAATCAAATTGCGCAAGACGAGAAAAAATGGGCATAAACGATAAAGTCCCTCACTCTGCGGTGGAAGTAAATTGCCCCACAGTCACAATGATCCAATGTTATTCTTTTATGAAGGAAACGTTGGAAAGCTATCAGCTAACTCGAAATGAAACCAACCTTGCTAGCCATCCCATGAGTGTATTTTACACTGTTCGCCGATGTCCTCTGACTCAAAAGTGGATGGGATACGACGATGCTCGCACTTTCATGCAGAGTACAAATGCCCAAGCCGAGCGTCAGATCCGTTGCTTGAGGAATACTAGCACAGGAAAAACCATGTGCCTACAGCGAAGATCTGTTTTCTGTAGAAGCCGTGTCCAAGCCAGGCTGAAGCTTCCCACGCTTTCAAAAAAAATGGCCGACGCGCGAAATAAAGAAGCCGTCATCAAGGGAACACTCAGGCATGGCTTATGTTATCATCGTCGTCGTATATATCACCGTTTTTCGCCGGGTACAAGTTGATAAAGGAGATGGCATCAACTCAGCGCTAAACAGGCTCTATTTGACACGTTCAAAAAACTGCGCAGATACCAGATGACGCTACAATGATGTCAACACAAGTGAACCTTTTATCCCTAGATTTCCCCCGAAAAGTACGTTATATTGCAGTCAAGATCCCTGGATTGGGCTAATTCACCTGTAAAGAATAAATAGTTCGCTCTCTGACCCAATTTTCTCCAATAATATTGAAAGTAAAAAAAACATTTAGAGCCACGGAAGACCTTTCTTCTACATGTTCTGCAGAACAATAGCATATATATAAAGCGCTTGTAGGTGGTTCGAGTCACTACAGAAGCGGATAAATTTTCCAATATCACTTTGCCGTCTCTATAAAAGCGTAGGTTTTATCGTTAAGATCAAGTTAAAGCCTTTAGTGCCTATCTTGTGCTTGCAGCCTTCGAACTATTGTCGGTCCACTTCAAAATTTTCTACATTTTGAATCCCATTTGCATGAGTGACACTTGATGTACAAGAACACTTGTTGACAGACTGTTAGCCATCTGGTGTACCTTGGATCAGCTTCACATTTGGTCCAATATTTTTTGTCACTATTTTCGCCATCATGAAAACAGTGCGAAGGAATTACTGAAAACACAAGAAGTGTCTTTTCATCTTTTCTGTCTCGCCGCTTTAGTAAGAGTAAATCTTTTCCAACTCGTCCAACTGCTAGTCCTACTTTCACACTCTCTCTAAGTCTGCTGGTTCAGGAGTTGTTAGACATGGAGACATTGTATGGTGAATGCACGTCACGAGCGTGAATTCTCATAAAGCGTTCATGTGCATTAAGATTTTTTTTACAGAGCGGTAATCACACTCAACGTCATGATAGTATGCACGTGCACGATAAACAGTTACGACGGCAAAATTCCACTTGTATGCATCAGTATAGCACCGCATTGAATGGAAAACTAACATATAGCGAAAATTACCGTTTCGAACGGCCTTTCTGTGTGAAAAAAAAAACAGTTTATTACTTATTAAAGCCTGTCTTTGGGCGGCGTTATGTAACATTTGCAATGATTTCGAAAATTTCATAGACTCAATGACAAATAAAACGTCCTATCCTTAAAAGAGATAGAAAATCACCAAATCAAGGATAAATATCAAGCGTTGACATCGCTGTGACACGATCACGTAGTATGATGCCGCCGCGAGGACTGTGCGGTTTGTCATCAATCACCTGACCGGAAGCACTCGCACTGCTCCGTCGAAAGCATTCGGGCCCGCTCAGAGCACTCGGCGAGTGACGAGAGTAATAGAGAAGAACCAGCCGAACACGGTTTTGGTTGCGACAGCGCTCTAGAGCGCTCTAAAACAAAAGGCCGAAGACGCCAAAAGAAATAAAGCACGGTTTTATGGATCATTACAATCATCAATCTCATGATGATGATAGTGGATTAGACACTTGCTTCGGACCCATTTGAATATTAAGCCTGGACTGCCTGCATGTTTGACATGCAGAATTTAAAGCAACAAAAAATGAGTCCCCGCAGTTCTAACGTTTTGTCCTTTTGGGTTCTTCCACGTCTGTGCCGATTATACGAACAGTATATTTGGAATATGCACTATTGGGTTGTTATTGGAAATCCTCAATTGTTCCTACAGCCCGACAAAACGTACTTCATCCGAACGCACGTTGTTTGAGATGCCAAAATCAGAGTTCAGGAACTAGTAGAAAAAGCTACAATATACTAACCCTGCATGACCGGGCTAAACTCGCCCACCAGAAAATGTTGTTTAAATATTTTCACAATTGATTGATATGTGGGGTTTAACGTTACAAAACCACCATATTATTATAAGAGACGTCGGAGTGGAGGGCTCCGGAAATTTTAACCACCTGAAGTTCTGTAACATGCACCCCAAATCTGAGCACACAGGCCTACCGCATTTTCGCCTCCATTGAAAATGCAGCCGCCGCAGCTGGGATTTGATCCCGCGACCTGCGGGTCAGCAGCAGAGTACCTTTGCCACTAGACTACCGCAACAGGGCAATTGTTTCACAATTAGCTTCGTATTGACAGCACCAAATACCTATCTAACCTAAAACTCCTCCCCCTGGCGTTATAAAAGCCACTAGTTTCTTTAAAAATACCGCTTCGAAACTAAGGCCTATAAATTTTTCTTTCTTCCACAATAAATAGAACAGTCTACCGACGTTTCACTTTTTGAGAGCCAATTATGTGTTTCCCAAGCACGAACTGTTCCTGAAGCTCTAAACAGGTCTTTTTGTTTTGTGTAATATGGCATTGATGACATCATGTGACATCCTATTCACTCATCGCGCGTGTATTTAAAGTAAACGTTTTTTATATTTCTATTGTGACACGCTATTTGTAACTCTTGTATCACTGCTTTATTCTTTAAACACTTTTATGCATTTTTTATGCATGCCATGTGTTTTTGTTAGAGTATTGTACGGTCAACGTACTGATAATTACTACAAGCTCTCATTTGTGTGTTAGAGTATTGTACGGTCAACGTACTGATAATTACTACAAGCTCTCATTTACGTTCAACTTTTTTACACTTGTGTATATCCTTATTGTATGTATCCTCTTTCTGCTTGACGCCCGTCGAGATTGCCAGCTAGCTTGCCTGCAATAAATAGTGAACGAATGAAAGTATGTCGCAGCACCCATCGGCACACATGGCTCTCGGTGAATGGGCCCCCCGAAGGAGAAACACGCTCTCGCTTCACCGGGACTCACGTCCGGTGTTCGCACGTTCTACTCGCAACGGTGCTCCGGAAACGAAATTATATTTGGACGCCTGCCTGTTTTCAAGGCCGATTCGCGGTGCCGAGGCAGTCACTGGAAAGGCCACGCGCGAGCGTCAAGTCAATGATCGTGTGCGTCTTCGTTGTCAGCGGGAGCCGAAAGCAGCTGTAGCTATACAGAGTCGTCACCAGTAATAATAATAATAATAATAATAATAATAATAATAATAATAATAATAATAATAATAATAATAATATAATAATAATAATAATAATGTTACGAGGCTGTGGGCAGGGCTCCACCATCGTATACGAATCCATGAAGAGGAAGTGGACTCGAAGCGCGAGATGCTAGCAGCCCTGGGGTGTCACACCTACCTGTAAATATTGCAAATACACTCGTTTCTCTCTTCCGTGTGTTTGTAATCCCCGTAAAAAATTGGTGGAGGTGCCGGGTAATGAATCTCCATACAACGAAGCTCCGCAGTGGTCGTCAAATCGGAGTTTCCGTGATGGAACACGGGGACTGATCCCACGGCCACCTTTCCATCGGGCCTCGACAATGCCTGCACCATCCACGGACAGCCTCCACCCGCCCCACCACCACCCACGTACGTGCTGACGCATCCGAAGCATCCAGGAACGTTCTGCGGTACGGACGAAGTTGATGTCGACGACTGGATAGCCGACTACGAACGTACCAGTGCGTTCAACTGGTATGACCCGACTCTCATGCTGGCCAACGTGCTGTTTTACCTGAAAGGCACGGCCAAAGTCTGGTACGAGAACCATGAGGAGGAGATCGGCAGTTGGGGACACATTCGAGGAGAAGCTTCGCGACTTATTTGGGAAGCCCATCACTCGAAAGGCGGCTGCAAAGAAGGAGTTGTCTTTACATGCTCAGACGTCCAGAGAGCCGTCTATCTCATACATGCAGGACGTGCTGGCTCTATGTCGTAAAGTCGACAACGACATGTCTGAGTCTGATACGATTGGCCACGTCCTCAAGGTGATAGTAAACGATGCGTTCAACCTGCTAATTTGCCGGAACTGCGCGACCGTCGAGGAAATTATTCAGCAATGCCGGCGTTTTGAACTGGCAAAAAGCAGGCGTATTTCAAGATCATTCACTCGATTGCCGAACACCGCTGCGACGTCCTCCTGCGAAAATGGACTGACCACTCATCGGCAGTCTTCACCGGCGTCTGAAATTACGCGAATAGTCCGGCGGGAAATTGAAGCAATTACACCTGCTCTCCCCACCAATGGCCACGCCCATTCGCAAGTATCTCAGGTTTGCTTGGTACAGTCGATTGTGCGGGAAGAAATCGGCAGTTTGGGCTTCGATGTCGGCGCCGTTGCTCAGTCTCGACCAATTGGCTTCCGTTTCAAGGTCACCGCCTCGCCCCTGGTCACTGCCCCAGGAAGGGTCTTATCCAGGCTCTCGCAATCCGGCCGAATGGAGAACTGCGGATCATCGGCCGATATGGTTTAGCTGCCGCCGCATAGGGCACGTCGCACGGTATTGCCACAACCATTGGTCTTCGTCCCGAACACAGTATAACACGTCTCGCCGCGCCGACAGCTACCGCCTTTTCCAGCCTCCTGCGCCGATTCCCGACAACTACCGCCGCCTTCCACCCTTCGATGCCAACGCCTTCGATGCCCCTGATACGCAGCACAGCCGCTCACCGTCGCCTCGACGTCATCAGTCTCGTTCGCCCGCCTGGACGTCGCCCGTCGTCCCCTTCCCCTCTACGACGACGCCCGACCACCCCGCTCAATTCTCATCAGGGAAACTAAGTGGTGCAGCCCTTAGAGGGGAAGCTTCATCCTCGATACCGACCTCAAATACTGTCCTTGTACTGCCCACACGACAAAATTTGATGGACATGGACGCTGACGGCCTGACTGTTTCTGCCCTATTGACACCGGGGCGCATATTTCTGTGATGAGTGCCCGACTTCCTTGCCACCTGAAGAAAGTTCTCACACCGGCTACTCCTGGCATTATTCGTGTTGCCAACAGAAGAAGTATTGCCATCACAGGAATGTGCACAGCACGCATCGCAGTCGCCGATCACCCCACATCTGTTCCGTTTGCAGTTATTGAGCAGGGCCCCGAAGACCTGATTCTTGGATTGGATTTCTTGTCCACTCATGCCGCTCTCATCCACTGTGCAACCGGCGTTCTCCAACTTGAACGGTCTCGACTTGGGGCTGTACCGTCCTCACCGTCACACCACTTGTGCACTTTTGATTATGTTCGGCTGTTACCGCAAGCTACCACGTTTGTGGCCTTAACGATATCACCAGCTCTTTCTTACGGTGACTATATAGTATCTTCATTAGTGGATGTGCTCTTGGCCCAAAGTGTTGCTGTGCCGCATACTATCGTGACTATCGTGGACAACTACGTTCAGCTTCCGCTCCTCAACTTCAGTAGTCCGTTCCGCCGCGGTGGTCTAGTGGCTAAGGTACTTGGATGCTGACCCGCAGGTTCGAGTTCGAATCCCGGCTGCGGCGGCTGCATTTTCGATGATGTCGGAAATGTTGTAGGCCGTGTGCTCAGATTTGGGTGCACGTTAAAGAGCCCCAGGTGTTCGGAATTTTTGGAGCCCTCCACTATGGCGTCTCTCATAATCATGTGGTGGTTTTGGGACGTTAAACCCCACATATCAATCAAAACTTCAGTAGTTGGACCTAAGTTCTCCCGCAAGGCATTTCGTCAGCCCACTTTTCCCCATTTGATGCGTGTAACATCGAGGCATTCGACCCTGAAGACTACTCGTCCCCTAATGCAGCCAGCCGAGCAAACGCACCTACTGACGAAATCACGATGATGATTGCCACTGATCTTCTGCCCTATCAGGCTGCGCAACTCCACTACTTTCTGACCACCTACCGAGATATTTTCGACATCTATGACCGCCCTTTGGGTCAAACGTCCATCGTGCATTATCAAATACATACCGGCGATGTTAGTCCTGTTAGACGGTGACCATACCGTGTTTCCCTGTCCGAACGCCAGGTCATACAACGAGAAGTACAGAAGATGCTGTCCAAAGGAGTCATAGAGGCCTCTTCATGTCCGTGGGCGTCACCTGTTGTTTTAGTAAAAAATAAAGATGGCAGTTGGAGATTCTGCGTTGACTATCGTGCCTCGAACAAAATGACCCGCAAAGAAGTTTATCCACTGCCACGAATCGACGACGCCTTGACTGCCTTCATGGAGCGTGACACTTCTCATCTATAGATTCTGAGTTCGGGATATTGGCAAATTTCTGTCGACGACTTAGACCGAGAAAAAACTGCCTTCATCACACCGGACGGCCTTTATCAGTTCAAGGTTATGCCTTTTGGGCTGTGCGATTCCCCGGCAACGTTCGAACGCATGATGGACTTTCTCCTCCGTGGTTATAAATGGTCCATCTGCCTTTACTACCTCGACTATGGGATTGTTTTTTTTCCAACGTCTGAAAGCCATCTAACCCGTCTGTCGATCATTCTAGCCGTTTTTCGTCGAGCACGACTCAAGGTGAACTCGAGAAAGTGCAATTTTGGCCAACGAGAAATCACGGTCCTTGGTCATCGTGTAAGTGTTGCTGCCGTCCAACTGGACCCTGACAAGATTAGCGCTGTAAACAACTTTCCTGTTCCTTCTACTACCAAAGATGTTCGTCGTTTTTTGGGCTTATTTATGCTCGTAGTTCCGATGTTTCATACGCAATTTCATACGCAATACGCGGTGTTTCATACGCAATACGATGTTTCATGTTTCAATACGATGTTTCAATACGATGTTTCAGTTCCGATGTTTCATACGCAATACGCGGTGGTCTAGTGGCTAAGGTACTCGGCTGCTGACCCGCGGGTTTGCGGGATCAAATTTCCGATGGAGGCGGAAATGTTGTAGGCCCGTGTGCTCAGATGTGGGTGCACGTTAAAGAACCCCAGGTGGTCTAAATTTCCGGAGCCCTCCACTACGGCGTCTCTCATAATCATATGGTGGTTTTGGGACGTTAAACCCCACATATCAATCAATCAATCGCTACAATTGCATGGCCACTAACTGATCTTCTCAAAGAGAACGTGACCTTCTCGTGGGGCCAAGACCAAGCAGCTGCGTTTTCCTCGCTGATCGACTTCACCACCAATATTGGCTCACTTTGACCCGTCCGTGACGACTGAAGTTCGCACAGACGCCAGTGCTCACGGCATCCGCGCTGTCCTCGCTCAACACCAGGGGGGGGGGGGCAAACGCGTTTTATTGCGTATGCCAGCCGCCTTCTCTCCACATCTGAGCGAAACAATTAGATGACTGAGTGTGAGTGCCTTGCGTTGGTCTGGGCTGTAGCGAAATTTCGCCCCTACTTGTATGGCCGGGAGTTTTCAGTTATTATGGACCACCACGCTCTGTGTTGGTTGTTGTCACTCAAGGACCCAAGTGGTCACCTAGGTCGCTGGGCTCTACGTCTCCAGGAGTATAACTTCAACGAGAAGAGTCAGCGAAATTGCTCTTCTCGGGGCGCGCCCTTGTTGATCAGCCTGCCTTTCCTCTCTATTTATCTCTCTCTCTATAAGTCTGGCAAGTTACACCAAGATGCCGATTGTCTCTCGCGTTATCCGGTGGACCCTGCTAGCCTCGCTGTCGATGAGAGTGATTCTTGTATGCTCACCATATCTGATTTGCGCGACATCAGCACAAAGCAGCGCCGGGACGCAATCCTCAAGACGTTCATTGAGCGAATATCTTCAAGACATTCCGACCCTTCGCTCTGCCAATATGTCCTTCGCAGCGAAATTCTGTTTCGCCGCAACATGAAGCCTGATGGCCCGGAATTTTTTTAGTTATCCCCCGACATCTGCGTGCCACCATTATTCAACATCTGTCCGATGCTCCAACAACAGGACACCTGGGTTTTTCACGCGCCTATCACCGCGTGCGGCAATGGTTCCTTTGGCCTGGCCTGTATAAATTTGTGCGCCGCTATGTGGCTGCTTGCGAGCGCTGCCAGCGTCGCAAACGTCCTGCTCTCCGTACGGCTGGCCTGCTCCAACCTATCGACATTCCCCCGGAAACCATTCTTTCGCGTCGGCCTCGACTTGTCCGGACTTTTCCCAACGTCTGTGCCAGGCAACAAATGGATCGCTGTCGCAACAGAATATGCGACCAGATACGCTATAACTCGTGCCTTACCAAGTAGCTGCGCTACCGACGTCGCAGACTTCATACTGAATGACGTCATTCTGTGGCATGGGGCTCCGCGCCAGCTTCTGACGGATCGTGGCCGCTCTTCCTCGCAAAAGTTATCGACGAAATCCTCCGTAGCTGCTCGACCGAGCATCACCTAACTACTGCCTACCATCCCTAGACCAACGGTCTCACAGTGTGCCTCAACCAACCTCTTAGAGACATGTTGTCCATGTACGTCTCAGCTGATCACTGTGACTGAGACGTGATGCTCCCGTACGTTACATTCGCATACAATTCGTCAAGGCATGACACCACCGGCTACTCTCCGTTCTTTCTTCTGTACGGGCGCAACCATGCGTTGCCATTCGACACACGCCTTCCTTGTGATACTACCGAACCAACGGTGTATGCTCAGGACGTTGCTTCTCGAGCCCGCGTCGCTCACCAAATTGCGCACACTAGGCTCACTGCTTCTCAGGCCTCACAAAAAGTCCGCTATGATGACTGTCACCACGACGTTGAATACCCTGCTGACTCTCTCGTCCTACTTTGGACGCCGCATCGGCATGAAGGCTTGTGCGAAAAGCTCCTTCCACGATACACCAGGCCCTACAAAGTTATCCGCAAGGTCACCGACGTCGACTACCTCATCACTCCCGCTCAACCACACTCATCTTCTGCCACACCACCTACTGATGTTGTTCATGTGTAACGACTTAAACGCTACTACACTGCCAGTCCTGATTGACTTAGCGGTGCCGTGACGGCGCTTCGTCCACCGGGGGTGATGTTACGAAGCAGTGGGCATGGCTCCGCCATCGTAGACGAATCGATGAAGGGGAAGCGGATTTGAAGCGCGAGATGCTAGCAGCCCTGGGGTGTCACAGTTACCTTTAAATATTGCAAATACACTCGTTTCTCTCTTCCATGTGTTTGTAATCCCCGTCACAATATCTGAGGCTTAGCTCCCCGAAACCACGACACGATTATGAGCATGCCGCAAATGAGGGCTCCGAAATTTAAACTATGATGTGTTCTTATAGCGTGCCTTGGACCCAGTGCATGGGCCTCGACCGAGATGCGACCACAGCAGCCGGAATTGAATCCGTGGCGTGTGGGTCAGCAGCGTAACCAGTGATCCAACGTGGTGGATGAGAGCTTTCATGAAGGAAACTTTAAAATAAAAGACATCGGTGAGAGCAGACTCAAGTAAGGACGTCCCAATAAAAGGGTAAGGAGATTGGGGGAAGGAGATAGGCCAATGTACTAGTATATATACAATATGGTGAAAAAACAGTTCTACGTCGCATGTTGATATGCTTGCTCAGAAACTTAAAGCATTTGTTCCATAGGCAGTATAAGGTTTGGTGCAGTGTGGCGTCACCTATGAATAGAACCTTCGGCAACAGGACTACACGGTACAGTCGCCGTTGCAGTTAATGTTCAACAGATCGAAATCAACCGTTATTTTGGTAATGATCAGACGTTCGCGCGCTCATATATGGCAACATAAAATACTCTATGAGTATTACTTAACACTGCTCTTTCGATTCGTGGAATGTTTACGACGTCGTTTCCGTGCTCTGACCCATTTTCTTTCTTTTTCTCTGTAAGCAGTGTTTGCACCGCATCAAAGTGGTGCCTCAGACAGGAGAATAATATTTCTTAGCTAATCTATTTCAAGTAATCGACAGCTCTCTAATGTCGGGCGTTGCCATGTGCATATAAAAAGTTCATTGACACTTTAGAGCGCTAAAGGAAATGAAATTATAGTCGAAAACAAGTTAGGGCATGGATGCGTACGCCCATTTGTTTGTTCATTGATACACTCATTTATTTGTTTATATATTTGTTTTATTTAATTATTTATTTATTTATCTAATATTTATTATTATTTAATTTTCTTTATTTTTGAGGTCTCAGCTTTCACTATAGTTTGAAGCAAATGTAGGCCCATAAGATAGCTGTAAAAACTGTTGTCGAAGGGCCGGCTGACCAGAGCGTCCTCTGACTGACCGACAAGCCCTGAATTACAATCTATGCTTCCTACCGGCACGAAATACCCTACATGTATTGCTTTCCAGAAACAAGTACACGCGGTATACCAAAGCACTAACTTGTCCAGGAGGCTCTTTTGTGTCTCCCAGGCTGAAATTCCACCTTAAGCTCTTACCCTACTTAACATAAATAAATACCCACAATATAATTATCTAAGCATAGAATCCTAATTATCAACTGCAAAAAGCGTTCTCATAAGAACACACCCACAGACGCGCAATGAGGTTGGCGCCGTGATCGTTTGTCTTTCGCATTACCTCACTGAACGTGGCTTATGAAAGCGGCAGCCTTATTTACAGCAGCTGCCACGAAATCAAGCCAACAGTGCGTCGTCGTCTGGCGTGAACACGAATGGTACCTGTCACAAATAAAGGAGGGAGAAGGTGGGGGAGGGGGGGGGCATGAGCAGGGGCCGTGGGCGCTGGCTCGCCCAGTTGTTCCGTTGACCCAGGATGTAGCCACAGGTCTAGGTCTCCTCCTTCGTTTCTCACAATACCATCAATATGTGACTATAAACACATATATAATCAGACGCTACGATAATGATGATTGCTACAGCGTTACAGAAATAAAATGCTACAAAGACATAATATTAGAGAAACATAAAACACGTATTATATTGCTGCAAACAAATGCTAGCAGCCTAAAGTAGTATATAGCAGTTAATCATAGACTTCAGTGGATATGAGATGTGTTTTCAACATAGATTTCATTTTTCCCGTGGAGTAAGCTCAGTCCATGTCATTGTATTTGTTTACGAAACTTGCGGTTTGCTAATGTAATGTCTGCTTTGCATATTTCGTCCTCACTTTAGGCAATCGACGCTGAATATTCTTGAACCTATATCTGTCTGTTTTAGCATAATTGTTTTCTTTAAATGCTTTTTTTGTATACTGCATTATTCTAAGTAAGAAGATCTGATGTCGTTTTATTGTAATGCTGTACTTTATGAACGATTCTCCTGTGTGTAAGTCGCGTATGCCTCACATATAATTTTCAAATGTACGCAGAACCACTTTTTTTAAACTAGCAAATGATTGTAATTGGTTGTCCGTAGTTGTTCCCCAAACTGGAGTACAGTATGTCTGCTTTGCATAAACAACAGTGGTATTAAAGAACTAATTCTCCGAATGCAACCTGTGGTTCAGCTATGTTTGCTGTCAAGTGTGAAATGTGTGTATTCCATGTCATGTTTTTCGTGGAAGCAGACTCTTAATTTTTGTTTCCTTGTTCGTCTAATTTCTGTAGATAATTATTTAGTTACTATGTTGCCTACATTCCGCTTGTTTGGTGGGGCAAATAATATGTACTGTGCTTTATTCGCATTCACTGTAACTTATTATGATGTAGCCATATGGCGATGCTTCATTTATGATACATTCAAGTATTTTCTAGAAGCGTGGTAAGACTGAAATATGTCTATAATTATCAACCTCATTTTTATTTCCTTCTTTAAAGATCAAAGTCACTCTTTCAATCTTTAAGCAATCTGAGAATATGCCTTTTTCAAAAATCATTATGTAAGCCAAAAGCGGGTGATATTGTACTAGCGACATGCTTGGCTGCTTCCGCTTTAATTTCATTGTATCCCATTGAAACGTCATTTGGCAGTTTTCTGAGGAGTATTTCGGCCTCCTGCGTAGTAACTGCGTCAAAAGGTATAGTGTTTGATAAGGAATTATTAGCCTGCAATGACAACTCACCATCCACATTTACACTAACATGTATTCCCACATTCACGAAACACTCACTTACTGGGTCAGCCAAAGCTGGCCCCGCCATGGTGGTCTAGTGGCTAAGGTACTCGGCTGCTGACCCGCAGGTAGCGGGATCAAATCCCGGCTATGGCGGCTGCATTTCCGATGGAGGCGGAAATGTTGTAGGCCCGTGTACTCAGATTTAGGTGCACGTTAAATAACCCCAGGTGGTCTAAATTTCCGAAGCCCTCCACTACGGCGTCTCTCATAATCATATGATGGTTTTGGGACGTTAAACCCCACTAATCAAATCAATCATCAATCAGCCAAAGCTGCACCTGTAACGAGGCGATCATTAATCATTAGTTCTTGAAGAACCGTCGGTAACGTAATCCTTCCTGCGATTTAATTGACTGAATACCGCACTTTCTTCGTATACTTTGTCAATGCGCGAATAGATTTTGATAGTAGTTATCCTTCGCTTTTTTTTCAAGTCTAAGTTAAGCTTGTTTCGCACTTTCTTGTACTCCGAGAAAAGCTCAAGGCTTCCACAAAGCCCCAAAAGCATGATACATTTTATTTCTTTTTTTCTTATGTTGTGGTGTAGAGCAATGAGCAACCCAAGGTTTTCTTATCGCTACTTTTGTGTGTCTTGGAAAATTTTAGAGGGTATGAATTGTCATAGCATCGTTTGAATTTAAAGAGAAAAATCTCGTATGCTATGTTTGAATCACAGTGTAGGTATACTGGACCATTGAGAGGACTGAATCATTTTCACGGAAAACATCGACAGATCTACTGTTTATTCTTTTGAACAACCAAGCGATGTTGTTTTTCTTCGAGAAAGTTTTAGTCATGATTCAACGCTGTGGTAGGTGATCACTTATGCTGCTGGCAATCACGCCTTAGCCGAGTTGCTTTTTTTTACATTGGTACTGCAAACGCCTAAGCAACTTGTGCTATTTACCCCTATGCGTGTTGACACGTCAATTACGTTTTGTGAGTCATGGGCATAGATTAGATTCTAGAAATCAGCAGCATATGTTTCATTTCTTATCGTGTTAATGTTTGCATCGCAAACAATAAAGAAAACAGTGCTTTGAGATGTCAAAACACTCAGAAGATTTTTTATGCAATTGAAGGAATAACGCTTAAACTAGTTGGCCACCTATAAATAGCAGCTAGCTGAAACTGTGTCGTACAAAGTGTAAGGCGTTCCATGTTGGTGTTTGATACTGTGTAATCATCTATGACGTCATAGCTGTAACATTCTTTGAGGTATATTGCCAAACCACCGCCCTTTTCTTCTAATCTGTTGAGTCGTTCGCACGTGTAAGCACCGAGAAAGGGAACAGTACCGTGTTTTGTGAGCCAAGGTTCAGAAAAAAAAACTGCGTCGAACTGAGTTCTCAGTGATTCCAAGTATGTCTGCAAGTAATCATGTTTGTTTCTAACACTTGTTATGTTCAAATGAAAACTGGGAAGCACAGTGGTTGTGCCTTGTGAGTTGCTTTATATGTTTGCGGTGAATGTATCATTCAACTACTCCATCAGTTTTTTTTATCTCATAATTCTCAAGCCATCTTCGCGATGTAATCTTGACTAACAATCCACATGATCTCACTGTGCTCGTCTTTCAGGCGAGTATCTTTCGTCCAGCAGTTCGTACAAATTTCCAGCCTAGTTCACGCTTTTAGTGAGTGTATAGTAGCAAACTATCGCTTGTTTGTCGAGATAATTGTTCATTGAAATATATATTTTTTTCTTTTTTATCTTTTCTAGGTACTGTGTCCCTCACAGTGCATCTTACAAAACGTACAACGATGTTCTCTTTTTCTGGGTCCTTAGTAGGCACGTGATGACATACATCAATGTCCTCTTCACGAATTGCCACATTAAAAACTGGCAAACATAATGCACAGTGTCGATGGTCAGCTCACGAGACTGACCAATTATCTCGAGGATGCTGCCCCTTTGGTATTGTTCCCTTTCTTGAATCTGAAGATTTGATTGCTTGTTTTTACATTTCTACTTTCTTGTTCATGGGAATAATGTCCTTCATCTCATTGCGAAGTTCTTAATTTTTCTAGTCAATGCTTTGACTTCATCGCAGTACTGAATTGATTGCTTCAGCCTCTGAATTCGATACGCCGCTCTCGTTCGAAATCATCAAAAGTGGCAGCAAACTCTCTTTCTTTAATCCGGTTCCTATAATCTTTTCTCATTTTTACAGGTGCAAGTCACTCTAGCTCAAAAGTAGCACGTATAAACAATTGTAGAATGTTCGGCAGCAGCCCAATTATAAATCTAAACTACTTCATGTTGAAATTTGAAACAGTTCTTACCTGCTACTTTGCAGTGAGTTATTAGCTCTTTCGTCGCTGCCTGCGCTGCTGCCAAACTGATCCGAAGCCGTCCACGATGCGGTATTTGTAGCTGTCAAACTTCAAAGTGAGCAAGCGCGCCACCTCTGGAATGGTGTCATTTTTCAGCACTGGCTTCATCCTTTGTATGAAGCATTAATCCTTCAGATTGTTCACAACCAGAACATTATCGATTCTCTCGTCCTGACACAAATTTAAAGCACGGCCATACAACCCCACAACTGATCTGTTTAAGCATTCTTTTTTTTACTAGTCATTGCCGAATGGAATATGTCACCAACTGATCTAGTTTGCCGCAAGACTACAGAATTTCTATGAAGGTCTGTGCCCCCCGCAATAATGCCTAAGATGGAGCTCTGGGTAATGTTCCAAATAGAAAAAAAAAACAAACTTCACTCCATGAAGGTATTCGTTCACCGAATACCTTCATATTGTTACCCGCCCCACCGACGGCGAGTCCACGCCATGACGGAAGCGGTGTCACTGAATTGGTGGAACGGCGCCTGTCTGTCGGTCATAAAGGACGCGAAGACCCACGTCGCCAAGGGGCTTAGTGGTGGCACCTTTTGGAGACAAGAGCCGAGTTCGGCTGCAAGGATGGATGGTGCACTTGTTCTCCGCTGTAGCAACCAAACCCAGCGGCAGCAGCGGCGTCAATACATGGGCCAAATATACTGATGGCCTGTCAGCGCAGCGTTGCAGGAACGTGCCCAGGAGGTGCGTTCCTACCACTCGGTGACGCCGGACGTTGAACGTTCCGGAAACCGCAGTGAAGACGTTGAGCGGCGACGAGAGGCGGTGGTTCTCCGAGGAAGATCTAAGGAGGGAAGACTCCTGCCTGCCACCTTCGACGGCGGCCAACGGGAGTCGAGGAGAGATACATTCCTGTGTTTTCTGTCGATTTTAAGAGCGTCTGAACGGGGAGTTAGGGGTAAAAGCAGGGATGCATGGACAGGAGAGAGAAGAGAAACGAATAAATGTATCTATCGAAATTATGTCCGAGTGGTCCTTTCTTCAAGGTGCCAGCAGATGAAAAATCTCGCCTACGGCTTCCTTGGTGGCAGCAGCAAATGTGGCGCAACCAGCGAGGCGACTGGAAGACAAAAATAGAACTTAGCTATAATATTATTATTAAGAAGAAGAAGGACAGAATAATAATGATAATAACAGTGGGATTTTAGAATTCCAAATGGTGATGCAGTTATGAGAGGCGCCGTCGTAGTGAAGAACTCCCAGAAATTTCGACCACCTATTATTTTTTGATTAGTGACTTAAGTGTGAATCAGTGCACATTATTATAAATCAAGAGTACTCAAAGTGATCTAAGTGGCAATAATCGACGTATCTTACGGTATTTAAGTGAGTCTATCGTGATTCAAGTGCTTCGCAGGGCTTTCGCATGAGATCTCCTTAGCTCTTGTAAAAAAGACAAAGAACCTTTTTACAATAGTGTTCTTAGCTGTTTCAGACGGCAGAAAAACCACCGTTGCAATTTCAAGCTACCTAAATTGAAACTAACATTCTTTCTAAGACCGATGAAAGCATGCCTTGAAACACCGATAAGTCATCTTGACATTGTCAGTTCCTTTTTTTTTAGAAATAGCTGCTTCACAATCGAACGAACGTGGCACTGAGATAACCATGTCTGCACTGAATACTAATGGCGTTTTGTGTCCAAAACACAAACGTATCGCAGTAATGGCTTTTACGCACCGAAAGAGAACGACGCCAATACGGAGTGCCGACGCGTTTAGAGCTCGTGAGGGATCGCCGTTTCATGCCGCCAAAGTTCCTGAGATGCCAGCGAGCTATTCACAATAACAGCACGTGAGTTTATTTCGCAAGCGCGTCAGTGTCTCTGACCTGATTGCGCTTGGCGTCGAGATGGCGTTCACATCGCGGT
>WOVY01002321.1:0-54387 GCA_013436015.1 Rhipicephalus annulatus | reverse complement strand
AAAAGAGGAACGAGAGCCTAAAGGTACGATAGTCTTGATAGCACTTCAGCAGGTGACCGATAGATTGCAAATCAGTTCTGACATCTCGAGTTCTCGTAGCCGCCATGCTGACGATACCGCCGCCGATAACTTAACAAGCTTTCATTATATTATATATATATATATAGATATATATTATATATATATATATATATATATATATATATATATATCTATATATATATATATCCATTATAATATAAATCTATGTGTGTGTGTGTGTTGTGTGTGTGTGTGTGTGTGTGTGGAACAGAGTGAGTACGACTGTCGTTAGTTTGACAAGCGCATTTACTAACGTTTTCATCTGGGAAACGAGACTGTTGCACTTACCATTGTCTATGTTATGAGCAATCCAATGATATTGCCATATAAGTCGCCCGTCAGACCGAATCAGCTGCCTGTGCAAACCCATGTTAACTGCGTGTGCAACCCATGTTAACGGGTGTGCAACCCATATTAACTGCATGCGGTCGCTATTTGACGATCTCATTCTTGCCTTCGATAACTTCTATGAGGCTTCATTAGTAAACCCCCTATGATATACTTGTCACTTTGAAAAAGTCTGGTCCGTCTTGTGGAACAGTGGCTCGGCTACTGACCCGAAGGTCGCGAGTTCGATCCCGTCCGTGGCAGTCACACTTCGATGGAGGCTAAATGGTAGAGGCCCGTGTATACTGTTCAACATCAGAGCATGTTGAAGAACACCAAATGGTCAAAATTACCAGAGCCCTCCAACCCAACGTGACTCAATTGCGTAGTGGTTTTGGCACGTAAAACATTATATATTAGGATTGTTATTGACAAAAGTTTGCTTCCCTAGACCACGACACATTGGTGAAATGTACTGTGCCAAAGAGATGAAGTTTTTGTCTATTATCTATCTATCTATCTATCTATCTATCTATCTATCTATCTATCTATATAGAGATTCTATCTATCTATCTATCTATCTAGAGATCTATCTATCTATCTGATTATCTATCTATCTATCTATCTATCTATCTATCTATCTATCGATCTATCTATCTATCTATCTATCTATCTATCTATCTATCTATCTACTATCTATCTATCTATCTATCTATCTATCTATCTATCTATATATCTATCTATCTATCTATCTATCTATCTATCTATCTATCTATCTATCTATCTATCTATCTATCTATCTAGTATCTATCTATCTATCTATCTATCTATCTCTATTTTCTATCTATTATCTATCTCTATCTATCTATCTATCCAAATCGCTCCGTCCTGTGTTTTTTATTCATCGGTGAAGTTGCGATTTTCTTCATTACAAAAAGTAAGAAGTAAAATATTTTTTATTTATTATTTATATATCAGAAGATAATGAACGGGTCTTCTACTGTGTAGAATGTATGTGGAAACACAATAATAATAGTAAAAAACCACACTGCACTCTCGGCAGACAGGTCGTCCTTGGCGAGAGACAGTGACGTCGAGAGCTCACCGAGTAAATTCATGTTCGTGTATGCAATGCCTGCAGTGGTTTTGATTAATGGGAGGTTATCGATCAGCCTGTATGGGCTACAGGTTTCTCAGGAATACTCAAGATTGACGTTTTTATACTTACTTTGAGTGTGAAACCGACACACGTCTTCAATGTTAGAACCTATTACGAGAAGTTGAAGTAGAGGTAAACTATGTTTTTTCTTTTTTTGTGTGAAAATAAAACAGGATTGCTCACCACGGCACGCTACGTGGATATTATGCCAATAAGAAAAAACAACAACAATAGGAACTACCTCTGTTAAGGCAAGAACGTTGGGGTCATGTCTGGCGAACCCTTTCAATTTCGCTTGGTAAAATACTTTTATGACCGAGTGCGCCTGACAACAATCCCAATTTTATTGTCGCAAACAAGGAAGACTTTCCTGCTTAAAAAAAAGTATAGTGAGTAATCTTCACTGAACCAGAACCCACCATTTCCGAAGTGCGCGAAATCGAACATAAGAAGAACCTGTAAAAAAATTCCGTCCGGCTAAAATTTTTCTCTTGGCATACTTTCAAAAGCGTGAATTTACGAAGTGCAGTAATCTTGCAATATCAGGGCCATCATTTCAAATGATTAAAAAAAAAACTGCGAGTATGGGACATTGTTCAATAATGCCTTAATTTCAGATTGTTGCTCCTATTTTATAACATCCAATATTTTCAGAATTTTCAGAGCGTTGCTACACATTAGGCTAAACAAGAGGGGCATGTCTAAAAATGCAACATAATTCAAACTCCCCGGAATGATAGGCAAGAGCACGTTTTAACTTCATCGGTAAAGCATCTTGCATTATTTTTTAGATGAAGATCAGTTGTTGGGCATATCATTTTTGAGAGCCTAAAGTGTGCAAATGAAAGAAAATAAATGTTGAATCCTTCATCTTAGGAATCGGTATAGCACGAGAATAAAACGTGTCCTCATTGAAGTAGTAAGTGTTCATTTTACGTGAAATATTGAGAGCTCGTACAATGTCTGCTAGTCCTTGGCGGCTACAGCACCGTTTTATTTGTTCCCACCCACGAACACGCCTATCTCTATTCCGACGAATGACATCAATGATAAAGAATAAACCTTTATTGTAGCTGAAGTAGCCTAGACAAAATTATTCATCATCATCATCATCATCATCATCATCATCATCATGATTATTAGACTGACTACGCCTAAAGCAGGACAAAGGCCTCTCCGATGTTCCGCCAGTCAACTCGGTCCTGTGTTTAAGTTATCCCTAATGACCAGCGGTTATCCTGCCTATGCGCTACGTGCCCGGCACATGTCCATTTCTTCTTGATTTCAACTATTATATCCTTAACCCAGGTTCGCTCGCTGACCCACTCTACTCTCTTCTTGTCGGCTAAGGTTAACCTTATCGTCTTCACATCCATCGCTCGCGGCGTTGCCCTCGATTTAAGCTGAATCCTCTTTGTAAGCCTCCAGGTTTCTGAGCTGTAGGTAAGTGGCGGCAAGATGCACCTGTTATATACATCCCTCTTGAGAGAAGACAGCAATCGCACAGTCGTGATTACAGAATGCATGTCGAATACGCTCCACCCCATTCTATTGTTCTAGTTACTGCTATCTCATGTTTTGACTCCACGGTTACGTTCTGTCCAAAGTAGACGTACTCTTTGACAACTTCAAGTGCACTGCTACCTATCTCGAAGCAAGTACAAGGAGACATTTCATTCAGTAGAGATATCAGCAGTCGTGCAGGACACTGTGGAATCGGGGCACCGACGCAGCATGTATAGACATCCTGAAAGAAATGTACAGCAGATTAATTTCCACCATAGTGGCTCATAAACAAAGTGACAGAATATCAATAAAGAAGGTTGTAACACAAGGAGATACGATCTTCCCAGTGCTAATTACCGCGTGCTTACAGCAGGTTTTCAAAGGGTTAGAATAGGAAGAGCTATAGGGATCATAGTTAACAGGGAGTAGATTTGTAGCCTGCGCTTCGCCGAGGACATTGCATTGCTGAGTACCTCAACGGACGAGTTGCAATACATGATTACTGAATCAGACGAGGAGAGCAGAAAGTTTGGTCTTAAAATTAATCTGCAGAAAGCGAAAGAATATACAACAAACTCGGCAGAAAATGTGAACACAACGTACGGTGAATCTCTCTCAAAGATGGTATGAACGAGCACATAATCACTAGCACTCGATATGCCCTCATGGAAAATGGAGTCGTTTGATATGTAGGACATTAAGATAGTTGGGTAACTATACACTTACGAAAATGCATACAATACCTCTTCAGAAAGTCGAAAGTCAGAGCTCGTAGTTTAAGCCGTGAAGGCGTCCCAGTGCCCGCTGGCGTGTCTCGCCGCTACGACGCTTTCACTCAAACTGCACTCAGGCTAAATGAAGTTGAAATAGGGAGATAGCCTCAAGGGCGCTGAGTGGGAAGCCTTTATGAGAGCGTAGAACGAAAAAAAAAGCTGGCATGGAGGCCATGATGGAGTACTTCGCTTGGCCTCTCCAAGAGAGCGACACCAACCCATGCCAACAAGGCCACGGTGAGGGGAAGGTATGAAAAATACAGGGCACGTTTATATTGGAGCGCATTTGAGCGTTGGTGGCGTATTTGGTAAAGACCCCAGAATGACATCGTCGTGGACCGAGAGATTGTGTGTTTACACCCATGTCCTCCAAATAAACCCAACTTCTTCTTCCGTTTTTTTTTCATTTGTTCGTGTGCCTTTTACTGACGCCACATGCACGATGGAAATTGTGCCAGAATTTTGGGTGGGCTCCGCGCAAAATACTTTCGTATGAATAGCTTAAAAACGTACATAGTTTGGACTTACGCCCTCTTATTTGACAAAAGTTACTTGGACTGTAGCCTTGGAAGCCTATTCGGAAAAAGCCAAATGTCTTCCTAAAAGAATTCCTAGTGAACAGTGGACTATATCAGCTGTAATGATGAACAGCTGTGTGCTGCAGTATACGTAATGATGTGTACTGTGGTTATATATTCGATAGAAATGCGTGCTTGTGATCATTCTACCGCACTGTAACTCCGGCGAGCCAACTGTTGATTTTGATATTATTTCCTTTGTTTCAGTTTGCTGCCTGTGTGTTTTTTTTTATTCTGTAATTTTTTCATGTACAACCTACTTCTTTTTCGCTACATAATTTATAGAAATAGAGCAGCCAAGTTGATAGGAACCACAACTGTTATACCGGAAGTCATTTGGAACAGAATAAAATGAACCGGGGCATACGCACAAAAAAAAAGAAAAAGAAAGGAATGGGTAATTTTTACCCGACCGCCTTGTCGGATACCTACCTGAAATTTTTATCATCAGAGGGATGGTCGGGAACTGTCCTTTCGATCTCCTGCTTGTGAGTGGGATGCAATGGCTGATGAGCTTTTCTTTTTAAATTATTTTTAGTCTCATGCGCGATTTTCTATCTTCGAGGAAACATATGTCTTAGAAACAAGGTTTGGACAACTAGGCATAAATTGTTCAACTTCGGACGTTTTTTTTTCGGGAGCACTCTTTTAGATCGCTTTCGTAGAATGCCTGCTCAGCCGCGCAGAAATTTTTGAATGTTTCGAGACGATTTCTCAATAAGTCTCTGTATTTTATTTTCAGTTCGCCTGTAGCGCATAATTTTTGTTGATTCTAATGGTACCTGAGCTTCTGATAAAAAATCCAATCTGGACCAACTTTTCGCAATGACTATGTGCTGTCAGTGAACAACAAAATAAAAGAAACAAATTTTTGTCCTGAAAACAAAAAAAAAAACACCAGCCTTGTGCGGAGCGAGCAGCTCAGCCACAGCGAAAGCTGAAAGAACTGCCTTTCAGATGCTTTTTCGAGCACTTTTTGGGTACTGCTTTAAGCCTACTTACAGGGTGCCCACTACATCCTTATTCATATTTTTGTGTAGTAGAGATGCACTGACTATGCAATCCTTCATCATTCAGCGGAGAAGCGTGGTACCTGCTACACACTTGCGAAGATTTTTGTGCGATTGTGTTATGCTGTGGCTGACGACAATGAAAAGTTATGCTTGAAGCTTTTGTAATAGGTTGCAGCATCCGACGACCCAGTGGTTACGCAATTATGATTGTGTGATGCCTGCTTGTCATTTGCTGTTATAAAACGCTTTATTACTTATAATACTTGGTTCATTTTCGGACGTCCAGCCTGCTTAAGTCCAGTTTGCAGCGGAGTTTCAAGCACAGGCGTGCTTCTGTGGTAGAATACAGGGCTGGCACCCAGGGTACCTTGGTTAGAAGAACCCCGTTGTGTCCTTGATGTCCTTAAATGCGAATGCGTTTCTTAGTCGGGGCAGGTCAGGCGTCTGACGGTGTCCGCGCGCCGGCAGTTATCTCTCCGCTTTCACTTCCTCTCCCATGGCAACAGCTGCGGGAGCGCGTGCTTATCCTCGCTCCTATAAACCGGAGCACTTGGTGTGGGGAGAGGAGTAGCGAAGAGTGAGTAGAAAAGAGGAGCGAGCTCAGGCGTGTCAGGCGCTCGCATCAGCTCCCGTGAGTGTGTAGAAAGTGTAGGAGAGGGTAGGTGCAGTGCTTCATCGTTCCTTCTCTCGTTCCCGTCCATTCGCTCGCACGTATATATAATTGGATTGAAACGTGCGGCTCACTCCCGACCATTCACTGGCTGATGAATGTGTAAATAAATGATTACGGTGGAAATCTTTGTCTCAACAACAATTTATGCCATTAAAATTATTACGCCGTGTACTCTCAGCGCAAGAAATGCAGTCGCATTTCCTAACGATTCCCATGGGAAGAAGGATGCAATTTTGAATTACTTAGCTTTTTTTATTTAACTGACACGAAGTGTTCGAACGAAATATATCTGAAAAGAAGGGGATAGAGGGCTAGTTGGTCTTGCATAGGTGGCGTGAGACCCTTTTGATAATTGTAAAGCTAGCTTCCTAGCGATGCAGTTTGCCTAATTAACGGCACGTTAAAGTGAGGTTTGCTTGCTCTCCGACGTGGAAAACACATTCTAGGCTGTCCGGATATAAGCAAGTATAATAGACGAGCCCCAACACGTTGAACTATGGAGCCTCGTCTCCACTTGAAGGATGACAGGCACCGCCGTTAGCTGGGTGAATATGCAGCGCAGAAAAGTGCACGAGGAGATTATGAAAAGGGTCTTCGAAAGCGAAATTGCTTTCTTTTAGGTCTCCGAGATGCGTTTCTTTCTTAAGTGCGGCTTAAGAAATCACACACACACACACACACACACACACACACACACACACACACACACACACACACACACACACACACACACACACACACACACACATATATATATATATATATATATATATATATATATATATATATATATGTGTGTGTGTGTGTGTGTGTGTGTGTATGCAAAGTGTGTTTTGTACACATATTTACATTGTACTTGACATACCATATAGAAGAAAAAAGCTTATATAGTTAGAAGAAAAGAAATCGTTTGCTAATTTGGCACGTTGAGGCCCTCTTTGAAGCGCTTTCAGCGGCATCATTCAATGTGTTACAAAGATTCGTAGATGCTCACCTATTTAATCTGTTGCTCTTTGAGAGGCGATTATTATTATATCATCTCATGTTGACCAAATTACTTGGATGTAATAACCATATTGCGTGGCATATATACAAACTTACTAGCGACGATCGTAACGAAGCAGAGCTATTTCGTTTCGCAAATAGGCGCATGCATCCGAAAATACGCTCCGACACAGCCATTCTTTAAGAGGAATTGTGAAACCAGTGCCAGAGTATTTACATCAAACAAATCGCTAACGCCTGCGTGCGGAACAACGATCGGAGCCGGGAGTTCAAGAAAGAACTTCGCAGTTTTCTGCTTTCAGGAACATTCTTAGAAACGTCCACTGTAGTTCGCAATTCACGTTCATTCGAAAGCGGGCAGCTTATTTTAATTATTTTAATTGCAATGCATTTTACTCGTGGCTCGAAAAAAAATTACGCACGCGCTCCACGCTTGCAAACTCCACACCACCATTCTCATCAGCTCTTCTCAAAACTATAATGCTTGGAAAGACTGCTTGCTCTGCGTTATTAGTTAAATTGCCGCCAATGAGACATAGCTCCCGTGTGTGTGGAACAAGGGAAATTTAAGGGGTGAAATCTATCATGGAAAAAAAAAAGATCTCTGCATCGTGATGCTACGTTTACTAGCACGCTTCATCAATTTCCCGCGCTGTTGAGCGGAATAACGTCCAGGTATACGTCGGCTAATGCTGTCTTGCCCTGCAGCGTTTGTTTTTTTCGTATTGCGCCGAACATTTATTAAATTATTGTTTAGTATCACTCGATAACAATAAGATTAGACGTGTTTCGCCACATTTGTGTAGAATGTCTGTCGCTTTGCCTGCTGTCTGTCAACACGACCATAAACTGCGCGAACTATGTTCTTGTCACAGCGAAGTAGTGCTCGTGCTATGTTATTCATCACTGATCAGTTCACTTGCTTTTTATTCACAAGTTCTTAAGGTAATAAACAAAGTTCCAGCTGACTTCAGAGTTATGCACAAGGATAGCTCGTTTTTCTGAAGTATATACCTTTTTAGGCGATGGTCTTTCCTAAAATGAAAGTGGTTTTTCCGGTGTCCACCGAGACTTCAATGACGTCATTTTCATCACCGATGGGACGTCGGTGAACTGCACATGAAGAGGTGACAGGAAAAGACAAAAAAAAAATGTTTCGTTAATTTGAGTGACCTGAAGGACCAAGCCACGATCACTACGTCCGTGACGATGGCCATCCGGGCCTTTACATTCCGCGCCCCCGACGTTCATGGAACAGTCTTTACGAACGCGTCTTATGTTTCGCATCTCTCTTTCACAGTGACAAGTTCTTCCTGTAAGGGTTACATATAAACCTAATCTGCTCGAAAGCGCTCCGAAAATTGGGCTTCTTGAAGCGAACGTTAAAAGATGCAACTCACGAATGCAAACTAACAGCATACAAATCCCTGATACGGCCTGTTCTTGAATACGCCTCCGTTGTCTGGTCACCTCACTGCGCATGCGACATAGCACACTTGGAAGGTGTTCAAAAAAAGCAATAAGATTCATATATCACCGTTATGATCAGAATTTTTCGCCTTCGTCACACGCTGTACGTCTATCACTCAAATCACTTGAACACAGACGTACTTGTGAGCGTATCGGCACTTTACATAAAATCGTGAACAAGATAATCACCATTGACATGCCCATTTCCTTTGTCAACTCCGTTGCAAACACTCGCAGGTCAAACCCCATTAACATCACACCCTTCATGCCATTTCTAGATTGTTTTAAGTTTTCATTTTTGCCTTTCACAGTGGAATTGTGGAATAATCTGGATGTTTCTCTCCGAAAGTTGCCTACCAATAGTTTTTTGAATGAACTACCAAACCATGTGTTTTGTTAGTTTAGTGTGTATTCACTGTTATGGACCCACTCCTGCAATGTCTCGAACTGTGAGACAGCAGTATTTGTAAATAAAATAAAAAAAATCACCAAGGGTCACACATTGATCTCGTATTCGTGACATAAACGCTGACTTCTACAGGCTATACGAAGCTGTACTCCTGTGATCCGATACCGTAGCTATATCGGTGTTCTAAAGCATTTTGATATACTGTAGAATGTATTGTTTAAAAACGTGTTAATGTAGGCAGATAATTTTCATTTGTTTTGCGATAGGAGGTCCCACTAACGATCCCTGTATCTGTCTACCTTGTTCTAAAACTACTTAACAAGGAGTCTCCCACCCCAGGCGTGTGTGCCTCAGAAATGCCGTGGTTCTGACTCGCAAAGCCTCAGAAATCACAATTTCCGTGGATTGACGGCGAATGCCTGTGGAACCTGTCGTTTACAGGTTTACAGGTTTACAAGGACAGAACCGATGGCAAGGTGTGGTTAGCGACACTGAAGATTATTTACAGGGAAGTACACAGGTTTGCAAATCGAAATGTAACAGAGTGGGTTTCAAAAATTATTACACGCAGGAAACGAGAGGGACGTGCGGGAACTGTGTGAGGGCGCAAGATTGCCATTCGAAGACAGCATTATAAACGAATAAAACTTCTATGTGATTTATGAGACGTAACACAGTAAATTCCCTTGTTTTCCCTTATTCACTTGTTATTCACTTGTTTCCCTTATTCATTAACGAGGGTCTCGTACCGGCAGACTTGGTGCCGTTAGGTTTTATACGAGGGACTATTGGTCAGCTGCCAGCTCCTAATAAGTTCACGTGCTATGTGACGCCAAACAGGCCCCTAAAGAGTGTGCCACACTCGCCGCCATAACTACAAGTGGCGCTGACTGACACTGCCACGCTGAAATTCATATATAAACCCGATAAAGTGGCTGACGGGATAGCGGCCGTGGTAGCTCAGTGGTAGAGCATCGAATGCGTTATGCGAAGGTCGCAGGTTCGGTTCCCGCTCACGGCAAGTTATCTTTTCACCCACTTTTATTTCTTCACCATTACACTATACTTGTGTCTAATAACTTCCCCTATACATTCCTTGGCATTGTTGTCTGTTAGATCACACTTTAAGATCACGCGTTATTGAGTTCGCGCCATCTCTCTTTGGTGCATGCGCGTTTTGCATTTTGATAACCAAGCGTCCAACAGTAACCGAGAAAATGGTGGACGCTTCCGTGAAATTCGCTAGCAGGGTTGTGCACTTTAACAAAATGAGAACCGTTATCACTCAGCTGCGATTGAACAATGCAGCCTAAAGGACTACAAACGACAAGAAGTCGGGAAACCGCAGGCTGGGCTTTAGAACGGCGGACTATAGCCCGGCAATCCGCGTTTCTATGGTGCTCGTGATGTTTGCGTGGTATCAATGTTCTAAATTTGCACACCGACAAACCCCCGCTGTGACCCGACCTATGTTGCGGAATTGCCCGTTACGTATTGTTCAAGGGGGCGAGTGAAACGAAGCGATCCGATTTCGTAGTGCATGAGAAAACGAAGGATGCCACGTGCCTTTGCTATTCCTTTTCCCCTCCCGCAACCTATATAGTCACACTTTCCTATTATTATTATTTCGGGCGATTCCTAGGCGGTGCTCTTCAACGATAGTGCACCGCGTAATCACGTCCGTAATTGCTCCGTTGATAGCGCGTCTTTTCCCAGCACTGGGCCACGCATCGTATTTCCGAGGTGAGCCCGTGTGCAACGATTTCTAGCACCGTGTCTCGGCCTAAAGGATACATGTTGTCGGGCCCGGTGACACGAGGCAAGCAACTTTATACCCGAAGTAATTACGCAACGTCAATTGGTCATTCAATAAATATCGCAGGCCTTGTTTCGCGAGAAAGTCACTAATCTCGCCGCACGGGTTTACTTCTTTCAGAGCCGGGTACAAGTTTTATTACTGCCTATTTGTAAGAATATTTGCGGTTCTACGTGTCAATGCCACGATATGACTATTGGAGGGCTGCAGCAATTTCGACCATCAGGCGTTCTTTAAGGTGCACTGACATGGCGCACTCCGTAGGCCTCTACCATTTCGTTTCCATCGAAAAGTGACTGCCACAGACGGCATCGAACCCACAACCTTTGCGTCAGCAGCTGAGCACCGTGATCGCTACACCACCGCGCAGCTATAAGCAGGTTGAATGTGGCTGCAGACCGTGGAAATAATTGGCAAGATCTCAAAATGGAATTAGCGTGGCGCTATAGTTTCACTGTTCTTTGCCAGGCAGAAATAAAAAGAAACACATTTTGCGATAATTTATGGCCCTCCGTTTACCTTACTGCAAAAGCTCCCACAATAACACCAGTCCACAAGGTGTCCCCGACACATGTGTGGCTGATAACCACTTTTCTAGAACCACCGCCGCGCATTGACTCTAAACATTGACCATTGCAGTCAGCATTATTCGAAGCAGATGTATGACGTCTGCGATACTGCCATCTGTCTCACTTGTTCCTAATCCAGATCACACTTATGGCAGCACGTTAAGCATCGTGATTCCCAAATCCTGCAAAGAAAAGGAACCTTGGCAGCACTTTATCGCTGTTTCACGAACGTAATTCACAGCCTGGTTTCCCGGCTTTCCCACAGCAGAAGTGTTGAGTTCTGGATTCGATCAGAAGTGGAAGCCGACCGTGACGGCAACGCGGCGCACAGCATCGCCTCACTCGAAACGGGTTTATATATATATATATATATATATATATATATATATATATATATATATATATATATATACATGCCTCTCAACGAAAGTGTTCTGCTTGTTAAATTTTGTCCCAAAGGATTCCGGAAACCCACGGATGAAAATTTGGACCACAGAAGCAAACGATACGTTTTGCTGGAGGACGCATGGAGGACGGCAAGGAGCCTGGATGCTCTGCTCTGCGCCAGATTATTTTTGATAAATAATTTTCTTTTGTTTCCTACTTTGCCTTGCTCCTGGACGTCTCTTGAGGATTCAAGCAAAGGGTGCATGACTTTGCGCGGCTTAGTGTTCTGATGATGATACTGATAAATATAGTGATGGTAATGTACATGCGCGAGCTTTATTTAGTATTTCTTAATGCAAATCTGAAAATAAATATGGGAACTTGGGAAGGTAAGCAGGAGTGTATGCGGAAATATTTATCGAGGGAGGGTGGCACCCCTTTCATAGATGGGGGACCGGCAGGCAGATGTCATCGAGTGTCTTAGTGGTCAGTATGCCATGGCAAAAATATTTGGCGGATCCCCCGTACTTTGAGAGTCGACGTTATGCGAAGCATGCGGATGTAAGGTAACTAGTCAAAGACAAGAAAAATTAGGAATACTGAAAAATTTAGAAAAAAAAGTACAAATCAGGAGTACTCCGTAAATATACACTGTACGGCGTATAAAGCGCAGGCCTAGTCTAAGGGAATAGTCCTGCGCATACAGCGTGGTCACATTGCGCATAGAGCCCGTACACAGATAATTTTCTCTGACCTCACTCATATCGGGACTATCAGATACGGTAAATAATATATCAGCACTATCAAAGGGAGCAATAATAACAACACTAAACAGATCCGTAAACGTGTGTCCAGTAAGTAATCACGAAGAGCACTGCCTGTGTGTCTTTTATCATCGATGCTCCGATCGAGGTACGGAGCTATCAAGTTCTCCAAGTGTAGATCGTTGTCGTAGCCTCAAACACTCATTCCTGTAGGTGTGGCGCCAGCGAAGGGGCACTTAAGAGGTGAAGACCCTCCCCCACCAATTTTCGTGTGCCCCTCCTCCCCTTGCCCTCTTCCAAAAGCATAGTCAAGACAAAAATTCATACGTGCCCACCTCCATGCACCCATGAAAAAACTCCCTTGTCATGTGTGCCCTCCCCCTCTCGCCACTGAGAGAAAAAAAATCTTGCCGCCGTGCTGACGTTCGTCTTGAATTCATTTGACTGACAGAGGTTAGCAAATGATAAAAATAGCAAAAAAGAGTATTCAAGGTGACTATGAGTCTTTGCTTGGGTGTCTGCCAGCGGCACCCGCACGCCGGCATGCGTGTTCTCTGCAATGGTGTAGTTCTCGGGTTAACTTCGTTTGATGTCCCTCCAATGAAGCGGATCTCACAGACCCCGTAGAAAGAAGCACGTGGTTGAGAACAGCGCCGCCAGGTGTCGGGTCGGTCCAGCTGCCCGAAAAAAAGTCGTCTGAACTTCCAATGAGCTCATTCAGTTAACGTTCATTAGCTATTCTGACAATTAATTTACCTTTATCTGATGTAACCCGTATAGTTTTTTATATATACACTAGAAGGAACTACATGTGGTGCTAGTGTCTATGAAAACAGCAATGCATTGCGCTTTAGCCAGGATCGGGATGACGGGTAGTAAACGCATTTTTCTGAACTTCACTCTTTAAGCTTTCGCGTGACCTGAATCCGCTTTGCCTCAAAACAAAGTTCAGCTGCTACGCTTCACTACCTTGACCTTTTTAGACTCACCAAACAAAATCGTTCACGTTGTTCACAACAATCCGTTCTTTTATTTACAACGAAACTGAAACACAACAACAAACAAATCCCACAAGCACGGGCAAATCCGTGTACTACCCGTCATACCCATGGGGGCTGACCATGGTATTGATCAATCGCAATGCCCGAGATTCTGCCACCTACCTTTGGGAAACTCAATGACGCGACATTATGCTCCGATGTGACATGTATCCAATATAACTCATAACTTGAAGCAGAACCATTTATGAAATGCTAAGCATTTCTTAGCGAACTTCGGCGACTTTGAGCGCATCTATCTAGCCGCCTACCACATTTAGTTCTCCTGGCCGTTTCGATAATGATATCAATACCAAAGTTGGTATAGCATAACATGACTGTACGAACAACATATTTGACTAGTCATAACATGAAAATCATGACATGTATGTCATGAATGTCATTAATTACATTTCAAGGTCCTGCAGCTCTGGCGGCGATTTCGTTCACATGGCATGTTGCAAAACTGGTACGGTATGGCATGATTGCATGGCGAACACAAGCGACAGACCCTAACATGAAAATCATGACATGCGTGTCATGTAACAACATGACTACATGCCACGCTCATGATGCGCCCGCGGTCGCTTCGCTAGCGTCACATGTACCAAATTTGCTATTACGGTACGTGAATGGATGACGAAAGTATGTGACTGGTGCAAACAAGATAATCATGAGATGCGTGTCATGTAACAATATGACTATACGCTATGCTCATGACGCGCAAGCGGCAGTTTCGCTAGTTTCACTTATACCAAATTTGGTATTACGGGACGTGAATGGATGACTAAGGTATGATACTGATGTAAACATGATAAACGTGAGATGCCTGTCATGTAAACACATGCATCTACATGCTACGCTCATGATGCGCTCGCGGCCATTTCGCTAGTTTCACATGTACCGAATTCGGTATTACGCGACGCGAATGGGCGACATGGGTGAATGACACATGATAATCAAACATGATAATCACGACATGCGTGTCATGTAACAACATGACTACAAGCTACACTCATGACGCGCTCGCGGCCGTTTCGCTAGCTATGCATATGCCAAATTTGGTATTACGTGACGTCAATGAATGACGAAGGTATGTGACTGGTGCGAACATAATAATAATGAGATGCATGTTATGTTAGAACATGACCACATGCCACAGTCAAGGCGCCAATACAACTCGACATGACGCGGTGCGCGTGCTCACCCGCGTTCATTTCGTCGCGTCACGTTGGCGTTGCCACGCCACGCGCCGCGGTGCGTTACTTTGACGCATGCGCGTTCCAGCGCGTCCGTGGTGCCTCCGTCACGAAAAGAGGAAGACGCAGTGTTGTATAGGTAATGCATCGGCATAGAGGAAAGTTACTCTGTGGCATCGCCACGAAATGCAGCATGTCGCAATTCGTGCTGGTTGGCGTCGGGCCGTGCCGACAAACGCTGGTCGCGCCTGGCGTCAGACTGTAGAGTGCTCGCGTTTTGCTAATGTAGCCTCGCTGTGCCCAGCGTGCTCGCGCGTCAACGCTATATTGGTGTATATTGGGTCCTTCATGATGCGCTTGCGGCCGTTTCGCAAGCTCCACATATGCCAAATTTGGTGTTATGTGATGTCAGTGGATGACGAAATATATGACTGGTGCAAACATGATAATCCTGACATGTGTGTCATGTAAGAACATGACAACATACCACGCTTATAGCGGGCTCGCCGGCGTTTCGCTAGTTCTACATATATTAAATTTGATATCACGTCACCTGAATAGATGATGACGAAGGTAAACGACACATTCAAACATGATAATCATGACATGAAAGTGATGTATGGCATCATTTACCTCCACCTCCTAACGTTGTGCTGATTTTAAAGCGACATATCAACATTTCCCATTCGTGCTTCGCATATCATCGATTCCCACTATACGTGGGATCTGCCAATTTTTGTTGTATGAGCTTTACAATTTAATAAAAGTATGCTTCCAAGTATTCAGAAAACCGGAAGTAAGTGCTGCATCGGAAGTGCACGGAAGAGGAACAAGAGTGTCTTGCGAGGAGCGTGCCACTTTAAATGATCGGTGCGTGAAATGCACCGATTTGTTTGTTTTCGAACGTTTGACGGCTCATTGTCTCGCTAGGGGCACGCATTTCTTGTCGACAGCAAGCAAACGCTCGCAATGTTTTCAATGGAGCTGGGGGAAGTGGTTCTCTGCTGTGAGGAAATTCCGTGCTTCTACGTGTGAGCTGGCGTTAACGAAGCTTTGCTTGATATTCGCGCAAATGTTAAGGCAAATTTTATGCGAGCGTAACGCGAATGACTAAGGTAGTTGCACGGAATTATGCTAACAAAGTGTCATTCGGTGCGAATGAGCTGTTAATTGCGCGAATGTATGATGATGCTTAACGACCCTTAGCGCCCTGGAGAGATTGAATGGCAATGAGGAAATGTTTCGATGTGGACGCGCCTTCTGCTTCCAGTCATCGGAAACGCAAATGTAAATGCGCACGCTTTCTTGACATTTCGCTTCGCAAGAAATGTGACTGTTTATTGTCGACGACGGGATTAGAAGGAGCATAAGCAGGCTCAGCGAAATGGCAGTAAACTCCGACTGCTTGCGGGGAAGTGCGACAAGCTTTCCTCGATGGCGATGATAATAAAAGGATGGCGGGACGGCTACGGAATGCTGGTGGCTGGTAGCGACTTGCGTTTGCGGTCAACATCATCACCACATGGAGTGATGACATCTGCCTCGTGATGACAAATGCTTACGAATGCAAGATTAGGTCAAGATGACAGGCAAATATTTCATAAGGAAGACGTAGGACTAGCTTAATCATGGTGATATTATTTCTTAATTTATTATTTATTTATCTATTTATTTGATTGTTAAATACTGCCGGCATTTCATAAAGGCCTTAGGCAGGAGGGGAGCATAAATATTTAACACAAAGCAAGCTAAAAAAGAAAAAAAGTATAAAAGAGAGAGATAACAAACAAATACATGCAAGTTATACGTTGCGAAATGGTGACAGTGGCAATAATGCTAAAAGAACAAAATGAAACAAAATCTGTGGCACTAAGCGCTAACAAAACTCGAACCATGCATATTACAAAGACCCACACAGCATAAGGAACATACAAGCACTGATCCCGTACTGGCATAGCACACACACAAAAAAAGTTTCAGCATCCATTCGAACTTCGCAAAGCGATTGATTGATTGATATGTGGGGTTTAACGTCCCAAAACCACTATATGATTATGAGAGACGCCGTAGTGGAGGGCTCCGGAAATTTAGACCACCTGGAGTTCTTTAACGTGCACCCAAATCTGAGCACACGAGCCTACAACATTTCCGCCTCCATCAGAAATGCAGCCGCCACAGCCGGGATTCGAACCCGCGCCCTGCGGGTCAGCAGCCGAGTACCTTAGCCACTAGACCACCGCGGCGGGGCCTTCGCAAAGCGAGGAAATACATGACGTCACATGACACTCCACCAAGCGCAGTAGTGCCTTCGGTGCCATACATCTTAACGAATGCAGAAAAGAATGCTTGTTGTGACATTCTACCACATTAGGAGGCGAATCGTTTGATTCGACGATTGTTCGAGGAAGTAAATAGTCCAGAAAAGTGTTCGTTCTGCACTTCAGCTCAGTCGCTTATTTTGTGTGAAGAAACCATGTTAAGCGAATAATGGTGGGTGCTATACGAATTCAGATGGATGAACACGTAACATTTTGTAATAGAACAAATGAAAAAGCCTTAGACGGTCGTGATAGAGCCTTGTTTCAAGGTGATTCAATGATGACGACGACGATGATGACGATGATGTCGATGATGATGATGATGTTGTTTATGATGATGATGATGGCGGTCGTGCTGTAGCGCACCTGAGACGTACCCATTGGTCTGAAATGTATGATTCATCAGCAGTAAGCAACTCAAAAGGACGCAGAGCAACGAAAGTGTTGTCTTTTCAAGGTTACAAAAGATCGGCCCGAAGTCTTGACGTGCACCTACTACAGAGCACGTGCGACATTCAGGGCTTGAATCCTAGAGATAAAGCGAGAAACCAGGCCTTAGGTGGATGCAAATGCATGCAGGATGACCAACAGAAGTTCCCGAAGTAAGCGCCACGTAAAAAAAAAGCATATTTTTCGCACCACTTTGTATACCCCTACACTATCTTAGAGTTCTGTTCATGAAAATCAATATATTGTCCCTCTTCCCAAATTGAATTTCCGCCGAAGATATATTTGTGCCACGGCTGCCGGACCTTCTTTTTTATCCAGCTGCCGTGTTTGTGCTAGCCGAGACAATTGACCCACGCACCTAGAAAGTTCGCGTATACAAAAGAATTTCAAGGTTCGCTCTCTGGAGAGCTTCTTCTAAGTCGGTGGCTGGAGCACGGAACCAAAGCTGTGAGTGCATCGAGTGCCGACCATGGGGTTCGCTTGAGAAACCATTAAGAGATGACATAGCGCCGCGGGCGTTGTTTCAACGCTTTTGAAGCAATTCTCTGATGCCCAGCTGTAGTGTTGAGCGAAGACGCACTTCGAGATTGACTTGCGGTTAGATGAAATTCTTGTAGTTTTTGTTCACCTTCTTTTTTGCCTCATACCAACTGCGCATCTGAAGTGAACCTAGGGTTACCTTCAATTTGGATTTCCCTGTTGTACATTGAAAGAAAAGGGGGGCAGTCTTTAAGCTGTAAGATTGCAAACTGAAAATGAAAGGTAATATTCAAAAACTTTTTTTCTGAAAGATTTTCATAGCGTTCTCACCTTAGTGAATTGACCGTTTTCGACGCGACAGCTGATTTTTTCTGCGTTGTTTTGCTTTACTTTTATCCAAGGAGTAAGATACCGCGTAAAATATTGGTGTATGTCTGGTTGCGTATGTATTGGGGATAAGTTGAGTGCGCGGAGTTTTACGAGACAAATATTTTACTTGGTGTTTCAAGCTTATTTGGTCGGTGACGTTGCATGAATACGGCGAGCTAAAATTCTGGCTGACTCTGCGGTAGCCAATATAACGTGATGGCCATAAAAAGCCCGTTTCGCCGATATTTCGGCAACGGCGTCGTTGGTTGTGAGAGAAAAATCACCTTGTGCATTGCCAAAAAATTGAGAAAGATGCATTTAAAACAAATAATAAAAAATTCAGCAGATTCACGTGCCTTGGGAATCGACGTTATGCGAAGCATGTGGAGGGAAGGTGATCGTCTTGTATTATTATGAAATGACCTAAATATATTTACATATGTTGCACGCACAGACATATGTTGAACAGCCACAGATGTGTATGTAACCAGTTCTTTCCACTTGCGAAACGATGCCAACAGGAACACGAGTATTAGCAACTCCAAAAGCGATAAAATGATATATAAAGCGCTGGCAAACGCGAGGATGGTAGCCCTGCTACATAAACCACCTTCAGCGGATGGCACGTAGCTACAATTCACGTTAACCCGATGGGACGGCTGTATCATGGGAGTATGTATGTGTAATGCTTATAAAATTGGATAGCCAGCGCTGCAACCACGATTGACGTTTCGCGACCATTAGGGTCTATTTAACAAATAGCTCCGAGACCTGGCGTGGCTCTGTTGTGGAATACTCGAATACCACCAAGAATGCTGTGTTCAATACCTGCTGCGACCCTGCCCCTTATTCTTCGAATCCACCGAGTCAACGCGGCCGATGTCACGTTTTTCTTAACGCTATAACGCGTTAGAATTAACCATGCGAGTTCTCGCCTTTCCTGGGTAGATACCAACTGTCAATCACCTGTGCCACATACCCACCCGAGGGTATGTGCCAATGTCTGGTGGGAAGTGTTTTACGACGTACGTGGCGCATTTGTGACATTATTCATGTCTTTATTAGCGCGTCATTTTCGTCAAACCATCTTATACCCTACCATACTAAATTTGGTTGACGCCAAGTTAAAGAGGGTATCATAAAAGCACTCAGATGTAAGAGGATAGATAGATAGATAGATAGATAGATAGATAGATAGATAGATAGATAGGCAGATAGATAGATAGATACAAAATGTGTGTGCAGTACACAAAGAAATGCTTCGCATATAAACGTTCCGGTTTCCGATTGAGGATCGAACCCAGATTGTTTGCGTGGCAAGCAGCTGTTCTACCCCACAGCAATGCGTCGCTTTTTTTATTACCAGTTCATTAGCATCACATGTACATCAACAACATCCACCAGTTGTAATGAACTTAAGTTTATAACCTTGTGAAGATAAGCAATGAAAGATAAGGAATAGGACCGACCTTTCTTAAAATTTCTTGAGGAGTGCCAGAGGTTGAACCCAGGCCAGCCAGTCGGAAACAAAGTCTTGTTGTTTGAGCACATCTAGGTACTGAACAATCTTCTGGTGAAAGAGAACATGTGCAGGTCACCTATCAAGGTCATAGCAAAATCGGGTCATTCCTGACCGCCATAAACAGTGGAGGCCAAAAAGCTTAGTTAGGTGAAAAGGTGTCCCGTTCTCGTTTTTATCTGTAGAGACCTGATCCCTACAAAGCGATGCGTCTGCTTGGAAAGATAACCAAAATAACTTTCGTTGCTTGGAAATGTAGTGAATATAACTTAAATGCTTTGCAAACACACGCTTCTTCCATACATGCTTCACAATACAAAATGTAATATTTTATTATAGTAATGCGTGGTGCGAGATTACATTGCCATCAGGTAATGTACGCTAGTACTTTAAATGTGATTATCATTACATTTAAAGCCAATGTAAAGCCGGTCGCATAAGCGTTACTGCGCCTATTCCCTTAAGGTCCCATAGTGGGTGGATAGCAAGTTCGAAAATCTTTCACGCGCATAATTGCCTGTGGTGTAAAGCATGCTACCCATTTCACAGAATGCGACCATTTGAGCAAGCTTCACTGACACAAGCCACTATCAAGTGGTTATAGTGCGCTATAGGGACATAATATCGCTATAGCGTTCAGCTCTTAAAGGCGAAGCTTGATGATCCCCCAATTTATTTTTTATACTTCCTTTATGCGGGCCGAGGATGAAGCGACAGCTAGCGTGAGGTACTGCGCTGGCGATTTTTTTTCCGCGCGCGCTGTTACGCAGCTTATTTAGGATAAAGTGCACTTTATATATAGAATGCTGGTATCAACACACCATTAAACCTTATACCTCCAATGTATGTTACGGCTTTGCCGTAATAAGACGAAACAGCATTCGCCTTTAGTTTGTTTAACCCCGTGTTCCGGGCTCTTGTCACTTCAACGGCCGAGTTCGCAAAAAAAACAGCGCGGTGAAGCCACTTGTAATGCAAAACCACAAGTAAATGTACACGAATTTCTTAAAAAGAAAAACTTCCTAGACGAAGGAAAAATTTGTCCTAATTTGGCGTTTTTCGTGAATTAAGAAGGTTTAAATTCTGAGAAATTAACATTCCTTTCCTCGTAGCATTGTGCTGTACAATCTGGTAGATGCTCAATATTTTCTTTCTTGGATTTCTTTCTGCTTGCTTGATTCCGCAAAACCAATTGACCAAGAGCGTTGTTTTCGTCACGTATACACCAGGCTTCGTTACCTCTATTTTCGGCACTTGTTCGTACGCGCTACATTCCCATATCGCCGAAGCTGTTTGATCAATACAAACAATGCTACAGGCTAGGGCGTGCCTGCGTGCAGTTTGTTTGCAGGCTTACTAGAAAAAGAAAATACTATAGGTCAGCCAGTTTTCTGATGGGGGCGTCTATCTATGGTCTCGAGACGTTTAATGTGCTGCAGCAGCCAGTGTACTAGATTTGAACTGACGGATACAGGACTCTCTGTCTCTCTAACGTGCGCTGTCTATATCGTGCCCGAGGAAACAAAAAAGGAAATGATCCTGGGTCTTGAATCGATGCCGAGAGATTGGACCCTTGCGAGGACACGGGCGAAGGTGATGCATGCCGGCGTAGGTGGTCTGCCCCGGGGGAATCTGACTTCACTAAAGTAGTGGCTTCTCCTCTTCAACGTTTTTTTTACTTTCCTGATTTCTTTTTTTTACAGCGGTCGGCAAACCGAACTGTATGGGAAGCTATATCACAATAGCCAGTGGAGTTACAGGAATTTTTCGGGAGGTGGTTGAGATAATACTCTGGTAGAGAAGGAAAGGGAGGGAGGTTGACCAGTGCAGGAAAGCAGGTTTGCTACCTTACACGCGGGAGCGGGTAAGGGGAGACTGAAAGAGCTAGGGCGTAGAAAGAGTGGAAAGAGAGAAAAACGATAGCACAGAATGCAGCACACAAACAAAGACGTAGCCAGTAACATGTCCATCAAACTCACGTGGTACGAGACAGCTCTTTCGTACAACGCACTGGAGCACTCCCGTGTGAGGGTGCGGACAGAAGCCATACCTTAGGATTATGTTCCTGTTTGAGTATATATGTGTGCGCGTATATTTGAAAAATTGTGATTGAAAAAGTTTGAGAGAGGGGTTGAACACCCTCTTCCCCCAGTTACGCCAGCGATGAGAGCTGCAGAGATGATCAGCGGCAGAAGACTGCGTATACTGCGGAGTGTTGAGGGCTAGCAACAGACGACGCTTACGAGATTGATTTGAGACTTCAAAGCAAATTATTGATAAAGGGATACCTACTTGTAGGCAAAAATGTATTTGTGCGCCCGGTGTCATCAATCTGTGCACTCAGCAACTTATTCTATCATCAAGTTGTAGTAACAAATTTCGCGCTCTGAGAATTTTTTTTTCGCAGAGCGTCAGCACATTCGTTTTAAAAACATCTTGCGTGTTTTTGAGGAAAAAAAACATGAAAATTCCTAGCGTCTTTCCGAAGTGAAAAGTTCGACTATTAATTTTCAGTGTTTTACGTGCCAGAGCAACTATCTAATTATTCAGCGGGACGTCATGTACACGGTGAATTATTTTGGCTCGCTGTTTTTCTTTAACGAGACCGTAGTGACAATACACATTTTCTTGTGGAGCTGACGAGCAAGCGTCATATGGTTGCCCATATTCTACTGTGTAGCTCCTCAATGTTCTTTGTTAGCGATAGATTGCTCTACAGGGGAGTGGGCTAAGGGCCCGGAACCCCCTGAAATTTAAAAAAAAGAAGGGTGTTTTACCGAAAATAATCGTGAGAATAGGTCATCTGGTGATGCCTTCAGCAAGTGCCCCTCTTCCAAAAAAAAAATAAAAACAGGCTACATGTCTGCTTTTGAGTATCATCATACTGCCAATGGTAAAAAGCCGCATGACGTCACATTTAGGTCACAGAATGGAAACTCCGCTGTGCTAAACCAGTCTCGACAAGAAGTCTATGCTCAGCCACGCTTAGCCTTCCTGATTTTCTTTTATCCTTACTATATTTTTCTCTCAGGTTGCATCAGGCGTAGACCTGCAGATCGCACTCACAGTGCAGAGTACTTTATAATTGTTCGATTGGAACGCCATGGAAGAAGTGCTCACCAGAGCACTTCTTCAGCGCAGAAGAGCAGATCAAGTGTGTTCTGTAGTCTTTGCCCTAAGTCCTTCGTTCATTTCACCCGGCGCACTGTCTACACTGGAATGTTGTACGAACTGGCCCAGATGAAGATTTGCTGCTTATTGCATTGTTATAAAAAGGGATAGCAAGCACTGCAACCACAAATATTAGCCATACATTACCACCATTGCCGATGTTACGCAACCGTCACTACAACTGCACATACAATACATTTATTCCTCGTGGTTGCAGACCAGAGGGCAGTTGCAGCATGTTTGTCGGCGTTTCTGAGCTGTTTAATGTCGCGAACAATAAAGAACGTTTAGTCTGTCTCGTTTTTAACACGTGCCAGGTCTGTTATAAAGGTTTGAAAGTTGATTTTCACTCTTCCTGTTTTACTTTTACTTTCCTGTCATGTACTGTCCTACTTTTCTCCATGTCTTACTCTTTCCCGTAAGAGCAGGCAGGCGTTGTGTCCGTAGGTGGCAGTTCTAAGCCTACTCCCTCCCTTTTTCCTTTCGGTGCATTTCTATTGATGTATGCAAGTCAAATAATAATAATAATAATAATAATAATAATAATAATAATAATAATAATAATAATAATAATAATAATAATAATAGTAACGACTTTACCTGTTCAAGATAAAGGGGGGAGAGACCAACTAGAGAAACAAGAGCAGAGGGAGACAGGGCGTGCCGTGGTAATCGTCTTTTCTTTCCCCCCCCCCCCTCCTTTTTCTTACATCGTGAACTAGCCGAACTTTTTGTTATACTGAATTCCACCTGTGGCGCAAACCCGCATACCACGGGCTGTGGCATGTGCGCTGTCTTTACCCATCTACAGCTCCCTCACTCACTGTCTGCCTCTCCCACACCACGCTCCTGCAGAGTCAATACGTATATCGAGAGGCTCACGTTAGTGGAGTATACACACGTGCGCGCTGGAAGAACCCCATGGAACCCCGAGCGACCGACGTTTTTCACGGCTGGCCGAGCGTGGTTCGACACGAGTGCACGGTGCTTGGTTTGTACTAGGGGTCGATAAGCGCGCCGACGGACCCCTTTGTCATCAGTAGGGAATGTTAATTACCGAGTCGGTTCTGAGCGCGCTTGTTTGGATGACAGCACTTACCGACCTCAACTCTTCTTCGCCACACACTCCACGCCTTTCTGCTTCCTGCTTCTTACTTTCTCGATATTCCTCTTTTTTCTCTGCTTTTAATCTTTCCGAATTTATCGCGACGAGTAATTGCTGGATGACTTCTCGCCAACGGTGCGTGCGACGCGGGCCCGCGGATCTCGGGAGCAGAACGCACAGAAATACGCCTTAGCTTTCTTTACTTTACTTCCTTCACAGCCCAACGGCTCGCTGCAGATTGGTTGAAGTAAGTGTGTTTTACTTCGAATACGCAGCTGTGACCTCTGCTTCATTGGCAGTTACCATCTGGGAAGATCGGCAGTGTGCTATTCTTGCCTTAAGGATTGATCGACTGATGCTTGTAGACTGTTCTTCCAGCCATCCGCTGGTGACCGCGGATGGCTGGGAGAATGTCACACGGCCGAGGAGATTGGAAGTGGTGTAACTTTGGCAGTAATAGATTCACAGGACACAGTTTGGGTTCGCCGGATTGCTTTGGTAGCGATAGCGTGATAACGTGATAGCAAAATCCGGCCCCTAGTGTGCCTTTCAACCGCTAAGTGCATACTTATTAATATGTTTTGTTAAACACACACACACACACACACACACACACACACACACACACACACACACACACACTCACACACACACACACACACACACACACACACACACACACACACACACACACACGCACGCACGCACACACAGTAGATTGTACCAGTGCGCGCTCGCGAATGGTATGTACATACAGGTTTTTGATCTAATGCAAGAGTCGCATGGCCTTCAAGATACGCGCCACGCACTCGCCATCTCGGGGAGTGCACAAAGAGTCCCACCATGTCTCACAGATGACAGCAGATTATCTAGCATTTGCTGTTTGCTTGATCAACGCCTCTGGAAACGCATGACATGGTTTCCGCTAGATAGACATAGTTGTCTATTTTAGAGCTGTTTGAACGTTCCTGTGTGTTCTTAGCGGCGATGGCTGCACTACCCGAGCCTTTTTCAACGTAGTTTGATAGCCTCCCAGATGCTCCTACAAATCGCCGAATGGGCTCGTTTTCGTCGTGACACCTGTTGAACAAAATGCCTTAAGGGGACTCCTTCCACTACATGGTATAGATGTAGTGTGTTTTCCGGGAGCAGCTGCAAGGAACGTCGTGGCTTTGTGGTAGGACATCTGCTTGTCACGCAAAAGGCCCGGTACGATCCTCAATGGGAACAAAAATTGTATTCTTTCTTTTATTTGCTTCTTTCTCATATTTTTTCGCTCACAACCAATGGTGCCGGCGCCGACGGCGGAATTTCCGCGAAGCGAGATCTTTAACGCTATCGCGTTAATAACTTTATTGTGTACTGCGGAACGCAAGTGGGTCACGCACCCGGTTCAGTCAATTGTGGTTACGGCACGGCATTCCAAGGAACGACGTTTCGGCAACTACAGTGCATTTTGGGTTGAACGGAAGGACGCCGCCGTTCCATTCAGGATTGGTGGAACTGTTACGGTAACACGTTATGTTTACGAGGGAATGGCAGGAGGAACGGCGTTCCTTCTGTAAGCGTACCATGACATTCAACAGCAGCGTGCACGCATGCAGCACGTCAAGCAAAACAGGCTGAATGGCCGACATCATCAGGCACGTGACTATGCTGCATCCCGGTTTTGAGTTCAGGGCTCCTACCGGAGGCACGTAGGAAGTGCGCCACGCCGAGGCCGACCACTTGCGAAAAAATGGCAGCATATCCACGGAGTGAATGATGGAGAGTGGGGCGAAGCATTCGTCCGTCCATGCGTCCGTCTGTGTGACCATCCATGCGTCTGTTTGTGCGCCCGTCCCTGCGTTCTTTCGTGCACCGCCCCTGCGTCCGTTCATGCGTCCATCTATGCATCTGTTTGTGTGTCCGTTCGTTAATCTATTCAACACTCCAAGTCTCACCATCTCGCATCTTTTTATCATATATTCCCCATATAGAAGCACCGCCATCCAGCGGACATTCCAAGGACTAAACGAGAGGTGGCACACGCACACTTTCTTACGGCCTGCGCTTTGGGTCCACTTCCCACCTTTAACCACCTCGAGTTCATGGTATATTCTAGTTCACTGTATTCATGGCACTGCGACCAAACGCTCGCTAAACCTTTCAAAAACCAAGGAGGTTACGCCCAGCGAGTATAACGTAGCAACCTTTCCCTGTCAGATAGGGCTCAATTTACATGCCAATGGCTGCTAATGAGAAATGAGAGACAGGAGAATTCGGCTTTTACTTTCTTACGTCTTGCGCTTCGTATCTACTTCTCATTTTTAACCACCTTGAGTTCATTCATGGTATATACAAGTTCATTGTATTCATGGCACTGCGGCTCAACGCTCGCTAAATCTTTCTAAAGCTAAGGAGGTTACACCCAGCGAGTATAATGTAGCATCCCTTTCTTGTCCGATAGTGCTCAATGTACATGCCAATGGCTGCTAATGGGGATCGCAGCGTGCGCGTTGACTAAAAGCCGAAGGCTCATGTCTCTCATTCCCAATTAGCAGCCATTGGCATGTACATTGAGCACTATTTTTTATTGTTAAACAACGCACAGAAGAAATATCTCACTGGCACCACATTGGAGGTCAAGTGTTATACCTATTTCGGGTATGTGCCACTGGTGGTTACATACGAGGGACGCCCAAGCCACGCCATAAGGAGCTTCGCTCCTAAAAGACAGTCAATTATTTTACAGCAGAGCTGCTATGCTGAAGGTGTGTCACCTGTCGTAAAAAGAAAATTATCATTTTAAACGAGCACACGCTTCCTCGCCCTCTTAGTCGTCACTCTCAGAGCACGTTCACTGATTAATGGCTTAGGGTCTAATAACTTTAATGCGCGAGAGAACGAGTAAAAAGAAAGCGAAAGAGAAAGGAAGGAAGTCTCGGAGAGGTGAGATTCGAAACCGCATGTCCTCAATTGAAAAGCTACTGCCGTAACCACTCCGCTATTCAATTTGTTTTCTTATTTCATGGCATGAATTTGTCATATATGGGTATGACACTTTCAACTGATACATTCATTTAGCTCGGACCGCGGGCCAACGACAAACGCATAGTCCTGAAAAATGTGCGTTCATCTCTAGCATTGGTAGATCAAGTAACGGCATTTTTCTCAATCACACACTACAACGGCGGTTGGAATGTACAATGTATGAGCACTTCGCCAATGCAAATACAATTTTGGCTGACTTTCCATCTACTCGCATTTATATCTTAGCTAAGTGACTATCCTAATGAAGTGGGGTGCTGATGAGCAAGTTATTTGCCATTTGTTTTTCGCTGCAACAGCGCTTCCGCTAGCAGAGTGTAGCATAGCTTTGTACGGTGTAAGATAGTAAGGGGTCGGGAATGGGTTTTGAGGGTGAGGAGGAGGGAAAAGAGAGAATAATATTTACAAAGAGAGAGTGAGAGAGAGAGAGAGAAACAACTTTTATTGAAACGGCAAGTATTAGAGGAGTTGACTCCCCTCCCTTAGATGGCAGCTAGGAGTCCTTGGGCCCTAGCAGCATCTTCGGCTTGCCTGATGACCTGTAGTTGGTCCTCGATGCTTGAGCTTAGCAGCGCGGTCTCCCACTGCTCCGTATTCATGTATGTGTTTGGCCCCTTCACGATGTTGGGTGAAAAAAGAGAGAAAGAAAGTCGTATCAAAAGAAATATCAAGAAAAAAAGAGAGAAATGCAGAGAAGAAAGAATGTATGACACATAAAAAGAGAGAGGGAAATACGCAGAAAATGTTCGCTGACTGCGAGCAGACTTAACTAAGTTACAGAAGTGTGTCCTGGACTTTATTTTCCATGTACACTGGAATATTGATTCCACACAGATTATGTACACTGGAATATTGATTCCACACAGATTAAACGCCTAAGTATGCTCCCTTCGCTATGGTTTCCTGTGCAAAAAATTTAATTATATTGATACATGGGTGGAGACTTTTGTCTGAATATATGGAGGCAGTATATATCTTGATTGCACCTTTGAAGACCGACTTAGAACTTGCCACATGTTTGGGACTTGAAAATTTCGAGCACGCAAAATGCAATTAGACATACTTTGTAGTGCACTTGCAGTGGTCTATAAAAACAAAAAAAGACGACTCGTGGTGTGTATCTACATTCTTTTTATCAACGTACAAGATGTGGGTGATGTCTAATTTATATGATATATGTAATAAGTGGCATACCTTACCTGGCTTTCCGGTTATTCTATTGATTGATATGTGAGCTTTAACGTCCCAAGACCACCATATGATTATGAGAGACGCCGTAGTGGAGGGCTCCGGAAATTTCAACCACCTGGATTTCTTAACGTGCACCCAAATCTGAGCACACGGGCCCTCCCGGTTATTCTAAACTACATTTTTAATAAACAAAAGTCAAATCTAGCGCTAACGTAACGACACGTTTTACTTTTTTGAAATTCAACTCTAACAAGTTTCTTTAGAATTAGAGGAACTTCTAATGGGATCTTGTTCCCTAATTGGGAAAGAACAAGGAACGAGCTTTCGTTCCTGTGATTGAGAAGCGTGTGTACAACAATGGTTTAGTCCCACGTAGCCCTAGTTTTTTTGGCGTTTTGGGGTTATTCCACCACGTGATAGAAACTCGCTGACTCTTCCATGCTGAGAGGGCATCGTGCGTAAAGGCGACCACGGCGGTGCTCAACTTCTTGAAGCCATCATAATTGCGCTGGTGATTATAGACTGACGGGGCTATAATGAATTTGAGGTGCGTGACTTCATGTGTGCGTGCTCTCCTGTTTCTCTCTTCACATATTTCAAACTCCCTTATCTATCTCCCTAGTGTAGTGTAGCACACCGGTCCTTTTAACATCTCCGCCTTTCTCTTCTCCCCCCTTCCTTCTGTGCATCATAGTATTGGATCAGCGAACTATGTCCCAACGCTTATGACCTTCTGTTAAGTGTTCCGAAACTAGGCTGGTGGTTCATCGGTTGAGATTAGTACAACAGCGCATTAGATAGAAACAATTAACAATGCCCAATGCGATGACTGTGCCTTTTATATGCTCGCATATGTACTGACTCTACATTTTATGGCGGCTCCTAGAATTCTGTTTTGTCTGATCATCATTCACGGAAAAAGCCGTGATAGGTTGGCTATAACGAATGGTTATAAGCGTCGCTGAATCGCTACATAGGGACCTAACGAAACAAAATAGATAGTGTATTAACACTTCCCTGCAGCAGCGTAAAACAGCTGTTGTCACCTATATCCATAGTGTGGCACACAATCTTTAAAATATTGGTAATAAGGTGGGCGTCCGAGTGGTCATGTCTGTTCCTGAAAAACTGTCCAGAATATGTCACAAAACTTGTCCTGTTTCAAAAGAAAAGAAAGGATGCCAAATTAAGCATCGCAATAAATATGTGGAGTGTGCACAGTCGGTTGTTTACAGAATGCCCTTGTCATGTGGTCTTGTTCATGTGGGAACAACTGAAAGATGCATTAATGAGACGCTAAAAGAACACCACAACAAAGTGCAGAAGGGTTCCGATGGTCACTTGGCGATCCACTGTAAGGAGTGCGGTTGTGTGCCTTATTTCGATAACACGTGCGTGCTGTATCGAGACAGCTATTTGTTAACCCGTTTGATAGTAGAAGCGGCTGAAATGACACGCGATGATTTTGATTGTGTTAGTGCACCCTCTATCTCGCTCACGCGGAAAGAACTATGTTTTTTGGATGGGGTGATAGACAATGATAGATAGTAATGTACGGGACTGGCACATGTGCTTTTTGTTGTCTACCTTTTATTATTCTTTTTCTCTTTTCACCCCTTTTATAAACTCTGACGTTTGCAATAAACGTTTAGTTGAAGTTAAGCGCTTGTCTTGTGTGTTCTGTGTAATAGTGGCTGCGCTTCCTAGCAAGATGAATCCTTACCAACTGGCCCGATACAATTGTTTATAGGTTGGCAGCTGCTCGCTCTGATTTAGTTGTTATTGGAGTACATGTATGCTTGTTTTCATCGGGTAAAAGCGCGCTTTCGTGTTTAATTTTTTGAAACGTATATTTAAACGGGCGTTCAAAATACTCAAGCAGCGAAATTAATACTGAGGGGGGAAACAGTGCAAAAACGGGACGGAGTAAGAAAGACCACACAACCCAAGTGCTGACGAACAACCGTGTGGAAGTTTGTGACACCAGAAAATGTATAGCTGAAAAAAAAAATTGGGCCCCACCGCGGTGGTCTAGTGGCTAAGGTACTCGACTGCTGACCCGCAGGGCGCGGGTTCAAATCCCGGCTGCGGCGGCTGCATTTCCGATGGAGGCGGAAAAGTTGTAGGCCCGTGTGCTCAGATGTGGGTGCACGTTAAAGAACCCCAGGTGGTCTAAATTTCTGGAGCCCTCCACTACGGCGTCTCTCATAATCATATAGTGGTTTTGGGACGTTAAACCCCACATATCAATCAATCACCAAAAAATTGGGACTAAAACCATCACATGCGCAATGAAGATGAAATAGAAGACGAATCTGCCACGGGTCGAAATCTCCCAAGTTAACAGCTCAAAAACACAATCTCTTCTTGGAGGAGGGCGAGTGAAGGCTCACTGGTGCTCGTGTTCTCTTTCTTCTTGATGTGGAAATCTTTGTTGATTTTGCGTTCGATCCTGGGACGATATTGAGAGAGAACCTTGCGATTATGGAAGAGCGGGGTGCAGCCACACGAGGAACGCAGCAAGCGTAAGGCTCGTCTTTTCGGCTGATGCGCGCATCAAGAGGCACCACAAGAAGTGCGTGGAAGGCATTAAGAATGTCGTTTACGACATTCCATTGTCGTGTGGCCGCTCCTACACTGGACCACCTGACCACTGGGCAACCACCTGAGAGAGCATGCGTGCAATCTCAGGACTTGAATGAGCAGCACCTTGGCAGTCAGCACTTGGCGTCAGCGCTTCTGTTGTGTGGTCATTCTTTATTCGCTCCCTTTTGCACTGTTTCCCCCTCCATATCATGTACCAACTGGCCTTTCAAGACACCGTTGAGTGAACTTGAAGCTTTCGTGATGGGTCTCACTGGTAATGAGGGCCGAGTGGGGCTGTAATGGTGGCGTGGGTTGGCGATTGTGTACACTGCACGGATATGCACTGGCGCCTGTATAAGCCTGCGTAGGGCACAAGATTTCTAGAACGGATGCCATAATTGCTGTTACTCGGTTTCAAAAGAACGACATTTTTTTCCCCTACAGCTACGCTCATGCCTGACGGATAAAAATAAATATTGCGGCAACCGGTTCGTGAAGCAAAAGCTCACAGGGTGCCCTACGCACTCACCTAAGAATGAAGGTGAAAACCATTTTTTCTTCTCCGTCGACGTATGTACCGCTCCTACCACGACCCCCTTCTGAAAACTTTCTGCAGCAACGGTATTTTCCACTGCCTTCAAGATCGGGGGCTTCTCGCCCAGTTTTTGTACAACTCCTGTGATCGTTACACAATCACCGAGATACGATGTTGCGTGATGACCACGGTTGTGATGACGTTACCATGAGACGTTAAGCCACGTGGAGTCGCGATTACGTCACAGTGCCTTCACCGATATTGACAATTTTCGATGTCGTGCCGTGATGGTTTTTCGAATAACTCATGCTGACACTATACTGCCGACGGTAGACGCCGACCCGGTATACCGGTGATTGATTTGATAAGTGGGGTTTAACGTCCCAAAACCACTATATGATTATGAGAGGCGCCGTAGTGGAGTGCTCCGGAAATTTAGACCACCTGGGGTTCTTTAACGTGCACCCAAATCTGAGCACACGGGCCTACAACATTTCCGCCTCCATCGGAAATGCAGCCGCCGCAGCCGGGATTCGAACCCGCGCCCGGCGGGTCAGCAGCCGAGTACCTTAGCCACTAGACCACCGCGGCGGGGCCCGGTATACCAGTGATTTTTCGTGTTTGATAAGGCATTTAGGTTTTTGGCCCTGGTGAACTCGGATAGCGAGCTCATTCGATGATTGATTGAAATAGTGGCCCCCTCAACAGATAGAGGTTCAGAGCACGTACTAAACTAAAATAAAAAAAAAACTGCAGCACAGTCAACTAAGCTGCTATTCCTTGTAAAGAGGTGGCGACCTTGTTCTTCACCTGAAAAAGTATTTCCCTTTCGACTAAAGTGAACCATGAGCTCTTCATAGAGCCTCATCTTTCAGTTCCATTTCAACCTTCTCCTATTGAGCAGCAGAGCGTAGTAAACCGTGCACTGAGCCGGTGTGCCTGTCTTCCCTATCACTTTTCTTCCCTCTGCGTCTTCTCTGCAGGAGTGGCTTGAAGCGCGCCTTCCGAACATGGATTTCTCGCCTCATCGCTTCCCGCACGACAGTACTAAGCCATGATCCTTTTCGTGGCTGCGATAAAAACAGAAAGAAAGATGCCGTTCTCGACTAGACTCGTGGACAGGAAAGTGAGTGTTGTCGACAAGTCGACTGTGCAGGAAACACCTGCGTCTGCGGAAAAAAGAAAAAAACAAAGGAGGCGTCACTTGAGGACTAAAAAGCCCAAAATGCAATCTACACAATGCTAAACCCGCAGTGATCGCCTAGACATTTATACAGAAAACCCTACAAGAGGAAAGGGGACATCGCGAGAGAAGGATTTCTCTCAAGGTTTCTATTAAGTGGCGGTGGTTTTAGACAGGACGTATTTAAGCTTCGAAGCAGCCGATAAGGCTAACTGCGCGCTTCATGTGGGCGTGATTGCGGCAACTTGTTCTGACAACTTGAAATGTCGAGCACTGTTCGTAACACTACTGCCTGATAATATTGGTACGGTTCCCCAGGCATGGAAGTCAAGTCGCCTCATTCCACTTCTAAAGGCTGATAAATCTCCTTTGGATATTGCCTCATACCGTCCTATCGCACTTGCCAGTTGTGTGGGAAAAACGATAGAACGAATGATTCTAACACAAATGGAGTGGTATTTAGAGCACTACGAAATCTATCCAGTATCCATGACTGGATTCAGGCGCGGTGATTCGTCAATCGACAACGTTGTTGATCTGGTGACATATGTTCAACACCAAAAAGCCTGTAAGAAACTGTGCGCCGCCCTGTTTCCAGACGTTAAGGGGGCTTACGACAATGTCACCCATGAAGCCATCCTTAGTGCTTTGGAAACAGTAGGTCTTGGTGGCAAGATATATATGTGGGTGTACAGCTACTTACAGCTGAGATCATTTTACGTGATGACAGTGAATGGCCAACACCTGATTATTACAGCAGCTGAGGAGTTCCTCAGGGAGGAGTGCTAAGCCCTACACTTTTCAACCTAACTCTCATTGGTCTACTCGAGCAGCTACCTAGCACTGTAGAACTTTCTGTCTATGCTGATTACATCTGCATTTGGGCATCAGGTGTGACAAGACCTCAGCTACGCGCCCGCCTTCAGAAGGCTACTACAACGACGTCATGCTACCTTCGTAAACGAGGCCTCGTGGTGTCCTGCGGAAAATGTGCAGTGGTAGCGTTCACGCGGAAACCAATGTCTGCTTACAGCATATCGATTAATGAAGAATACATATCGTTCAGCAGAAGCCACAGGTTCTTGGGAGTCATAATAGATAGAAACCTGTCGCGGACTCCACACGTGAACTATGTGAAGAAGCGGCTGATCGCAACATGCCACATGTTCAAATTCCTTGCAGGAAAGAATCAGGGAGTGCACATACCATCCATGTTACAACTGTACAGAGTGCTGTTTATCAGATTTTCACGGTACAGTTTACCTGCAATATCTAACACCGGTAGACCAACCTGTGCGCAATTCAGAGCATTCAAGCCCAAGCACTTAAGATATGCCTTGGATTACCCCGCAGTGCTTCAACGGCTGAAACCATTGCCATCGCTCAAGATCACTCGATAAAGACGCATATTCTTACCGAGACAATGCGCATGCCCCTCAGGCATTATACCAGGACCCCTTCTCACCACCTGGCGAGCCTAGCTGATGAAAGGCCCCGCACGACATACGGCACTATTTTCTACAAGCATCGTTCATCGTTTAGTGAGACATACGCACCTGCATCAAAGTCACTGCTTACTCCTTGGAGCTTGAGCCGGCCGCGAGTTCACTTAATGATTTCAGGAATGAGGAGAAAATCGGACTTACCGACACATACCCTGAAACAACTGAGCCTATTACTACTGGAACAAAACTACAGTAACCACGTGCACATTTACACGGATGACTCTACTACGCCGTCTAGTTCAGGTGGAGCAGTGGTTATACCATCACAAGGGGTAACTCGGTGTTTTAAGACTTCACATGTGACAACGTCAACGACGGCAGAACTCTAGGCTCTGCGCAATGCACTAGAACTCATCAATTCAGAAGAAAGACCAGGTAAATGGGCTGTGTTTTCTGACTCAAAACCAGCGTTACAGTGCCTGATATCAGTTCTCCGACGCGGATGCCACGACCAGTTGACCTACCAAACCGTGAAACTTCACCACCTTTTAATACAAAAAGGTCATGACATCGTCTTTCAGTGGTTACCGGGGCATTGTGGTATAGGCGGCAATGATTCTGCAGATCATGCTGCTCGCACGTCACATAAAGAAGCGAACCGAACAGCGTTCCAATTCCGCTTTCAAGAGCGGATGCGGCGAGGCAGATTCGTCAACTGGCCCGCAGTCTCACACTGACTGAGGGGAACACACCAAGCATACGATGTACAAGACTGCACGAGCTCGACCCTTCACTACAACTCCGGCCTCCACCCGGCCTACATCGACGTGAAGCTTCGCTTCTCTATCGCCTTTGGCTGGGAGTTGCTTTCACGAAAGCTTATACCACGTTAATCGGAATTACTGACAGTGCAGTGTGCGATGTTTGCGGCACCGACGAAAATATCAAACACCTGCGGTGCCATTGTCCTTGATTTGCCTCAGACAGACAAGTACTTGCCACCGCAATGCGGCGACTGGATGATCGGCCTCTTTCTGTGCAGGTGCTATTACAGCAACGTCCACATGCCTCGACAGCCCGCAAGGCAGTGAAAGCCCTGCTGTGCTTCCTGAGAAAGCTAGGCTTGTGTGAACGCCTCTGACATGCGGTAGAGTTCTACACGCTGCAGTGAAATTACTGTCAGTCTCTCCCCCACCCTTTTTTCTTTTCCCTCTCTTCCCTCTTTGTCGTCTTTCTTGTCCCCTTCCCTAATCCCCCAGTGTAGGGTAGCCAACCGGATGTCTTTCTGGTTAACCTCCCTGCCTTCTCCCTTTTGTTGCTTCTTCCTCTTCCTCCCGTTCACACCTAACGGGCATATGCGGTCAATTCGCTGTGTGAAATAGGACATGCACACACCGGATTGGTTGCGTACATCCATGAAGATCACAAGGGGTGACACAGATCTTGCAATGGCGGCCATTTGTTTTATACACCTGCTTTATTTTTAATCATATAAAATAAATAATGCGTTCATATAATAATAATAATAATAATAATAATAATAATAATGCTTATAGGCACCGGGTCACAAAGAAATAATACTGAGTAGCCAACAGTGCATATAAGCCACGTCAAATGGCTAGTTAGTTTCGATTAGCAATTCTTAGGCCGTCGCTGGCATTTTGCAGCTGCATCATTCGGATTTATGACTGCAATTAATATGGTAGCCCCTTTTTGCTAACGCACCAAGATATTGCTCATCGTGTGCGCAAGCTAGAAGTATTTCGTGCCAGTTCAATGAAAGTGCTTCAGACTTCAGAGTGGATTTCACGGAAAGTGCGTCGTTATTGATTGTCGTAAAATTCAAATGGGACATTGGGAACACAAACCCTGTGGAGGGACACTAGCATTAAGTCTACCCCCCCCCCCCCTTCAGCCTGAGCAGAGTAGGACTTATTATCCAGCTACAACACGTCAACAAGATGATAGTTATAGCGCGAGAACAAAACGACGACACAGAGACAAGAAGAACACGAAATACTTCTTGTCTCTGTGTCGTTGTTTCGTTTTCGCGCTATAACTATCGTCATGCCATACCAAGTAGCCCAAGCTGCCACACTTCTATGTCGACAAGCTTGCGAAATCACCGCAGCTTTACGCCTGCTTTCGGCAGAACGCACGCGTTTAACCTATCTGCTTTGCCACAAGCAACCTCACTGAGGAATGATCTCCCTGACGTGATAGATGCAGTGACAAACAGCAATACGTTTCGCGAGCAACTACGCTCTTACTACCACTACATTTATTTACAGCCCTTAATGTAATCGATGTGTAATCAAAAGATGGCAGCTTTTGATTGGTAATTAGTGTTTTATTATTCTTATTAGAGTTGTTGTGTTGCATCCAATTAGTAGAACTGAACTCTTTATGTTCCATTTGGTTACCGGTACTTAATTGCTTGCCCTCTATACTCTATATTCAAATCAGAGTCTGTGTGGTATGATGAATAAATAAGTAAAAAGGCATGGTTTATTCCCATATAATAGGAGTCTGCACAATACGAAATGTTTATTGTGTATGGATATATGAGAGCCTGTACGATGTCTATTAGGGTTTGGAGTTTCTCCTGGATACATCCACATTGGCGCCCAGTGGCACATACATAGCCTTTCGGCTGATGCCCAGGATTGTGATTTAACCGATGTAGGTTTAGTTGCCAGCATATTATTGTACAGAGCATATATCATGAATACGGCGCAAACATAGCACCAACAAGCTCGAAAAAACACTGGTACTCGTTTCGCACTTAATGAACGAGCCGTCAATTAACGAGAGAAAGGCCAAGATGTGTACTTTCATTATTAGCTGCGATGGGAAAATCCCTAAAGAGGGTTTTTGTGCTCGAGCTGATGTTTGGGCAGGTGAACTTGTCTTCTTCATGGCTTGAAGAAGCCTTGAAGAAGACACTTCAGTCCACCTGTGAGGCACGTTCACACTTGGCCTCGAACGCAGTGCAAGCGGAAAAATTCACCGGAAATTCACTCGCTTCGCCGCCTAAGGCGCCGAAAAACCACGCCGCGAGGCCGGTGCGAAAAAATCGGCCCAAGAGCGATTTTTCCCTCACGCGAAAGCGGATCGACTTTCCGCTTCATAGCTTCGGCTGCACTAGATAAAACCATGTAATCTAAACAGCTGGCCATAGATTCAACATAACGGTAATGGCGTCGGTGGTGGCTCGCATCAGCTAAAATCGCCAACTAACTCGTTCAGCACGACGAAGCTTCACCGCCTCAACGAGGATGCATTCATCGAGAGCCTGGTTAAGATTACGATCACCGAGAACACTGGAAGTAACGTTACAGCTGCAGGGAGTCAGCTTGGTCCAACGTGTCTCGCTTTCGCACTGCCGGCTGAATCCACCGCCACCGCCGCTGCCAGTGCGCTCGCTCGTGCCGTTTCTGCTGGCGTATATCCCAAAACAAAGGTTGAAAAGGTGCGAGTGGTTTCTTTTCAGTAGTTTGCGTGAATAACCGGAATTCGGTACGATAATTAGTGTTCGGAAAGGAGGCAAAATAGAATGAATTCTCAAAGTAGCGAAGGCAGCGGTGGCATGCACGAGAGGCAGAATGAATGTGAATACTTCCGACACGCATGGACGTGATTTTCCGGGCGCTCTGGCGTTTTCGTTATCGCTTCGCTTCTCCAGTATGAGTGTGAACATAGAAATGTTGATTCGAGCACATAATCTCATTATAGGGTTTTTTTATCGCACCATTCTATCTTCCCGTTCCGGCATATTATCGATAGTAATAGGGTACCCCATGCCTTTCTGTTACCCGCTGCTTAATACTTGCACGAAATGATTTAGCCACCGGCATCACGCTGGCACAGCGTATTGAACACCTTTTCGTTGGTTGCGGATTACCATAACACGCGCGCCTCGCCGACCACGTGATTTTAGAGTGGAAGACAGAATCGCGCCTTCTGCTTCACATTCGGATGTAAAAATGAAAAATTACAAAAATTGGCAGATCCCGCGTACTGTGGGAATCGATGATTTCCGAAGCACGAATGAGGAAGGTTGACACTTCACTTTAAAATGAGCACAATGTTATGAGGTGGACGTAAATTATGCCGCAAGACTTCCATGCCATGATTATCAAGTTTGGATGTGTCATTTACCTTCGTCGTCTGGTCACTTAACGTAACACGAAATTTCATATATGTGGAGCTAGCCAAACGGCCGTGATCACGCTACGAGCATAGCATGTAGTCGAGTTTTACATGACGCGCATATCATAGTTATCATGTTCTGACAGGTTATTTACCTTCTTGTCTATTCACGTCACCTGACACCAATTATGGTATATGTGGATAGTGGCGTACCAACTCTTTCGCGAGTGGGGGGGGAAACCTACCTCGCTCTTCACACACACACACACACACACACACACACACACACACACACACACACACACACACACACACACACACACACACACACACACACACACGCATATATATATATATATATATATATTGTAATGAATTAATTAATCTGAATAACGGACGCTCTTCATTGCTCTCCTGGCAATGAAGAAGACGACGATGATCGGTGGCTGCAGTAGTAGCTCGCGCACGCCGCTCGCCATTAGCTAAACAGTGATCTTCACTCATTGTATCAGGCATTACAGAATTACATGAACATGCTAGAAGGATGGCTTGACAATATCCATATGTCATTGAACGTCAAAAAAAGCGCGCTTCTGCCATTCTCTTTTAAGAATCGTGTCAACATTTCCCTGATGTATCGTACCGAGCTCATTCCCCAGGTCGATTTCCTGAAATACCTAGGCATCGTATATAATAGGACGCTAAATTGGAAAAGCCATATAAACGAGGTTGGCTGTAAAGCGTCACGTGCCTTGGGGTGGTTACGCAAATGGGAAACAGAAAAATAGGATTGCGTAGGAGTTCATTGATAATGATTTACAAGATGTATGTACGGCCATTATGGAATTCGGGTGTGTATTATTTTCAGGCAGCGTGGCTTACAAGATGAGACAATTATTATTATTAGAAAGAGAAGCTTTGCGCTTGTGTCTTGGACTCCCAAAATTTGTGGCAAATAATGTTTTGTACGTGGAAGCGCGCCTTCCACCTTTGTTAACTCGGTTTAGAATTCTTACAGTCCAAACTTTCTTAAAAATATACAACTCGTCTCTGCGACCAAGCTTCATACGTTTTTATTCAAGAAACCAACCGCATTCTTTGGAACACAATGGTCTAGACTACACTCCCCTCAGATTAGGTTCGTCCAAGCGTTGCTAGAGCCTCTCAATGTAAATATTTATCAGATTTGCATAACGAACACACCTAATTTAAAACTTGAAATTAAATTTGATGATATTTTCCCCTCTAATGCAAAACAACTGCCCCTTCAATATTTTAAATATTCGGTTAAAAGATTACTTGACTCATCTGTCCATAAACAACATTATTGCGACGGATGCATCCGTATTGAACGAAAAGGCTGGAATAGGCATCTTCTGTACTTCTCTCGACTGGTATTTCTCAATTCGATTACCAGATTACACGCCTATATTCATCGCTGAATTATTTGCTATAATTCTAGCGCTTTCGTAAACTTCCTGCAAGCGAATCAGAAGCGGTCATACTTACCGATTCTCTTTCAGTATGCACTGCACTATCTACAGCAAAAAATTTGACATTAATGAGTATGATTAGCAGGTTATTACCAGAAAACCTGAAAAAATTTCACTTGCCATGGATACCCGGCCACTGCGGAATTTATCCAAATGAGATGGCAGACTCGTTAGCCAAAGCATCTTTAAGCGTACCAATCTCACCTAATTTACCTGATTTCGCCTACGTAACAGCACTAAGATATAGAAAGGCTTGTCTGCACAAAGAAATAGAAAAATTATCATTGGATAAAGTCAGAGACTTCGTACATCTAAGATATTGCTGGAACAAACAGTGGTGTGTATCTCGGCAGTTAGAAACTACAATCACAGGTTACGATGCAGAATTCCGCATCTGAATTACTACCTACATAAAGCTGGATTAAACAGCATCTCCGTTGTGTCTCTTTTGCAAGGAATCGGAATCAATAGATCATTTCTTTTTATACTGTAAACGTTATGCTTATCAAAGAAAAAGATACCTGATCGAACCAATTGAGAAGCTAGGTTTCAAAATAAACGTGGAACTAATTTTATCCTTCGGAGGGATTATATTAGGTTATAGCCACAGGGAGGTTTTCTCTGCTGTGTGCGAGTACATAAGGCACAAAGAGATTACCCTGTTAGCCTATTGTTATTACTTACAACTACGAGACTTCCTGAATGCCTGATTGAACGCACTTGATCATCCTGCCGCCCGGTTCTTGGCCGATCCCCTTTGTGGACGAGTGCCAGCAAAGATGAAGGATGCAAGCAAGCAAGCAAGCTAGACCTGCCTGATAAAGCATATTTTGCCAAGCTGCGTCTGAACCTTTTTCGACGTACAACATCTCTATTTTAAGTGGTGGAGGAGCCGGGGTTCCCATCAACCTGGAACTTCGCAATCGGACGCTACCCTCACCGTTCACCATGACTGCTCCTGGCCCTTCTCAAGCTGCCTTACCAACGACAGTCTACTGTAATGGCGTAACTCGGCAACGCGACCCACCAATTTTTCGCGGCAACGACGAACAAGACGTCGAGGACTGGCTCGTCGAGTATGAAATCGTAAGTGCTTCCAACAAGTGGAACGCCTGCGACCAGCTCACAAACGTGCGCTTTTACCTCGCTGATGTGGCCAGCCTCTGTTTCAAGAACCACGAAGGCGAAATCACCAACTGGTCCGCCTTCAAGACCACCATCGCCGCGGTCTTCGGTCGTCCCGCAGTGCGCCGGCTTCGCGCGGAACAGCGTCTCCGTAGTCGAGTTCAACGCAGAGATGAGACGTTTACAAGTACATTGAAGATGTCTTGTCTCTTTGCAAGCGCGTTGATGAATCTCTAACCGAACGCGACAAAATCAAGCACATCATGAAAGGAGTTGACGACGATACCTTCCAGATGCTCGTCGCTAGGAAATCCGCAGACCGTCACCGATGTTGTCCAGCTCTGTCAGGAGTACGACGAGTTGCGTAAGCAGCGTGTCTCGACGCGCAGGGCCGCTGAAGATACGGCCGAAGTTTCCGCCCTCGTGCACGACGTCGCTGCTGATCACACCGTCTTACTCCCCCAAATCAAACAATTCATTCGTGAAGAAGTTGCGCGTCAGCTTTCTCTTGTGGCCGAAGCATCCGCGCCAGTGACCTCGTTAGACCCACGTTTACGCCAGGTCATTGAGACACAGGTCACGCAGGCACTGCCTCCATCGCCACCCGTCCCTACGCCGTTGACCTACGCTGCCGTCGCTGCTAGACCCCCAGCCCCACCCGTCTCTGGCGCATACCGGGGCACCAGGTCCTCCTACCCTACGACGCTGCCTACACACACGGCACCCCATCCCGTTTCGCCACCTGCACCTTCTGTCGTTAACCCATGGCGCACCTTGGATAATCGACCCATCTGTTTCGCATGCGGTTTCGTGGGACATATAGCACGCTACTGTCGCCGTCGCAACTTCCAGCCTCCAGACCATGGGAATTCTGCAAATTACCAAGCTGCCCAGAATCCCCAGCGACCATCTTCTCCTATCACCGACTCATTGTCCCCACGACGCCCTGTCGATTCTCGTCGGTCATTACCACCCCGTCGCCGATCTGTCTCCCCGATGCTCGGCGCACGAGCCCCGCTCGAGAGGAAAACTGACAGTCGCAGTTCCGGAGGCAAGAACTGCGTCGTCATCGAACTTTCTAAGACCTCCTCTTTGTCCGACCAACGAAATTGATGTGCTAGCAGAAGGTGTTGCTGTACGTGCACTTGTCGACACAGGCGCCGTCGTTTCTGTAATTAGTGAAAAATTGTGTCGCGATTTGAGGAAAGTTACAACGCCGCTTACGAATCTTGCTCTGCGTACAGCCACCTCCCATTTCATCGTGCCGACAGCTCAGTGCACAGCACGCGTTCTTATTCAAGATGTTTGGTATGCCGTCAAATTTGTTGTTCTCCCACGTTCATCTTACGACGTCAAACTAGGATGGGATTTTCTTTCTACCCATCAGGCCCTCGTCGATTGCGCTCGTGCTGAACTCACGTTGACGAATCTGTGGCTTGAAATCGACCACCAAAGTCCCTCGAAAGTGTTTGCCGCAGCTGACGTCCGCATCGCGCCGTTGTCCGCCGTCCTAGTGCCTGTGTTTTCCCCTGCTGCCACTAACTCGACGCTCCTGTTCCAACCAACTATAGCTGGTGTGCAACACCGAACCATCATCCTCTCTTTTGCCGTCATCAACTTTTCCAATGGTTCGGCGGTACTTTATGCGTGCAACGTTTCTGCTTGCCCATACATCCTGCTACGCGGCGAGTGTCTGGGGAGCCTCGAGACCTTAAATTGTATTTTCGAAAACCCGATCTATCCAGACAAGCCATTTTTACCGACTTGTGCCATTACACGCGCAGCTGACGCTAATGAGCCTATGGATGTATTCCGCAAGTCCATTGATTGCAACCTCACACTTGGGCAGCAGGAATGGCTGATCAAGCTTTTACAGCGTTTTCGGGCCTCGTTTGACCACAATCAGCCTTCCTTAGGTCGAGCGTCATCTGTTGTTTATCGTATAGATACCGGTCAAGAGACGCCATTACGGCAGCGTCCATATCGTGTGTCAACTACCGAACGCTGTGCCATTAATGAACAGGTTGACGACATGCTGACACGTGGCATAATCGAACCATCGAGCAGTACCTGGGCCTCTCCAGTTGTGTTGGTGAAGAAGAAGGATGGATCCATCAGGTTTTGCGTGGACTACCGGCGTCTCAACCGAATCGCGCGCAAGGATGTCTATCCGCTGCCACGCATTCACGATGCCTTGGACTGCCTACAGGGAGCGGAATTTTTCTCTTCTTTAGATCTGCGCTCTGGATACTGGCAGGTACCCATGGCAGAGGACGATCGTGAAAAAAACTGCTTTCATGACGCCCGACGGGCTTTACGAATTCACAGTCATGCCCTTCGGCCTCTGCAATGCGCCAGCTACTTTCGAGCGGATGATGGACTCTATTCTTCGAGGCCTCAAATGGAACGTTTGCCTTTGTTATTTAGATGATATTGTCGTCTTTTCAACTCATTTCGCAACCCATTTAACCCGCCTCGAGAAAATCATCGCGTGTATTTCTGCCGCGGGGCTGCAACTGAATCTGAAGAAGTGCAATTTCGCCGCTCGAAAGCTTATGATCTTTGGCCACGTGGTTTCAAAAGACGGCATTCTTCCTGACCCTGTCAAACTTACAGCCGTTTCAGCGTTTCCCAAACCGACAACCATGAAATAGCTCCGAAGCTTCATAGGCCTTTGCTCTTACTTCCGGCGCTTCGTCCGCAATTTTGCGACAATCATCGCTCCTTTGGCCAAGCTCCTCGCTGGCTCTAGAGACCTTTCAGCCTGGTCTGCCAACTGTGACGACTCTTTCAATGAACTGCGCCACCTCCTCACGTCGCCGCCTATTCTGCGACACTACGACCCATTCTTGTCAGACATTATCACAGCATTGCTGCGTGAGTGCCACGTCGTTCACCGCACTACAAGCGCCTATCATCCCCAGACCAGTGGAATGACAGAGCGCTTCAATCGCACCCTTGGTGACATGCTGTCTATGTATATCTCGTCAGACCACTCCAATTGGGACCGAGTGCTCCCGTTTATCACGTTCGCCTATAATACCGCCATTCAAAGCACTACTGGGTTCTCTCCTTTTTTCCTCCTTTACGGACGTGAACCTTCTTGCACTATGGACACCATTCTTTCGTACAAACCTGACTCCTCAGAGTCCACGACTTTGTCTCAAGCCGCTACATACGCTGAGGAATGCCGCCAACTGGCAAGATCATTCACAACCCAAGACCAAGGACGCCAAAAGCACCACCATGACGCATCAAGTAACCCTACTTCCTACGATCCAGGTTCACTCGTCTGGCTGCATGTCCCTTCTGCTACACCTGGCCTTTCTACCAAGTTGTTCCCCAAGTATCATGGCCCATATCGTGTGCTACAAAAAACGTCACCAGTGAATTACCTCATTGAGCCACTGGAACCATCTTCTGACCAACGTCGTCGTGGCCAGGAAATTGTACACGTCTCGAGACTTAAGCCCTGCTACGACCCTCCCGTGTTTACTTGTCCATAGGTCGCCAGGATGGCTCCTTATTTCGTGGGGAGTAATTGTAATGAATTAATGAATCTGAATAACGGACGCTCTGCTGGCAATGAAGAATACGACGATGATCGGTGGCTGCAGGAGTAGCTCGCGCACGCCGCTCGCCATTAGCTAGACCTGCCTGATAAAGCATATTTTGCCAAGCTGCGTCTGAACCTTTTTCGACGTAGAACATCTCTATTTTAAGATATATATATATATATATATATATATATATATATATATATATATATATATTTATATATATATATATATATATATATATATATATATATATTCCAGCTCGCGCTTCACGCCAACGTGTCGATGTCGCTGCGGTAGTGGGCATTCCTCTTCACTACATATCGTCCCCCGTTGGAAAAAGAGCCGTCCTGGCGATTCACGGAGAACACAGTACGAGAAGATCGTAATATGGTTTCAACCCAACTGCTGTACGTGAACGGTTTCACGACTTCGAAAGCACTGTTTTGTGGATGGCGTCACGGGTCTGATGATGTAGTTATCAGGTCAGATTTGGGTGCACGTTAAAGAACCCCAGGTGGTCAAAATTTCCGGAGCCCTCCACTACGGCGTCTCTCATAATCAAATGGTGGTTTTGGGACGTTAAAACCCCACAAATCAATCAATCAATTAGTTATCAGGTCGGGTCTACGGACAACGCGTAGGGTCCCTCGTATTTTGAAACAAGTTTAGAAGAAAGCCCTGTAAGGACAGCTGGAACCCAAAGCTACACAAGGGTGTCCGGAACAAAGTTAGGGTACGGGTGGTTATCGTCACGCCGCAATTTTTTCTGCGTTGGTCGATGGTTGTGAACGACTGGGCAAGCTTACGGCATTCCTCGGCGCGGAAGGCAGCTTCGGAGATGGGCGTAGACTCGGAGGAATCGGGGTGGCAGGTCAGAATGGTATCTAGTGTGGTGGAAGAATCTCGGCCATATAACAGGGAAAATGGCGGAAAGTACGCAGTCGCCTGTGGAGAAGTATTGTATGCGTATATCACAAAAGGCAGAATGAGGTCCCAATCGGAGTGGTCTGAGGCAACATACATAGATATCATGTCGCCAAGGGTACGGTTGAATCTTTCCGTCAAGCCATCCATTTTGGGATGGTAGGGCCGTGGTATACCGCTGAATGATACGGCATTCGGCCAGGAGTGCAATGACGACTTCATAGAGTAACCCTACCAGCAGCGGCCGATGACCGTTAATTGGAAACAGCTTGGATTCCCATCGGCTTCCGTTATCATTGGTCAATTCCCGGACAGCGTGACAGAAAATGGCATGGCCTACAGCAAAATATAGGCGAGATGGCAGCGAAAGCCTCAAATCTATTCTTAAAAGTGTGCGTTTCTCTTAGTTGTTTGCCCTTCTCAATGATTAGAACGAAACATAACTTTCGGGAAATACCTGTGATATTTATTATGGAGGCCAAGGGCTTTTCTGACACATACCGTGGTTGCTGGCCAGTGCTCACAGAATTAGCCTGTTCATGAAGCTTACTTACTCTCGTGTATTATATACTATTCGACAGAAACTCGTGGCATGCAAGCACGTACAAGCGGTAAAAAAGTAAAGCAGTTAGAGTGGATGTGTTCGTTTCTTTGGTCACTTTGTTGTCATGTCAGATGAATAGCCAAGGACGCTCAATCGTTCCGGTCATTCATTCGGCTTGCACTGGCTTCGCTACAGAATACCCCTATCTTTTTCTTTTCATCCAAACAACCGAAGTTTACCAGCAAGTGCACAGTGTGGCGTTTAAACTGCACATTTTTTTTTTTACCGCGCGCGGGCCATATGGCCTATGCGCAGCCCTGCTGCGCTTAAGAAAAATAGTTCACCAAAGCATCCTGACAGGCAATTTTCAGAAGCCCACAAACTGGAACGACTATAAAGCACTTACGCAATAATACAAAAGTCATCAAAAATATTGCAATTTATTTAGCTTTAAGCCAGTATACACGCATGCACCGTTTATGCTCGCTTCGACATTCCATCGCGTGTTACGCGTTTGACTGCGCGCCTTCACCTCGTTCGCACGTCGGATGGATGTCACGGCCGCCATAGCCATGCAGCGACGAGCTGTTTATTAAAGTTGAAACAGGAGGTGAGTGAATATCAGCAATACTTGTATTTGCCCTTGTTCTCTCAGTGCCATATGCAAATTGGCGGTCAGGTTTACGGGGCGAAAAAAGCGTATGTGTTGAGAAGCGGGCGCTGCGTAGTCCTAGCTGTAGTCCTAGCTCGTCTAGGCGAGATTGCACATGGCGTAGTCTCTTGTTACAAAAAAATAACCGGACATATTCGAAACATTCTTCGGTACAGCGTTCGAGCACCGATTCAATTCGGCGCATTTTTTTTTAATTAGCGATACACTGTTTCCGGGGAAAACTTGAAATTAACTGAAACGGCCCGATCCGAAGGGCAGGCGCCCAGCCACCGGCTGGGTATGTTGACGCGTGGTGCGCGGCCATTTCTTGTTCGCTTCTGGAGGCTAGTGCATCCGCTAATGCACCACGGGTGTATCTCGCTAATGCACCATGCGATTTAGTGTTGACGCCAGTGCTTTATAATTCGAAATTATAAATTTGTGTGTGCGGTCATACTTAAAATGTAAAATAGATATGAAGGTTGGTGCCGAACGCGAGAAAGACATGGGTCATCTACCATCCAAATTCAGCCACGCCTGTATTATTTTTTTTCTTTTACGTAATGCTTAGACGCAATAAGGTTCCTCAGTATTGTTGGGTCTACTTTAATGGAATTATACTTTTGAAAGAAACGTTATGATAAAATTTTAGCTTCAGCGATCGGGATTTCATTTATCGATATTGAGAAAGTTGTCATTTCAAATGTTGGCACAGTTTGAAAGTTGTGGTTAGTCAATAAGTACGCAACATTGGCGAGCGATGGTATTCTGAATGTAATAATTCCTTCAGAATTTTATTGTACAGTCTGTCACATATGATCTATAATCAGCTAAACGTATTGTTATTTACGTCTATCTGTTCTATTTTCTTGCATGAAGTTAGTGCCACTCGTCAGACTATTTAAAAATTACACAAAAACAGACGATTATTCTAGTTGTCCAACAGAATATTTATAAAACTTACGTCAAAAATTGCTGTTTACAAAAATAATAGGGCCTAAATACCTACTGGGTTCTGTGAATTTTATACACAATTTTCTACAACAAAGGCATACTTTTGCCAGTCCTACAATACTTCGTAAAATCTGCAATGACTATTTCAATGAATTGATGCTGTTTTGTTAAGGCAAGATTATCCTTCTTTTGGCATCTCAACCACTGCATATAGTAGAGGCTTTTGCAAAGCTTTTAAACATGTGTTACATTTATGAACTTTCTAATTTATGTATTGCTTTTTTTACATGTTAGCTATTTGTTTCTAGAAATTGTCAGCAGTACTGAATACGTTGTGCACAAAAAGCTTCAACATATTGTACTAATGTGGTTACAAAAAAGTACTGCTGGCCGCTGAGAACAATTTTTTATTTAAAAGCCTGCAAAAGTGATGTAGCTTCTGCTTGGTGAGCATCTACAGAAAACAAATAAATTGGTTTCGCTTCGCCTTTTATTGGCAACATCTTTATGACTTTTTGTTTACATATGTAGACTTCCCGATGCTGTCATGTTTTGGGTGCTGTTCTTTAGAAAATGTTTCACTAGGACCATACTGCATCACTGATACTGTATCTATGATGTTTCTTCGACAACTTTACCTACTAATACAATTTTTTGTAGTTTATATATTGTCACGAATAAAACAAGACCTGCAGCCAGGAGTTCACTTGAACCAGAGCAACGAAGATGTTCTCTTCTTCTTCGCCCCCAAAAACGCGTATGAGCCACAGTGTCTCGTTCATCAATGGTGGCATTACCCCCTCTCCCAAGAAGCATCGTCTCGATGCTGTACATTAAGACAAAAAACAAAAGAAAATTAGATGAAAGTTAGCATGCGAGCAAAATGAATGGCGTAAGGCGGAATAACGTAGTTGGTTGTGGGGACAAAAGTTAAATGAGAAATAAAAAATTAGGAAAAATATAAGGAAAAGACGAAACAAAAAGAAAGGCGCGAAGTTAGCAATAAAGTCAGTCACTCACTGGCGATTCACAGCGCGAAAAGTATGGTCTGAGACGTGAAACGTGAATGACTTCAGTTTGCGGGGTGAGACGGGAACGTCTCGAATTGCCTTGTGGAAGAACCTCGTAAGTGACGTCGCTGAGACGTCGCACAACCTTGTAAGGGCCGAAGTAGCGGCGAAGAAGCTTTTCTGAACGTCCACGCTGTCGGATAGGGGTCCACATCCAGACTTCATCACCTGGCTTAAAAATAACTTCACGGTGGCGAAGATTGTAGCAGCGCGCGTCTGCAGTTTGGTGACGTGAATACGGTGACGAGCAAGTGGACGGGCCTCTTTTGCGCACTGCGCGAATTTGGCGGCATCCTTGTGGTATATTCCTAAGTTGTCGCGCAGGAGCATGGCGTCGAGCATCGTCGTGACGTCGCGACCGTGGACTAAGCGGAAAGGTGTGAAACCGGGTACTTTCTTAAACAGCAGTGTTACACGCAAAAGTTACGTAAGGAAGCATGGCGTCCCAGTTCTTGTGGTCGATGTCCACATACATTGAGAGCATGTCTGCGATTGTCTTATTGAGTCGTTCAGTCAGCCCATTTGCTTGCGGGTGGTAAGCCGTTGTTTTACGATGTTCCGTGCCACTTAATCGCAAGACTTCTTGCAGCATCTCTGCGGTGAAAGCTGTCCCACGATCAGTTATGATGACAGCTGGAGCACCGTGACGTAAGACGATGCTGTTAACAAAAAATTGGGCGACATCTGCTGCGGTGGCTTTTGGAAGTGCCTTGGTTTCACAGTAGCGTGTTAAGTAGTCTGTAGCGACGACAATCCACCGGTTTCCAGACGAAGACGTGGGGAATGACCCCAGCAAGTCCATGCCAATCTGATGAAAGGGCGCTTTTGGTGGGCCAATTGGGTGCAGTAGTCCCGCTGGTCGTAAAGGTGGAATCTTACGTCGCTGACAGTCGCGACATGTGCGAACGTAGTGCTTCACAGTCTTCGCGAGACGTGGCCAGTAGTAGGAGCGTTGAATCCGTTGCAGCGTGCGCGTATAGCCGAGGTGTCCGGATGATGGCTCATCATGACACGCACGTAAAATGTCACCACGAAGCGTAGTTGGCAACACAAGCAGATACATAGCTTGTGTAGGATGAAAGTTCTTTTTATAAAGCACTCTATCACGGAAACGAAAGGAAGATAGTGAGCGTGCAAAGCTTCGAGGAAGGTGGGAATTGCGTCCTTCCAGGTAGTCAATGAGCGGGATTAGCTCTGAGTCGTGACGCTGTTGCTCAGCTAAGCTGGTTGCTGATACGGCAGAAAGAAAAGTGTCGTCGTCTTCAAGGTCAGTGTTGGCATTTTCGACCGGTGCAAGTGAGAGACAGTCGGCGTCGGTGTGTTTCCGCCCAGATTTGTGGACAATGGTGACATCAAAATCTTGTAGCCGAAAGCTCCATCGTGCTAGACGACCTGAGGGATCTTTGAGATTCGCGAGCCAACAAAGGGAATGGTGGTCGCTAACTACCCTGAATGGGCGGCCATACAAGTATGGGCGGAACTTTGTTATGGTCCAGACAACAGCGAGGCATTCCTTTTCGGTTGCAGAATAGTTTTTTCTCCGCTGGGGATAACGTTCTGCTCGCATAAGCGATCACGCACTCTACGCCATTCTGCCACTGAACTAATACCGCTCCTAGTCCAACGTTGCTGGCGTCAGTGTGTAATTCCGTGTCAGCGCTTTCGTCAAAATGACCTAGTACAGGCGGAGCCTGGAGGAGGTTTCGGAGGGTGTCGAACGCATGGCACTGATCGGGACCCCAAACAAACGAGACATCGTCTTTTGTAAGATTGTTGAGGGGTTCAGCAATCTTCGAGAAGTTTTTGACAAAGCGCCTGTGATACGCACAGAGCCCCAGAACTCGGCGTAGGTCGCGCTTATTTGTGGGCACGGGAAAGGCGGCAACGGCGCGGGTTTTCTCGGGATCTGGGCGGATGCCGGCATGGCTCACAACGTGACAAAGGAACTTCAGTTCTTCATATCCAAAATGACATTTGTCGGGTTTGAGAGACAACCCCGCTGTTCTAATTGCCTGAAGAACTGCATGAAGGCGTTGGACGTGTTGTTCAAACGTGTCTGCAAAGACCACGACGTCATCGAGGTAAACAAGACGTGATTTCCATTTGAGCCCCGTGAGAACCGTATCCATCATTCTTTGAAAAGTAGCTTGTGCTGAGCATAGACCGAAAGGCAACACTTTAAACTCGTACAGACCGTCGGGAGTAATAAACGTCGTCTTTTTGCGGTCGCGCTCGTCCACTGCGACTTGCCAGTAGCCGCTACGCAAATTCATGGAGGAAAAATATTTAGCGTTGCGTATACGGTCCAACGAGTCATCTATCCGGGGGTAGAGGGATAAACGTTCTTTTTGGTGACCTTGTTCAGTTTACGGTAATCACGCAAAAACGCAACGTACCGTCCTTCTTCTTTACTAGCACAACTGGCGAAGCCCAGGGACTGGTCGATGGCTGAATGACGTCGTCCTGAAGCATCTGCTGGACTTGGTCATGTATAGCATCTTGCTCCTTTTGCGACACCCTATAGGCATGTTGTCGGATGGGTCTCTCAGTGGGTTCCGTGATGATACGATGTTGAGCAAGTGGTGTCTGTTTAACCTTTGACGTAGGGGCAAAGCAGTCTTTAAATGAGCCGAGTATACGCAAAAGGCTTTCTCGTTGAGCCGAAGGTAGTCTCTCGTTTACGTCGAGAGTGCTCACGAAGGCCTCGTCAGGGTGGCCATTTGATGACAATGAAGCTAACGTAGACGGACCATCGGCATCGGCAAGTTCTTCACAATATGCAATGGCAGTGTGTCTCGTTAGGTGGCGATATTCGTCGCTTAAGTTAGTGACCAGCAGGTGAGCATGCCTATTGCTAGGCTGAATGATTCCTCGGGCAACACAGATTTGTCGTGAAATAAGGAGAGACAAATTGGCCTCTGCAATTACCGCGTCAGACAAGTCCTGTCCCAATTCTACTTTGACAAAGAGGGTGCTTCGAGGTGGGAGAGTCAGAGAATCGTCGGTAACAGGGAGCGCTCTTTTCTGGAAATGCGTACTGTCAGTTGCAGCGCAAAAAGGATCCTCGAACGACACAACTAATTCACGGAGATCGATGACGGCGCCGTATTCACGAAGGAAGTCCATTCCTAGAATGACTGGCCGATAGCACACGCGTAATACGAGGAAACAGCCCGCAAATGTCGTCGTACGTATTCGAATGCGTGCCGTGCACATACCAGTCGGCGTCCCCCAGATGGCCACCTGCCGTGCACAACTGAGGTCCTTGGCATGGCGTGGTAACCTTCCTCAGTTCAGATGCCAGTGTGGCGCTCATTACGGAATAGTCGGCACCGGTGTCGACGAGGGCGTTAACAGCATGATTTTCGACGAAGACGGCAATTTCGACAGAAACAATCTTTTTGCTGTCGGAGAACACTGCGAAACCGGAATCGCCCTCGTCCGGTCGTTGCGTCGAAGTAGGGTCTTTTACAAATCGCCGGGCCGCGACTTCACCCCCAGAAGTCACCGTTCATAGTTTCCCCTGCAGGGACTTGGTGACCGGCTCCTGAAAGGAGCGGAAGACGATGAGGGCAAACTGGGTGACGTTAGACCGGCGAGGCGATGGTGATCTCGACTGGTGGTGCCGAATAGTCGAAGGAGTACGTTGGTCTGTGAGGTAGGCTTCAATTTCGCGGGGGCGCTCACCGTAGCGCGGGCATCGAGCATCAGGGTGGAAGCCGCGGAGACCTAGTTGCCGGTATTGACAGTTCCGGTCACTTGAGCCGAGAGGTGGGCTCGAAACCTTGAGCCGAGAGGTGGGCTCGAAGCAGTGTCTTGGAATGGCTGCATAGCCTGGTCCCTTGGCCGCATAGCAGTATCTGTAGCCGGTGGTACAGGGGATCGCAATGCCGCTGCGTATGTAAGGACTGGGGCCTCGGGAACGGGCGGTGCGATTGGGGCCAGGGGTTGTGACAGCCTGCCGGACTTCTTGTCTGATTACATCCGCGAGGGCTGACACAGGTAGATGGATCCCACTGCCTGAAGCTGTCGCAATTCGTCCCGAACGATACTTCGAATGAAGTCTGCGAGGGTCTGTCTCTCGCTGTCAGAGCCGATAGAGCATGTGGTGGCCGGGATCTGGCGTTCGTATTGCGACGACCGCTGCTGCAGCGTACGTTCCATCGTAGCTACCTCACTGATGAACTGGGCGACTGTCGTCGGTGGATTGCACACGAGCTCAGCGAAAAGCTGTTCTTTTACTCCGTGCATCAAATGCCGCACCTTCTTTTCCTCAGGCATGGCAGGGTCCGCGCGCTTGAAGAGCCGAAGCATGTCCTCGACAACATGGATACACGTTTCGTTCGGCCGTTGGTTTCTGCAGGATATGGCTTGTTCAGCCCTCTCCTTCCTCTCGGTGTTTCGATAGGCGTCATGGAGCTGTCGGCTAAACTATTGCTAGTTGCAAAGGAGCCCTCGTGGTTCTCGTACCACGTCTTCACAGAATCCTCCAAGTAGAAGTAAACTCGGCCGCAGCTTGCGAAACATCGTCCAATTCGTTGATACTGGCGACCCGATCAAAGTGGTCTAGCCAGTCATCAACATCCTCGAAGATGTCTCCATGGAACGGCTTTGGCGTCTCTGGCACGTGAAAAACATGGGCGAGAAGAGAATCATGGGCATCGCTGGTTTGGACCGCCTGGCTTGTCATCGTAGTTGCCATCTTTCTGGGTGTCGATGCCAAGGGACCAAATTCAGGGGTAACCCACGCAGGCGGTGGCTGATTCTTGCTCTGGGAGATGTAGCTGTCTCCACGATGACCGACACAGCCGAAGTACACGTACCCAGCATTTCCACCAGTAATGTCATGAAGAAACAAGACCTGCAGCCAGAAGTTCACTTGAACCAGAGCAACGATAATGATGATGATGATGATGATGAATCCACAGACATGGCTCGTACCCACTCAGGGGGATTGGCCAAGAATTGATGAATTAATTGAGTAAGTTTTTGTTTTAAATATCGAAACCACCCACCAGAAAAAAGAATAAAAAAAGTAAAGACACCCTAGTCAGAAAAATGGAGTGCAATAGTTGCTTGTCACTCGTGCAGATAAGACAACTATTCTTACCTTGAATAAGAATCAGGATAGTTAAACAATGCTCTTGTGTTCGTTTGAATTATTTTTTTGCACGATTAATAATCACGCAATTAAAAGCCTAATTTTTTTACTTTCAATCAGGTACTTGCAAACTGCGTAGAAAACGTTCTCGTGGCTGAAGCCCAGATCGTAAGCACCGAAGGAAAGTATGTTTTCTATAGTGAAATTCAACCCCAGGCTAGCGAATGGGAGGGCTAAGAATGTTTTCGTAAGCGATTGTACCGGCGACATGATAAAAAAAGTGCTCTATTGTTTCCAATTCTGAACAAAAGTTTGCATAGTGGTGATATCGCCAGACCAGCCCTATGTGAATAGAAATTTAACGGGGGAACGACATCGAAATCTGGTTATTATGGTTTCCAACTGTTTTGTAGGACACCAATGACTTTTCCATGGAAATCTTAAGTGAGTAAATTCTGGTGTTGACAATATTGCTTCCATAGCGTCTGCAGTGAGCGCAAGCTTTCTGTATCTTGTCGCCGTTATAGTGGCCACTTCGGGGAGGACTGATAGTACTGGCCCTTCCAATGCTGCTCGTGCTAGAGAGTCGGCGATTTCATTTACTTCTAAGCCGCAATGACCGGGTACCCATACTAATTTCAGTAGCTGCAGCTGAGGAGGAACC